>OZ025303.1:126705198-127016476 GCA_964019185.1 Maratus speculifer | reverse complement strand
GTTTACAAATATTTTGTCGAAAGATCATTGAAAAAAACGCCGATTTCATCAAAAGATCACAGAAAAATACCAATTTCGTCAAAAGATCGCAGAGATAAAATGCCGTTTTCGAAAATAAATTGTGTAAAAATCCAAATTTTGTCTAAAAAAACGTCAATTTCATAAAAGAAAAAAAAAGGGGGAAAACGCCGATTTTGTCAAAAGATCACAAAAAACCACCGATTTCGACAAAAGATCGCAATAAATCACCGATTTTGCTAAAATATTGCAGATAAATCGCTGATTTCATCTGAAGATCGCAGGAAAGCGCCGATTTCGTCTGAAGATCGCAGATATTTCCCTCCCCTCCTGCAGGGGGTAACTCGGAATCCCTGCGGAATTGGGGCTGTGCAAGTGCATGCCACATAAATAACAACAAAAGTGGCAAGTCCTTAAAATTTTTTAGACTCCTTGGATTTTTTCTTCCCAACTCTGTATGAACCCTGATCTAAGAAGTTTCACTTTCAAGTTGCAAGAATCACACACATTTTTTTTTTTTTCTTATGAAAATTTTTCTTTACAGACAATCACGAATTTTTTTCCCCTATCACAATGATTTTTTTAAATATAAGTACTATACATTGCATGCATATATATATATATACATGTTGTAATTGCTATATATAACTTTATAGAAATCTTGTATGAATAAAAATTTTAAAAAGGTTTAAAAATAACTTCTAAACATGTTATTTGTAATATGCTAAAATATGCACTACTATAACTTCTGGTCTTAAGCCTGGAAATAGTAAGAAACTACTTTTAAAAAATGCCATAGCTGTTTTTTTAATTATCCAATCATCCAGATTTTTCATTAACACATTCGCTGCCACTAAAAATGATATTTCTATCCTCAGAAGCCAGATTACAAAACAGTGTTTTAACCCCGTCAAGACGAAAATATTTTGCTTAATTTTTAATCTTTTACAACCAACTGGTTTTTAAAAATAGAAAATTTTCTGTAGCTAAGTCACAAAAATGCTCTGATTGAATAAGATAAACTTTACAGTAAAAAATAATTGGTGAGAGTAATGAAGGATTCTGAGCACCTCAAGTGGTACTCCAGATGCTCTAGAACATCACCAGCATACAGAAAAGTACTGGTTGGATGCGTATTGATAAAACTAATTTTTTAACCTTATCGGCCTTGGTCCCGACCGGTCAGCAGACTTGTATAAAACCAAAAACTTTCTGCGCACATAAATTGAGTCAAAAAATTTCTGCAAATTTAACGTTTTATAAAATTACGTGTTGTATTATTTTGTCATGGATAAAATTCGTGTTTTTTATGCGATTTCTGGACAGAATTTGCATTTTTTGTATGATTTGTCAAAAAATTCTAATTTTTTAAACAATTCATGGACAAAATGTGTGTTTTTTACGCGTTTCATGGATGAAATTTGCGTTTTTTGCGCGATTCAAGGATGAAATTCTCGTTTTTTGCACAATCTTTGTCAAAATTCACATGGTTCTTGTCTTTGCGCGTCTTTCATTCGATTGTTTGTTGAAATGTGCGTTTTTTACTCAATTCATTGTTGAAATGTGCAAATTATTTCAGATCTTTTAACAAAATTCGCATTTTTCTTACGTGTTTGATGAAATTTGTAAATTTTTTTCTGCTATCCTTAGACGAAATTTGTTTTTTCATGACCCTTCGACGATATTTTATGCTTTTTCTGTGGAACTTTTACTAAATTTGTGTTTTCATCGCAATAATTTGATGAAATTGGAGATGTCTCTTTCTGCAAATGATTGACGAAATTGATTTTTTACGACAACCATTCATCAAAATTTGAGATTTTTGGTGTATAAAATTTCAGACTCATGATTATTAAAGTTTTCTGCATCAAATGCCCTAAATTTTGGAAAAATCAAAAATCGGCCCTGCTTTTAACTGTAAGTAACCGCTAACTGTAAGTAAATCATACATAAAATTGGGGGAATATTTTAACTTTTTAGTTCTAAAAAAAAGCTACAAAAATAAAAATTGTTTCTTTCCTAAAATTTTCTGCAAAGTCCTTAAATTTTCTGCGTTTTGCGTGCGTGCATGCGTCTATATTATACGACTCTGCCAGACAGAATAATCTTTTCTCCACTCTTTTTTTCATTGTTGTTTTATTTTTTCTATTAATTCAGTTTCTTAAAAACTCTCCACAACTGCCAATTATTGCTCATTAAGTGTAGAAACTCAACTTTTTTACTATTGCACACTGCATATTTGAAGCCACACTTTTTTAAGAAGAAATCCTCCTGTCTTCTTTTCTATTTATTTTTATCTTTATTCATATGTGAATTTTATTATAGTTTTAAAATGAGCTTTGTAACCAGGGAGGTAGTGGAGGGATTTTTTAATGAAGTTCTGTATACCCTCTGTTATTCAAGTAAAACTATTATGCAAATTCTCTAGTATATATCCTCTACTATACTTTATGCCTCTGGTTTTGATGAAGGAAAACCATCCCCTTTATTGAAACTCATTAGTATTTGATAAGTCAATTTTTTTGTTTGTTCGCATGATATGTACCAATTGCAATTTTGACGTGACAACGTCTTGTAAATTGGTTTGCCGGGAGATACTTCAAGAAACTGCGTTACGTTACGTTACGCTCCGCTCACGATACGCGCTCACTTTTCTCTTAACTTTTTCCGGTCACTTGTGGGACCATTTTCTGAACGTGAATGTGAATTCGCTGCAAGGAAGGGGCGGTGCTTAATAGGAATTTTAGATAGTATCAAACTAAGACGAAATACGTTATGTATTAGTTATTAGTATAAAGTACAAAGAAAATAAGTGTAGTTTATTTCGTAATTCGGTGGTATATTATGGAAAACTAATGATATGTGATTAGTGAAAGCCATTTTACTTTAGTTATATTCTGCTCATTGAAAAATTCTTTAATATGCTGTTTACAAAATTCAACATTTGACATCAATAAACATGAAGTAAAATGTGTTTAACAAACACAGTGTATTGCAAGTTATTGTATGTATATTTGTGTATAAATACGTATGTATGTGTAAAGGTAAAAATAAAATTTTGTTAATATGAAATTCAGTGCGAGATTCTTTGTATAAATTAATGTTTTAAATATAATTCTTTGTATAAATAAATGTTTTAAATTGTTACTATTATTTCATCCTTCTTCCTACTATACGAATGAATATTCACATTAAAATTATTTTACAACTCAAAGTCGTTGTCACGTAAAACTTTCGCCCGTATACCGACTTTACAGGCAACCAATTTTTTTTTTATTTATCGACAAATAAAGATTTAACTATCCCATGTTCTTTGCATATTTTCCTTTTCACATACAGGTCATATCATATAAAAGTCAACAAAACATTTCCTCATCCACATTTTATATCAAAAATCATAATATCCCCTAATTTTTTTGAGTAGTGTATATATTTAAAGTAATTTTGTAATTATGAGATACTACACTGACAATTTAAAATTGCATATTTTCATGTACTTAACTGCTTGCTTAAGCTGTTATCCCTGCTTCCTCTTTCAAAGTTTGAATGTGTTACAATGTAAATTTTGCTGTGTATTGCCAATGAAGGTTTTGGATTTTCTGTATGTACAACAACTGAAGAAGTTCTTTATTATATACTAATAGAATGAGATGAATTAATTCTTACATAAAGAAGTATAATATTATCATCTGAATGACACAAGGATCAAGTTATGAAGTTTATTCTTTAACAGAAAAATAATTGTACCAGTTTTTTTTTTTTTTTTTCTGAAAATTCTGTAATCCCACGGTTAGTAATCATTCTACAAACATCTGTTTTATGAGGCTACCAGAGAGTTGAAAAAACTTGTGCTGCCATTGTTAGTTTTCTTTTATGTAAGTTATCTGTTAGATGAAACATTTCAATATTTTTCAAGTGTTGTGTACTATTTAATACCAAATTGGTTGATTAAGCACTATAATTTTTAAAATAGGCAACACTATGTTTTCATAGTCGATTTTAATTACATGCCTTATTGTAAGTGTTTAAAAATATAAGTACTTGGGATGCCGAAACAATATATATGTATAAGATGGATGTCAACAATTAATCTAAATTTATACAGAAATCACATGTGAATGTATTTGAGTTTGTTTATAAAAAGAGAGAAAAATGGCATATGTTTCCATCAAAATGTGGACATCTTTTTTCAGTAATTTCAAGTTTGATTTGGTGGTAAGGCAAAGATTTCATTTTAATAATGTGAGTGTAATAATTCAACTAGTGTTCCATTAAAGTGTAAAATAAAAGAGATACATGTAAGTTTTGATTTTATGTCTTAATGAACATATTATAGTTATATTGCACCTAGAATTGCTGAAGAAAATTATACTAGTTATGTGTTTAAGCATAATTTTATAATTTAATGATAGACAAATGTAGCTTATAGTTTTGCCTCCTTTTTTATTTGGGAAAAAATATATCTCTATTATAAAACAGATTGTCTATTTTCATTTTTAATAATTTAAAGTTATAATAATCATAACAATGCAAGCTACAGATAACTTATAGTATGCTTTTAAATAAAGTGAGAAAGGTATTTTGGATAAAAATTTCTATAATTATTGTCCGCAAAATCCTAATAGATAAAATTGAAAGGAATTATGAAACAGATATACCTTAAATGATGAATGGTTTGTGTTTTAATTTTACTTTTTTAATTATGATTACCACTGATGATTTTTGTAAGTGATATCTTTAGACTTCATAAAATTTAATGCTTTAATTGTATTTGAATTTCCAGTATAAAAAGTACGTGAAAATACTGATTATGTTTCTTTTTTTTTTATGAATTAGAAAATTCAACTTATAGGAAACTGCATATATTTGATGAATAGTCAAAAACAATTGAAAGAAGAAAAAGTTTCAAACTAGTAATGTCCTATCATGCTAAAGGTGGAACATCTATATAATTCAAGGTAATATGTTTTAAAAATAACACCAAAACAATTAAATATGCAATTAAGATTTAACTTTTTCATTAGTATGTGCATCTTATATTATTTCAGATATAACACTTAAAAAATTTTAAATAGGATAGGTGGGAGTTGAATTTCCAAATATTTTTATTGTTATTATTATCTTTTTGGATTCTAACTTGTGTATTTAAAGCAATTTTTCTGCATGAGTCCCTAATTAAGCTACATTGAGAGTCGTCCTTATTTTGAAGACTTGATTGAAGGGGTATCTCGTCGAGCTGAACATCTTGTTGGTGTCTATTTCAACCCTAGAGAATTAGGGAGCATTTTCCCTATGGAAGAGAGGCAGAAAATGTATATTTTCATGTGACTTATCATTTTAAAGCTCTTGGACTATACATGACTAAGCACTTACTCCCTGCCCCCTTAACTCATTTTTTCATCACTAGGAAAGTTTTAAAGTTTTATTTTGTTCATTACTACCTCATAAATTTTTCCAAACATTAATAAAAAAAATTCCATAACAGATTTCAACATTCAACATCTTCGCACGTATTGTTACCTTTCTGCCGCCAGGGAGCAGTGTTGGAAAAAACATTTCAAGCTTCAAATTTAATCTATGATATGGCATGTAATACCTTAAATGAAAAGCCATGTGCTCAATATTATTCTTCACACACCTACCTCCACCCTCACCCCATTATGTCATCCAGATCTATGTTAGGATTTAATAACTATAAAGTAACAATTTGAGTTTTTTAATTAAAAGATAAAGTGTTTTGAAAGGAAATATTAAACAAAACCATCTGTGCAATCTGTGATCACAGATACCTGCTTGTTATAATTATTAATAAAACTCTTAAAATTTATGTTTTGAATATGTGAGCGTTATATATAATTTGTGAATATTCTGTCCAAGTGTTATGAAAACATTATGTTTCTATCATGTTAAAATTTCTGATTTTCAATTTTCACTCATGGATGATCATTCCACGGGTTCCATTTTGTAAAGACAGAAAATAGCTTCATAAAATTGTACTCCAGTGTTTTTTATGTAAATTTCTTTTAACAAAACATTTCATTTATTTTCAATATTGCATACTACTATTTCTCTGTTTGTGGATTTTGCATTATTATTTTTTTAGAATGAGGAAAACATTATGCTTGCATGGTTGTTTACAAATTTATGATTTTAAATTCTAATGTAAGTATTGAAACATATCAATAATGTATTTGCAACTCTTGAGGATGAAGAATCTACTATAAGTTTTCTTGCTTTTAGCAATGGAAATAGTAAGTGAATATTTTAATTTTTAATGTAGAAAATGGATTTAAAGCTCATTTCTATCAAAAGTAGACACCTGCATCTATTTTCAGTAACTAGAAGTTATGTTTTGTGGTAATGCAAGTGCAAGTAGTTCCAGTGATGTCTTTTTTGCTCTTTTATTATTTTATAAATTTACATTCATATCTTATATTTTATGGAAATTCTGTTTTTGTGCTTCAATGCAAGTGTTTAAACACAACTACTATGTACCCCTAAACCTACTGGAGAAATAGGTAGAATTTATGTAATTCAGCACTAGTTTATATAAGGAAAAAAAGATGAATATTCTTCCATTTTATGTTAGAAGAGAAGGGATGGGGGATACTGAAGTATATTTCTGTTACAAAATAAATTGTTTTCTAGTCATTGGAAGCCGTTTTTGACTTGATAGTAAAACTATAAGTATTCACATTCATCCTTAATAATGTACATCATGCACAACTTTTATTCTGCTAGTTATAAATAAAATGAAAGATGTATTTTGAATAAGAATTCATGTAATTAAAATTCTGGAAAAGCTAATAGGTAAGGATTAATGAATCAAGCATAAATTTCAAATGGTGGACAGTATGTGTTTTAACTTTGTTTTTATCCTTAAGATTGTTGTTGATATTTGTAAGTGATAATTTTATACTATGAAAAAGTATTATTCCTTTAATTGTATTTTAAATTTCTAATATAAAAAGTACAATGTGAAAATATTGTGTATATATTTTGTTTTTTCCTTTTATGAATTAGAAAATATAACTAGCAAAAACTTCAAAATATATTTTAGCAATATTTGGTAACTATTTAAGGTAAAGATAGATTCCAATTCAAGATATCCTATCATGATAAGGTTAAAAGTTAGTATTCAAAGTTGGGTTTGTATATCCTAATGTAAGTCTTAAACAGTAGTAGACAAAATGACTTTCCCCAGCCTGAATCTCCCAAGAAAAGTTAAACCCAACAAAGTATGTCTGAAAATAAATGAAAGGGCTGAGCATTCAAGAATATAAAAAAGTGAATCTAGTCTTCTGATGACAGCTCTGTTTGGCAATCTCTTTTATGCATGCTTGATTGGTTAAAATTAGAAGTTATCTGTATTCAAATTTGTGATTGTATATCCTAATGTAAGTCTTGAAACAGTAGTAAGTAACATGGCTTTCCATGATCAGAATCTTCCAAGAAAAATTAGACCCAACAAAGTATGTCTAAAAATTAATGGGCTGAGAGTTCAAGAGGGCAAAGAAGCAGCACTAATCTTCTGATGACAGCTCTGTTTGGCCATCTCACTATGTGTGCTTGTTTGGCCATTACATCCAGGATGAATTTAGATTATAATATCCATTTTTCAGTTGAGTCATGAAGGCATTTCATAAAGTGGAGAAGAGAATGGAAGGAAGCAGAAATTTTATGGTGAGCAATAATTTAGGTGATAGATTATTCGTTTATTGTTATTATGGAGTAACAAATAGGTAAGAAAAAAATTGAAGAGTTCCAAAAGTTAAACTTTGTATGTTTGGCACCAGAGGAGAAAGGACAAAAGGGAAAGTAATAGTTTCAAGAAGAAGGGAGAATTTGATAATTAGTTATTTATTGTTGCACTATAGTAACAAATAACATAATTGTTTTTATATTTGTTTTTAAAGATTTAAATTTTGTGTGCTGAGGTAACCAAATTTTAGAAAGGCAGGATTTATGTTTATTATTATTATTATACTTAAGCAGAAATGTTTAAAACACAATTTTCACATTTGTATTTACTATTTTTCACTTAAAAATTAAAGATAAAAACAGCTTTTGTGAGTTATTTAAAAAGTCTTTATTATAAGCCCTATCCTCAAAATTGATCTGTTTTTGCTTTTGAAAAAGGAACTTATAATCAAAATTTTACAGGATTAAAAAAGTTATAATGAGAAGACTTCACATATTATTTCTTGATAATAACTGAGTAACTGAAATAATTCTGTTGTAAAAAAAATGCTCTGATGTCTTGCAAAAATATTCACAAGGTGAATAAGAACAATATTATTATTATTTTAAGAAAACTAATAGCCTTAAACAATTTTAACTAAAAAATTTTTTACTAATCCCTTTGGGTCAAATGACTGATATATGTGTTGCATGAGATACATAGAATCTTTGATTATTCTCACCAGTAAATTTTATCTTATTTAATCTGAGCATTTTCCCGATTCAACTTGGAAAATTTTTCTGTTTTGAAGAACTATTGACAAAAGATTAAAAATTTCATAAAAGACACTCATCCTTAAGGATTAAAAAAGTCAGAAACAAAAAAAAAAAAAAATGAAAGAATTACTGAAAATGTTTCCAGTTCCAGATACTGTGGTTTTGAAAAATAATAAAGGTGCATTTACAATATAACGTTATGCAGTAGATTCCCTCAGATCCACAACCCTAAAATCTGCACATCATCACAGATGTAAACAATAAAACTTTAAGTTCAGATATAGGGGAAAAGTTACAAAATTTTTTTGTTTTATATGATTCCATATGCACACTTACTTCCAAAAGTTAAGAACGGAGAGAAAAATGCTAATTTCCTGATTCCAATCAGAATCGAAGAGGATGGAAATCGCTCCAGAGGTAAGACAGAAGTATGCAAATATGGTAGGTAACATATATTAACTGATTGATGAATAATATTTCGCTTTCATGTCAAGAAATATGCAAAAAGGGCAATCTTATAAGAAGCCAGCTTTATGAAGGGTTACAGAAATTGATTGTAAGTGCTGATAAAAGGTGTTTAAAACTTTCGTACAATTTGTTTTGAAGACATACGTGTTTCTATGACTTGCAGAAGACGAAGGGAAGATTCTAAGCACTGGTCTAAGCGTGCTGTGGGGATCATTGAAGAAGGACAGTCAACCACAGATGTTGCTCTTTTCTTCGGCGTTCATCATTCTGTAATTTCACATTTATGGAAACAATTCCAAACCACACAGACTGTTGTCCGAAGGTCCGTAGTCGGTCGCCCAAGGGTTACAAGCCCCGCAGAAGATCGATATATTGCTATTGTAGCCAAGTGGAATCGCAGAGCGACCTCCACACGTATGATATCTATGGTTACAGCATCCATTGGTAAGGCGATATCTGCAGCTACTATATGCCGAAGATTACATATGAGTGGACTGTACGCCCGGGTACTTCGAGTTTGTGTTCCTCTATCCATCCAATCAAGAGAGGCACGATTAAAGTACTTCGGGGAACATGTCAAATTGACTGTGTCTGACTGGGGCAATGTCATGTTTACTGATGAGGCAAGATTTGCTCTGAAGCTACATGACAAGTGTATAAGGATATGACCTGAACAAGGAAGACACAATCAGTCCCAAAACACCACCAAACATCACGCATTCTGAGGCAGAAGCATTATGGGGTGGGCAGGGATTTCATTAGGATACCTCACCGACCCACACATCTTTAAATAGGGTTCTGTGATGGCTATCTGGTATCGAGATGAAATCCTAGAACCCATTGTGAGATTTTAGGCTGCAGCAGTTGGCTCTACTTTTGTTTTAATGGACGATATCACATGTCCCCATAGAGCTGGCATCGTCGATGACTATCTAGAGAGTGAAGGGATTGCGCGTATAGCGTGGCCAGCATATTCGCTAAACCTTAATCCCATTTAAAATCTTTGGGATACTCTCGGCTGTGCTGTATGTTTACGTTTCCCACCTCCAGCCACTCTTATTGAGATGGAAACTGGTCTACAAGAAGAACATTGACCACATAGTTGAAAGCATGGTCACAAGGTATAAACTTTGTATACAGATGAGGGGGGATCACATACCCTATTAATGTCTTTTTTTTTTTTCATTTTATGTTGTTTATTTTCACTTTATACATAATTCTGTTTAAGTCTCCAGTATGTCATTATCTGATAATTTATAAAAATTTAATATTGTTTTCATTTCTGTACATAATTATTGATTTTGTTTTATGTATAAATATATATGCTACTTTCCTGCCGAATTTTGTGTCAATCAAAGTAGTATTTGTTGATTTTTTTACATTTTCGTGCTTAACTTTTGGAAGTGAGTGTATTTTAATATGTAATTTTCAATAATAGGTTTAAACTCGTGGTTTTTCATGAAGAAAATATAAATTTATTTCTGAAAAAAAAAATCAAGATATTGCTGATATTTCTAATCGCAATCTTTTTACCAAATGTATTTATATGTTATAATCAAGCTGTTTTGGTTATTAAGACTGGGTAAATTTAAAATAAAATTCCCTTACTTTATGACTTTGATGTTAATTAATCGGGTTTTTTTATGAAGAAATTTTCATTGAATCATTCACGGAAAATTATCTTACCTTTATTAATGCATATGTCACAAAATATTATTAATTATTTACTTGTTCTTAAAGTTTTATAATTTTGTCATTTTTAAATTACCTTATTTTCTATCATTTTAGTTTATTACTTTACTTAATCATTTTGGTATTTTACTATATTGCAAGCATTCATTATAATTGTGATTACATTATTACATTCAAATTACTGTTTAAAAAATATAAACAAAGCAATGACCAGAAATCCACACAACTTCTGGTTGCAAGCTGTGCAAATTTGAGAAAATGTACTATATTCCTAACTGTTGTTGCTCCTGATGTTAACTCATAAGACTTAATCAATCTGCAATGGTGTAACTACCAATAAAACACGTTGATTGATTTAGTCATGATCTAGTATCAAGAATGCCATAATGTAATTGCATCTTTAGAAATACACTTAATTCAATTCCTTTGGATATGCTTTCTTTACATAAAATGAAAGCTACATGAAAGCTTCTTTGGAATGAAATATTGAAAGGCAATAACTTAAAAGATGTGTGCATTAAAAGGTAGGTTATCTCTCAAAAGAAAAAAAAAAAATCATGTTCCTTTTAACAAGGTAATTTACACGCATCTTTATTCCAAAAAAAATTGCTTTGGTAAAGGGAAAAAGAAAATGGCCAACTGGAAACCAGTTTGTGAAATGGTTAACCCGGATTTGTTATTTTCAGACAGTCAAATGATTTGGATTTTATTATGATGGTACTTGAAATACCATCAACAGAAACTAAAAGATGTGTGTTTGTTTAAATTTATACAGATATAACAATATTTACATCAAAATGTTGACTTCTGTTTTTAGTATCTAGAAGAGAAGTTATATCTAGTAGTAAGACAAGTGTTTGGTTTTAATGGTTCAATTAATAGACAATATTTAGTTCCATCAATAGATTAAGCAAAATAGGTATGTTTTGTGTGGTTATGTCCTATTGTAAGTATTGATATGTACCTACATAATAGATTGAACAGCTGTAGAAATAGATTTATATAAAGACCAACATTATATAAAGATAGAAGAAGAATGCTCTTCAAAGTTGATGCAGAATGTGTATAGAAAGATTTAGTAGAAATTCATCAAAGTAAATTTTTATCATAAAATAGAAAAATAATAGATTTGGATCTGATGGTAAGATCAATAGTAAAGTGAAATGGGTATTTGGATTAGAAATTTAAATGTTTAAACTCCTGGAAACTTCCTAGGTAAGGTTCAAACTTAAAAGAATTAAAAAATAAATATGCCTTTTAGATGAAAAATGGTATGTGTTTTATTTTTTATGGTCTGTGATACTAATTGTAAGTGACTATTTATACTACGTAAAATTTAGTGCACCTCAATTTAAATTATTTGTATAAAAATGCAGGAAAATATTGATTATATTTCTAATTTCTCCTTTTTATGGATTGGAAATTTAGCCGAAGGAAAACAACAAAATACCTTTGAGACTACAAAAATAGATCCAAAATGGAGATTCCTGTTATAATGAAAACTGAGCATTTTTGTTACACAAGGTAATTTTTTTATTTATTGATGCCTCTATGTTAATTGAACTCATTTAATAATGTTTTTACTTTTTTCTATCTTTAATTTAAAAAAAAAAGTATTGTAATCAATTTTTTTTCCCAATGGTTTTACTTGTTTTAGTAAAGTTAGATATCTCTAAAATATGTTTTCATAAAATTTCTGCCTATGTGTCGCGATTGTACCATCAAACAGTATATAAGTGAATATCATAAAATGTCGTATTTTTATCTTTTGAGATACTGAAAGTATTCATGGAAAACAATTCAAAATCTCAATAGGTAAATTTATTTCTTATTAGAGAGTAAAGGATTTTCCATGTAAAATTGCTAGATTTTGAAGAGCTTGAATAATAACTTAATTTTTATGTAATTATATGTTTTTTCTTGGCATATGTATGCCAGGATAATGACAATTTCATTCTCAAACATTTTTTATATTATGAGGGAAACCCTCTCCTTATGGGAAAACCTGTATTTCAAGCCAAAGAGAAATAGTTTTTGTAAGTTATATTTCAATACATTTAAGATGTATTAGTGGTGTGTGAAACATCTTTTTAATTTATTATTTGAGATGGCATTCTATGAGAAAGAAAATAATAAACATTCACCATAACTAAAAACATATTTAGTAATGAATATCCAAATCTGGCAGGCAAAGGAGCTTCGTATATCCAATATCCATAAAAATCAATATCCAGTGCCATCCATATTAATTTATAACTATACCCATATGAAGAGGAATGGCAAGGTGATACTTATGCATTTTATTGACATAATAGTTAAGAGCCTATTTATGGAATAACAAATAAATATCAGTAAATATAATTTACAAAATTAAGTGCAAAAGAAAATGCTTGTTCTCAAGAGTTTTGACTAAATTTTTCCTCTAATAAGGCTGTAAATGACCTTGCAAGATTATACATTGCATCATTCATCTTGCCACGGATTTCATATAACAGAATGACACCTTTTGAAGAAAATGCTCCCAACAGCATAACAGATCTTCTGTCTTGCTTCATTGTAGGAAAAACATATGCAGGGTTGCCACGCCACCTGGAAAACTGAGAAAACACAGGGAATTTTAAAATCCCCTCCCAAAACAGGGAAAATCCAGGGAAATTTTTAAAAAATCTGGAAAACACAGGGAATTTTTTTCCCTACTATATCCAAACGAAAATTTTTTTGTCGGCTTTAATTTGAAAGCCAAATATTATCTTATGATATTTTTTCACGATAAAAAAAAAACATTCTTGCGTATCAAAGTTATCTTATATTTTATGTGTCCTGTATTTTAATATAAATATTAATTTGAATGCATAAAGTAAATAATTTTTCCACTTTTCATTTCTTTTTTATTTTTGCAATTTTTGTGATATTATATTCAAGATAATTGATTTTTGGGTATGATTCTTTAAAATTTTATATTCTTTAAATTATTAGATACAAAGTTTTTACATATTTTAACATTCATTTACAAATATTTCAAAGTATTTTTTAGCAGAATGTTTGAGTATTGCTTTACTGTTTTTATTATTATAAATGTAAAATGTGGGATTCAATAATAAGTGTAGCAACTTTAAAGGGTTTTTTCATTTGCTCCTATTATATAATTTATTACATTTATTCAATTAATTGGGTAATGGTAAATTATAAGATGTCTAATTAGCCTACATACACGCATATATTTTTGCACACTCAACATAGAATAAACACATTGCAGTACAGGGAAAACACAGGGAATTTTTTTTCAAGATTTGAGTGGCAACCCTGATATGTCGAATCATATCTTTTGTTTTTAGATCGTCGGACATAATGTATGCAATCACTCTCAAAAAGTTTAAACTTCGATTCATCGGAAAATAGTACTTTTTCCAGTATTTACTTGACTAACCTTTATGTTTATTTTCAAAAACCTAAATTCGTTAATTTTTTTTTAACTTGTGAAAGGTTTTTAATGCCAACTCTTCTTTAAAGTCCTATGTCATATCAGCATCTTGACATGGTATACTGACTTAATATCTTCTAATTTTTCTAATATTTTTTAATTCTTTCTTAATTTTTCGACTAAATATTTTCATTCCATAAATTGCAAGATATTGCAGCAAAATTTTTATGTGGGTCATAAACAACTTCTTTCTCCTAATTATTCTGCCCTCACGAAAAGTGGTTTTCCTTGGTCTCCTGGGCCTTAAAAAGTCCTGAAGGCCATGGTCATCTTTATATACTTTTAAAATATCATTCACAGTAGATTTTCTGATGACACATGTGTGTTTATATGTAACGCATGTATAACACTGGTGCCCAGCTAATCGAAAAGTGCCAAAAAATGATTTAGGTATACTTTGATTTATCTTTTATAATGACCTTTGCAAATGATTATTTGTTATACTAGAATATACAGTTAGACTTTGTTATGCTATACTCAAAGAATATTCAAAACACTTCTGTTCTTTCAAAATAAAAATTTTCTGTTATTGTTAAGTCTGCCACTTGTAATGAGCATGTGTAAAAAGTCACCAAAGATTAGTCATATATGTATTTCTTGCTTTATAATATGCACACACATCTTGAATCATAAATTAAGTCTTAACTGATAATTATAAATAGTTGAATTCATAGCAATAAATAAAGAGTGGCCCATTTGAGCTTATACATCTTAAATCAATGAGCAATTTCAAAAATTTTTGAAAGAAAACACAAGGTTTCTTAAATACAAATAGTTCTGGTTCAGATGAACTTTTAGCCAAAATTCATCTTTCGCCAAAAATGAAATTTTGGCAAAACTGAGTTTTTGGACCAAACATGAAACTAAATTTTCAGTTAGTTTTTATTTACACCTTTAATTCAGTGGTTCCCAAACTTTGTTGCAAAATCCACTTTAAAATTGAAAAAACTTAGTGACCTACTAGTCATGCGGGTAGAACTCTTGTATATGTCACTCACTCGCAAGAAAAGTGATATATCTTGACAAAAATAAATTTCACTGGAGAGGCAAAAGAAAATTTACATGATTTTACTGTAACATGAAATTACAGCACTTCACTCTGCTTGCAAATCTAAACTAGTCGTTGGGGGACCACCATAATACTTACCCATCATGGATATACATAATATAAATATGGAAACAAAACGTGTGTAAACAATTTTTTAAAATGCATCGTAAATCCAAAACAAAATTTCAACATATATTTAAATATTTTAACACATAGTAATGCTTTATTAATGAATTACTGATGAACCAATTTCGACAAATTATATAAAATGCCAAACTACTCAAGTAGTACCAAATTGCGTAAAAGAAACATCCTCATAACTCCAAAAATAATAATCATATTAACTAATAGTTTACTGCGTCAAATTACATGTCTCATTTCCAATTAAACTGTATATTTTAATTGAAATTTGAATGAAATACAACCTTATTTCATTATATTCGCCTACTTTCTGTCCATTATATTTCCAATATAAAATATTATTAAAAAATAAATAAATAAATCCATCAAGCTATTTATTTCATTTTCCGTTTTCATGTGGAAATCTTGTTATAGAAAAGATATGACATAATATTCAATTTTACTTAAATTTATCAAACTATTTTTCTTTTTTTTTCATTTTTTTGCATGCAAATCTTTCAGTAGTAAAGTAATTGTTGTAGTAAAAATTTTAGTGTTTTTTTATCAACTGCTATAACAGAAAATTTTTATTTTTTCCTGTTATTGCTCTGTAGAAGTTGCTTTTATATGAGCCATGTTAAGGCACTATTCCAATCTTTGCACCCTCCCCATTTCCACCCCACTGAGATATTAACCATCTCAAAGTATTTGACGAGTTTGAAGATGATTGAGCCATAATTGCAGCTTTTACTGTGCAGACAAAATTTGGTACATACATACATACATACATACATATAAATTTTTTAGATGGGGTTGGTTTTTGGAGCTTATAATAAAAAGTTATAAATTTTTTAGATGGGGTTGGTTTTTGGAGCTTATAATAAAAAGTTATAAAGATATCTTTCAAAAGTCGTACCATGGTAATGATTGCAATAGCTAGTAACCTATTTAAAAAGAATATATAGAAAAATACTTACAATTTTTCATTTAAAAAATGCATCATGGCTGTTTAATTATTTAGAAACTACATGAAAATATACTAAATTCCATACTAGTCACAGTTATTATTTTTCTATAATTTTAAAATAAAATATCTAGTTTTTACCAAGAAAGAGAAAATCTGATTGTTCTGTAATAGTTACACATTTAATATGGTCACCAATAATAAAAATGTTCTGTTTATAATTTAATAGACTTAGCCTTTTTATACCACTGTATTTAAAAATAAAAGTTTGATTTGCACATGTTCATGTTATTGATAATTTTATACTTTATATTAAATATCTTTCTATGTATTGTCTTAATAAATTTTATTTTTCTTTATTGCAGTTTTATTTCCACAGTTGATTGTTGAATTGCTTAGCTTTCATTTACATATTTTGTAAAATCATCTGGATTTCTATTATGGATGGATAGTAAATGAAAATCAAGTTTCTCTTTGAGGATCATATTTTATATAAGGAAGAAGTGCTATTTACATGTTGTGCTGAATATTTTGCTTTATCATAAACTGTGCCATAATTATATGTATGATAGAATTATGTACATTCTTTTCTTTGGTGTAATAGAATACATCTACATGAAAATATCTTAGAAGGAAAATAGAAAAAAAATATGATCCTTTAAGTATAATTTTAGTGTGCACTAAAACTTCCCTATCTTACAAATATGTGTAATTTTGTTCTATAAAGATATGTACCTAGTTAAATGTAAACCAGAAATTCATTTTAATAAAGCTTTTATAAATATATGCTGTGGATTTTTCACATTATATCATATTTGATTAATGGACATCAACTAAAGCAAATAAATATATTTTGAATCGCTGCAATGTTATTTTCTTATATGTAAATTAAAAGGACATTTACATTTCTAATTAATAATTTAAAAATAATAATAAAAAGGCTAACAAGTAAATTACTTATTGTATGCATTGTAGACAATTAAAATTTTCAATTTGTAGTAATATTTATTTTTTTAATAAAATAATAATTCTATAATAACAATAATTTGAAAACTAGTTGTACTGCTTACTGATTGATGTAAAATGAACTGCAACAACTATGCAAACTTAAATCTATCAAATTATTAAGTATATATAAAGAAAAAACAGAGAGAAAATTTTAGATGCCTTTGAACAAAATGACAAGATTGTGAAGCGAAGGAGGAAGACAGATAAGAAAGACCTTCATGGAACATTACTAAAATTATTTAAAAAATAAATAACTCTAAATGTACCAATCAGTGGTCCAATGTTGATGACAAAAGCAGAACAGCTTACTAAGTTGCTTGCACATGCAAATTAATTAATTGATAGATCAGTTGAAGGTGTGTCAATCAGTGCTGTAAAATAACCAGATATTTATTTTTAAGATATATACCCAGGTAAATACCCATTTTGGATATTTACCTAGGTATTTATTCTTTAATAGTCTTGAAAAAAAAACTTCGTTATTATTAGTTATAATACCTCAAGGCCTAATCAATGCTGAATTTTAATTGCAATTCGTGTTTATAAACAGTTTCATAGAAGTATCTCTATTTAGAGTTTTCTGTAGGTTGAAGGAATGGCCCAAATGAAATCAAAATCGGTACATTTACTATTCAAGAAAGAGAAAGATGAATGAAACAATAAAATAAAAGTGATAAAAACAAACAATTGACGCTATGAGTCCTGTTGACGCAATAACCATTGTAATCATCAGGAAAATCAAAATATGGTCATTTCAGCTTTTTACTCATTGCTTAGAATATTTTTAACTATTTGGAAAAAAAAGTTGTTGTTCTCATTAGAGAATTGGGAAATCTGATGTATATCTGAATCTTTTTATTGGTTGCATTCCGCAACTTATTTTATTTCATTCGTTTCCTGATTGGTCCACATTTAACGTCCAGAAATGGAATACTTCTGTTGCCACAATGGCGTAAAGAGTAATAAAAACTTTTAAAAAAATTAATAATTTAAAAACAAATTGTGATAGAGATTTCAAAGAAATTTCATTAAAAAGTGCATTGTTTTCTCTATGCAACGGTGTAAAAATTAAAAATGTACTGTGTTTAGAAGTTTAAAAATTTGCAGTTCCAAAAATTGTAAAACTGAAATTTCAATTAAAATTTATTTGTGATGTGTCATGGAATATGAATGTTTAATCCATGTCGTACATAATATGAGGCATTCAGAAGTCAGTCTGATTAACTCCATCAAATAAAAATGCACATTTTAAACAGTTAAAGTTGTCTATCTATAAATTACTGTTTTTTTACCATCGGACTAGGAATATTAATGCATGATGCATGTAATATGACTTGTTATAATTGTCCTAAAAATGATGTTTATTATTATTATTAATTTAAATATAGAATTTCTTTGAAAATATCATTTTCCAAATAGTTGTTGTAATTTGTTAAATTACAATTTTATTATTATTATTTTTTTTTTTTTTTTAATTAATTAAAGTGCGATCTGGCAAACTGAGAGGCATCTCCTACAACATTATTTGCAGAAATGGCCCCTTCTTCTGTTTGCTGATAATTACAACTGCTTTTGCACCAACAGGACCCATAATGCTGTCTGTTGGTGGCATTGAAATTATTTTTTATTGTTCATTTGTTCTTATCCCCTCTTGAATAGCAAGTACAGTAGACTCCCTCAAATCCCCACAGCTTGGGACCAGAGGTTTTGCAGATTTCTGGTCATGGTTTTGTTTATATTTTTTAAAAAGTGATTTGAATGTAATTAATAATGAAATCAAAAATATAATGGATGCTTACAATATACTAAAATATTAAAATAAGTAATAAACTAAAATAATAAAAAAAAAAATAGATAATTTTTAAAATGATTAAAATACTAAAACCAGGGGTCAAGTTAATAATCTATGTACAATTAAATATTCATTATAAAGATTAAATGTATTTTTCCTAAATTATTCAATAGAGCTTGCCTCATAAAGGTGCATTACTAATTCACATCAGGATAATAATATAACAAAGCTTTATTTCAGGTTTAACCAGATTTAATAACTAAAAAAAGTTTGATTAATATATAAATATATTTGGTAAGATTGTGATTACTAATTATATCTGCAATATCTTGATTTTTTTCAGAAATAAATTATTCTTTCTTCATGAAAAAACATGAATTCAATAACATTTACAAAATTACAAATTAAACAATGTATGGAATTGATATAAAACTGAAAAAGTCAAATTTTGCACTTACATATGAACTGAGTGTTTCATTGTTTACATCCATAAATTATGTGTGGATTTTAGAGAGGTGCGGATTTGAGGAAGTCTACTGTATATTGATTTTGGTTTCATTTGGGTTATTTCTTCAAGCTACAGACAGTTCAAATAGATATATTTATATTATAACCAAACAGTATATCTGACAGGTTTAAGATGCTGTCAATCAAAAGAAAAATTAAACAGCCCATGCATTTATCACCAAATTTTTCTAAAAAAACAACTAAAATAACCAAAATTATGTATTTTGTCATTAGAGAAAAATATATATCTTTATATTGAAATTGCATAAAAGTTTTCAATACAGACTTCTAAATTTGACTTTATATTTCACTGTTAAGACATTAAATGGGAAGTAGTTTATTCAAGTAATTTAGAAATTAAGAAGATTAGAAATTTGAAGCTCCTAATGTTTAATTCATTTTTAATCATTGCAAAAGAGATTGCAATGTGGGTAGTTTTTTAATAATAATTCCAGAATTATTTTTCAAAATCAGCTATAATTTTATAATTCATATACTTGAAGTCTAGAAAAAAAGATTTGTTAAACAGCTTCATCAGATTCATAATGTTTTTGCAAAAATAAATAAATAAATATTATTAATTTATTTAAAAAAAATGAAATGTAACATATGAATTTGTTAACAGAAATACCGGTGATCTAAATGTCAGGGTGAACTTTAAAAATGAATAATTTGTAAATGAATCAAGATAAAGATATGGTTTGCACCAAATGGATGGGAAAGAAACCAGGTTTTTTGTGGCATTGAAAAAATATAGTTCTTTTGGCTACCAATGGCATCACTAGCAGCACTGAAAGATGCCATCCACCAAAATATGTCTGCCATAACACAAAAAATTCTGTGAATTGTGTGGTGCCTAGTCTCACAGCTGCACTTATGAATGATGGACAGTACATTGAACATTTACTGTAATACTAATTAACTGTAACTAAGCTGACTTATAAGTTGTCAACACTTTTTCATTTGTAAATCTTCTTTTGGTGCAATAAAACACTATAGCGCCATTTGTTGATCATTAACAAAACTTTTTGTTTTCGTTACACAAAATCCAGTTTTTTCTCTATCCGTTCAGTGCAAACCGTATCTTTCAGGGTGGCTACAGAAATGATGAAAAAAAGTTCCCTGATTTTTCCCTGATTATCTATATCAGATTTCCCTGATTTTAGGTAGATTTCGTATGAAATACTACCTATTGTATTCGCACCAGTTTATATATATATATATATAAAGTTCCCTGATTTTTCCAGATTGATAAACTTTCCTGATTCCATGATTTCCAGATTCTGTAGCCACCCTGTCTTTCTATCTTGATTCATTTTCAAATTATTCATTTTTAAAGTTCGTCCTGACTTTTGGATCACCCAGTATATTTCTAGAAACCCCATTTATGATATAAAATTACAGTTCAGCCCACAAATTAGCTCATGTGTTTTTCTTAATAAGAATTCCAAATTTTAAAGCTATTTGAATTAATAATAATTTTCCATTTTGCAGAAAAAAGTCATATATGATATCAAATAAGGTACTCATGTTCAAAAATTTCACAGCTTGGTATAATTGTAGCATGAAGATGTAAAGATGGATTTAAACAGTCATTTTTCTTTCCCTTCAATAATTTTGACATAAGGTTTCTTTGTTTTTTGTCCAACTGTATCTCCTTGCATTCTTAGAAAAAATATATGTTCTAGAATTAAAATATCTATTCTTTTTCATACAAATCCAAAACACATCATCTAAAAGTTTTTTTTCTGACTGATAAGCCTCTTCACTTACTGTCATAATTTGTAATAAAAACTCATTTTATGCTTTTAACCATTTATAGTTATATGAAATAATAATTTCCTACCATTCATTGATTTTATTAATTTTCTTTCATTAAGTTAAACAATTAATAAGGCTTTTTTTTTTTTTTTTTTTTTTTTTTTTTTTACTTTCTTATATTTTTTAATAGAAGAAAGTATTGTAATCAATTTTTAAGTTATAAATTGAGAGACAGCAGCACAGACAATCATCTGATCAAGTTTGCAGATGAAATTCTAGAATTAGTTAAATCTTGATTCCCATATTGAAAAACAATTAGTCTGCTTTAAGTTATATTTTGGTAAAACACCTGAAAACCCGATTTTAGCGATCTCGTGACCTACTGACTATTTTCGTGATTTTTTCTATTTTTTGTTAGCAGATCTCAGTGTTCTTATGATAGATGTACAAAATTCATGATTGTTTTCCTGATTTATACTGAAAACATTTTTCTTATTTTTCTCCATGACTGCTTGACAAATTTCACAATTTTTTTTCTAGAGACCAATTGGCAAATATCAAAAATATTTTTCTCTCAACCAATAGACAAATTTAGCAATTACATTCTGTCATTGATTGACAAATTTCCTAATTTGTTTTTGTGACATTCTGAAGAAATTAATGATTATTTTTCTGCCTCTGACTGAAAAATTTGCACTTTTTCTCCATGACTAGCTGACAAATTTCATGATATTTGCTCATGACAAACTAATAAATTTTATGATATTTTACCATGATCGCATTAAAATATACCATACAAATTTTGCTATATTTTAATGCTATCAAGTTCCCTCAAATTTCAGGGGTTTTTTTCCAAACTCGTCAGCAATTTTTCTTTTTAAGTTTATTTTTGCCATGATGGACAAAATTAGTGATATTTTAAGACTGATTTATAGACAGTTAGACAGCAAAACAGATATTCACTTCATCAAGTTCATGGATGAAAATCTAGGATCAGCTAAATTTTGATTCACATATTAAAATGCAATTGGTCTGCCACAGAGATGGGCAGTATCGAAAATACATGTATTTGAAATACATTTTCAAAATACATTTGTATTTTAACCTCACTAAACGAAAGTATTTTGGTAATGTATTTTGAAATGATTTTTTCAAGTATTTTGTATTTTGAAAATACATTTCATATTCAAAATACATTTCTGTAGGTTTCCAGCTGCTTCCTTGAAACCGCAGATGTAAAATTCATAAAAGAATAATACGAGCTTTCTGTTTTGTTTTGTAGGGTTCGTTTCTGAAAGTTAATGCAAACATACTTACAACTACTGATACGATAAGGATTAGAATCAATGCTTCTGTTTTACTTAGGCATTTTTGCTGAACTGTTACAATTCTAAAGTTCTAGATTTTATAATCATAATGTTTCATAGCGAACGACAAAAACTGTGTGATAAACAGGAAGAATTATTTAGATTTTTGCTGTGTCTAGTGTTTTTAAAGTACCATATAAAAAAAGTAATGTAATAATAGAAAATAAATGTAATTTAATGTTTGTTTTGAGAAAGAATGCCTGATATTTTTCCAGCTTCAAATGATAATGTATCAAAAGAATTACTGCATTGCGCAGAGCACGTTGCGCTATACTATATGGGAAATTTTTAAAAAATAATTTATGTTGATAATAATGGCAGTTGTTAAAGTAGCATGACAAATGCGTAAAACAAGATCTATCATTACAAGTGGAACTTTTGGTACTTCTCTATTATCCCGTCGAACAATTTCGCCAAATTATACAAATCGCCAAAACTAATAGCCAAAGTATACATATTGACATAATTTTTATTTTAAATAACGAAAAAACAAATAATTAGTGGAATATTAATAAAAATTCAAATTAAACGAAAATTAATTACGAAATTAAAATCACTTAATGGCATTTTAACATGTGAATCTTATTTAATGTCATTGAATGTGACATTCACGATCATCCATTATTGGCATTTAATTTTATAGTTTGCCGATAATTTTTTGGTCGACGGGAAAACCTAGAAGTACCGAACTTTTAAAGCAACAATCAACTTTAAAACGCATCTAATGGTAACATTTTTAATTTTATACCGTTATACATTGATCGAAACATTATTTTTCTAGTCCTTTTGTACATATTTTATCAAAGTTCGGGTAAATTTTAAGTTACTCGTGATATTCATTTGCAAGCGAATTTTATCATACAAGTAGTTCTATTTATTGATATACAATTCAGATTTTCATTAATTGTATTTACTATTGAGTATATCAAATATTGGATTTTTGATTATAGACCTGTCCTTATTGGAGATACATGTTTATCTAACGTGACTTCGCAAGTATTTTTTTACTCAATTTTTGTTTCATTTTATAATGTTTAAAATAAAATAGCACAATGAAAATATAAACTAGTATCGGACCAAAACGAAAATTGCTGTACGAAACCAAAGTTTGATTGTTTTTTGAGTTCGGATTGTAAACTGAAGTTTTACAGATGAAAGTTTTTAATATCAATGAGGATGTTAATTTGTTTAATTACAAAATTATCCCCCCTTTAAAAGAATATTTATGATTTTCAATATGCGGGCATGTGAATATATTTGTTTAGACTAAAATTTACAAAAGAATTATGAAACATTGTTTTGTATTTTGTACAGATTTATAAGCATAGAAATTTATACATTACTAAATGTGAAATTATTTATGTATCCAGAGTATCCCGAGTATTTATGTATCAACCAAGATCAATGTTCATTGTTCAGAGATTTTCAAAATGTTTAACATTTAACTTTGCAAATTAAAAAAAAAAAAAAAAAATCAATAAATGATTCTTTCAGAGTGTTTTCCTATTTAAATAGCAATAGGAATTTTTAACTTGCTATCATTATTTCAAATATAGCATGCTTATGTTTAAATACATCTTTACAATAAAACTGATGCAAAATTACGTTATGAGTATTTAAAGTATTTTTAACAACGCCGTGAGAAAGGGGGGGAGTAGGGGGCTGTTGTCCATACCGCGGAAATTGAGGGGGCGCCAAATTTATAGTACCAACGTTATTTTTGGCCTATTACAAGAAGTTTTGGGTAGGAGGGGGGTACGCCAAATGCCAGGGGCGCAGTTTTTTCTACGCCCCCCCTTTAATTTTTAATGTAATGACTCATTCAAGATTGGATGGTTTTCAAAACAGACCATGACGAAGAATGATGCATCGATAGAAGACATTTATTAAACACAAAAAACATGACATTAAAAAAATTAATTTAATAAACTTATTTGGTATCATGATACCCCAAACGTTGTATTTCTACACATTATGATATTCCCAAGATTTAAACGAAAATATTTAACATGTTTATTTAATATTTCTTTTTAAATTATTTATTATTCATGAGAAGCATAATTGTATTTGCGTAGTAGTATTTGAGGCATTAACGAATTATATTTTTAGCAAACCGAATTATATTTTTATTATTATACATATTGGTGGATATTTAACCTATGAAGGAGGCAATACAATTCTTTTACATATATGTGTTTATGTATACGTCCAAGAATAACTATTGAACTGCCTTTTCGAATTTTACTCACTCGCACTTTTTTTTACTTTTCTGTATCTTTACAACAAAAAGTATTGGATTCGTGAAAAAATTCGACTTCAGATTGTCGACGGTTTTATATTTTTGAAGGTCCTGAACACTGACGCTTTTTAGGAAATGTCTATTTGTGAGTTTATCAGTGTATATACAAATTTTGTTGGCTCTCTATCTTAAGAATTAGTGCACAGAATAGAGGTCTGCACTGGCCGAAATTTGGAGGCCCGAAAGTTAAACTCTTGGCCCGGACCCGGCCCGGCCCGAACGAAAAAAATATTGGCCCGACCTGGCCCGGCCCGAAAGTTCAAATTTCGGCCCGACTACTAACTCTAACGGAAAAGTTCAGACCAAAAAAACTTATCTTATTCTTTTTTTTCTTTCATGTTTATAATAATCTCTATTTATGCAGAAGTGCCACAGGTTGCGATTTTTACGCTTTTAATGATCCTTTGTTTGTTATATGTAAATGTTTCAATTATCATTAGTATTATTAATACATTAAAAAAATTAAAAAATGATATATGGTAAAAGGTATTGGAAAGAAAGGCTTCTAAGGCATTGGAAAGAAAAAAATACGTTTTCTTCTTAGCAAATGTAAATGTTAAATATATATTTTTTTTCGCGTATTGTTGTATTAATTTTGCATGAATGAACAGTTTAAAAAAATTTGCTGTTTTCAGTTTAAACAAAAATTCCGTCATAATCGTGTTTTTTTTCTTTTTAAATTCTATATTTTAAGACGCCTAATAATCTACGATTATTTAAAAAGGATAAATTCTAATGTTTAATTGTAGAATAATGACGACTTAAAAGTATATGTCTATTTTGCAAAAATTTTGGACCAAGTCTATTTTGGACCAAGCCAAACTTTACTGATTTATGAACAGACTTTTCCAAGTCGAGAAAAAGATTTTCATACGGGAAGATTCAACAGGAACTGATTATTTTGGTCTGTGAAGACTAGAAAATTAGTCTCGGCTTCGTACGGAAAAAATAAGTTAGGCTCGGCTCGGCCCGGCCCGATACTACAGGAAAAAAAGGCCCCGGCCCGAAGAGATTAGTGACTAGGCCCGGCCGGCCCGGCCCGACTGCCTTTACTGAAAATCGGCCGCTGGGCTCGGGCTTCGGGCCGAGGCCCGGCCCGTGCAGACCTCTAGCACAGAATTTAATAAAATTTTAGATTCTGTTAGACATTGACATAAGTTATTTTAGATATTAGGTAATGGTATAACTCTTCCAAAAGGTGGCACTAATATGCTTCGTCTTTCACAATTTTCGCAAAAACTGTATCTCAGGAACAGGATGCACGGATTTTCATCAAGTTTCTGATACAGCTATACGTTGACATAAGTTGTTGCCGATTAAGTTTTGGTGTGAATTGCTCAGCAGATGGGTGACGCTGCTATGCTACATTTTTCACGGTTTTTGCACTAGCTCTATCTCAAGTAGTAATGCATGGATTCTCAACGAATTTCAGATTTAGTTTGATCTTAATATAAATCGTCACTAATTAAGTGTTGGTGCAAATTGTCCAGCAGGTGGCGCTGTTATGCTGCATTTTTCAGGATTTACAGGATTTTAACAAGAACTAATGCACTAAATGTCACCAAATTTCATATTTTGTTATGTATTATTATTAACTATTACTGCCAATCACCGAAATTCAGTTTCGGCCTTTAAAACCTGCTCTGTCTATCCTTAATTATAAATTCTCCAAAAAGATATTTATTAAGTAATTTTCAATCTGAGAGTTTTTTTCTTTTGAAGGCCAATTGTAATTTCCAAACATAATTTTGATTTATAGATTGTTTTAATAACACTTTACTCCTATGCTTAAAATGAAGCTGAATTATACCCAAGAAAGATTTTATACTTTTGTATACATTTTAACATTTTATCTGTAAGTATTCTTCGTTTATAATATCTTATAAAGAATATTTTCAAATAGATTGATTTGTTTTCTTTATCTATCTTTCCTTTTGCTTCTTTACTTTGATAATTTATAATTTCAAAAAATTTAATCGGTTTTACAAAAACGCCTAACAGTCGCTTTGTGCAAACACAAATAAGAGGTCTACACAGGCCGAAATTATTATGTCCGGTTTAAACCGAACAAAGACCTTTTTTTTTCGGCCCATTCCGACACAAAACAAAAATTGGCTCGAACAGTATAAAGTTTCGATACGTAGAAAAGAAATATTAACACAGTCTGATACAAATAGTAAAATCCCGGAATTAGTCCGACTCGATATAAAAGCTAAAAGTTCGTGCAGGCCTTGTTCGTACAAAAACTTGATTAGCCCGGAGCAGTTAAATTTCCAGAAAACATAAATTTCTGTGTTGATATGGTTAAAAATCATCTTGTACGAGGAATTCTAATCAAAAATACTTATTTTTTTCCCCCACGTTTTTAAAAGAAAGTCTATACAGTTTCTTTTAAAAAAGCACTTTGGACTGCAATATTTAATTTTAAAATGAATATTTTTTTATGTAAATGTTTTTGTTATAATTAGGGCTGTTCTTAGTCCAAAAAGGCAACTTTATGACACATGTTTTAATTTATTTTTGTTTGGAAATGCATGAAGCTAGAAGGTGCAGAAATTATTTAATCTCCCCTCATTTTCACATAATTTGCAAATACAATAGATTTTTCAGAAAATAATGTCAAAGTGGACGTTTTGAATCGAATTTCTTCGCGAAAGAAGAATAATCACTGAAACTGGGGTGAAAATCGTGCTTGTCACGTGATCGAAATCATTATAACTCAACAGATAATTTATTGATACAAAAATGGAAAATTCAGTTTAATTCCAAATCGCTTCCATAGTCAAGAATTCCAATTTTATAACTTTCCGTTAAAAAATGGATTTGTAAATGTGTCAAAACATTTGCACTTGTTGAGCAGAACAGATGAGTGCAGTCTTAATATCATTTTATGCCTTGGAAACTTAAAAATCGAAAAATGCTATACAGTAAAATCTTCTGAGAATGATTCGCACAGGATAGGAGAAAAAATAGATTATAGACAGGTTTATTTTTTAGCAGGAACGAGGAACGTAGCTTGTTGTAAATATGTCATATTCTTTTTTCTTGTTATTAAATTTATTTTGCATGAATCAATACATTTCCTGTTTAAAATAGAATTTATAGACAGATTCATTTTCAGAGTTCCCTTTGCTGTGCTTTAATTTTATTATCCAGAAGTATACTTACTATTCATAAAGAATAATAATAATTTTAATGGTAAAATTATAGCAATTGGAAAATACGTACATTTTTTAGAAAAAAAATTGTTGGGTCAGACCATATTTTGCTGATTTTTCCCATAGGCTGACCGAGACGGAATGAGCCAATGATTTTCATACGGGCTGGATCGGGATCTATACTAATATTTTTGACTACCGCAATTAGTTCTCTAGGAAGAATGAAACCCAATGCCGATCCCATCTGAAAGGAATTAGTCAGGCCGGCCCGAATCTGTAGAAAAAAGTAAAGTCGGGACCCGAAAGAGTGATGAAGAGGCCCGTCTGAGTCTATCTTTCTGAAAAAAAAAAACATAAACCCAATACCCGACCCGGACAGGCTTGGAACGACTGAAAAACTGGTCCGGTCAGGCCGGACCTGAGTGTCGGGATTAAAATTGGCCAGCTAACTTTGTGGGACACGGCCCATGCAAACATCTAATCTCATAGACATTTTTTTTTTCAAATGTATTTTGTATTTTGAACTTTTTCAATTTGAAAAGTATTTTGTATTTTAGTTTCTAAAACTAATGTATTTTGTAATTTGTATCGAAAATGATTTTTCAATGTATTTTGCCCAACTCTGGTCTGCCAAAACATATGGTGAAAAACATCAACCTGATTTTAGCCAGTGGCGTAGCTACGATGGGTGACACCCATGGCGGAAGTAAATGATGTGTCCCCCCCCCTCCCCCAATCTGTCATATTTTTTAAATCGCAGATCTATGTTATTATAACAAAAAAACATATCATTTCCAGATTTACCTTATGTCCTCCTGCATAAAAAAATCTACATGAACGACTCATCACTTATCCCATAGTGCTATGCCAATGCAGTGTGTATATGTAAAATAAAAAAAAAAATCTTTTGAAGTTAGTTGTTTGTTATTCACTCGTTGGATAGGTTATTTTATGTTCCCTGGTGCATATGTTTTTATGTACCCCCTTCTGTATTTTTCACATTCTCAAAGAAAAGGAAATTAACTCCCAAAAGGAAATCCTGGCTACGGTTCTGCATGATGCTATTCACTAAAAAGGACACTACTGCAGCAAAAATGGGCATTTTTGAAAGAAAAAATTTGTTATTGCTTTTAGAAAGGAGGGGGGGGGGGAAGCAGGAAAATACATAATTTTTAAATCTGATAAATCAAGTAACATTAATTTCAAATGATTTTATGGTACAAAAATGAAAAATACAATACAATTAAAACAAAACATGATTGAATAGTTTCATGTTCTTTTTCCTAAAGAAATTAAAAAAAAAAAAAAATAAAAAAAATAAAAAATCCTTTTGGGGCACACAAATTTAGAAATACATGGAATTCAGAAATATTTTATTAAAAATATTTAGGTAAAACTAATGGTGCATTTTGCTACTTTTAAAAAGGGCACGGTGCATTTTGTAAATTTGAAAGAGGGCTGGGTGCTGCGCTCTTCAAAAATAGCCTAGAATGAACACTATCTAAACTGAAAGTTTCATTGTTTACATTTTTGATGATGTGAAGATTTTAGGCATTTGTATATTTTAATCAGTGTACTGTATTTAAAAAAAAAATTTCTCCTTCCATACTAACATTAGCAAGCAGGTGTTTATGTGTGCAGAAAGTAATTCTTTAATACATTCAACATGATGCACATACATTTCTTGTAGACATATGACGCATCTGCAAGAAAAGTGATGCATCTCGCAAAAATTCATTGTGTGTTTTATTCGACTATTACCTAACATATATAATCATAAGTTGACCCCCAATTTTTGAATGCAAATTCTGCAAAAAAATCAAAACAACATATTAGTTGACTTTCTAATTTTTTTTTTTTAATTGAATTTTTTACAAAATTAAACCAAAGATTTCACATGCCAATGGAAAAAAGTAGTATCAGTATCAATAATTACCTCATCATGTTCATATTTGAAATACCAGAATTAGTTAAAAATCAATTCACATACTAAAACGTAATCAGTCTGCCAAGTCATATCTTGATGGAAACTCCCTGAAAACTCAATTTTAACAATTGACTTATAGGATTACCATTGTGTTTATTGTATAGCCAAACATCAAACCATACTATATAGGATCTTAAATAATGCAGAGTTAGAGCTCTGGCCGTAAACGCATAAAAATGGAAGCGAAGTTAACCAAAGACAGCTGTATAAAATGTGCTATGTTTTTAATTAAAAGGGCAAACAGTATCTTTTATTTTTCTTTAAAAACAATTTGTTGTAAAATACAGCATGACTTCAATTAATATATATTTAACAATTACAAATAAAATACAAAAATATAAAATCTATTTAAATGGGAAAAACAAACTGCATCATTTAAACTTAAAAGTAATTTAATTAAATTGATTTACGGAAGAGGACAAAGACCAGCCTCGTCCCTTACAGGAGATAAAGAAAGGTTACTAATACGAACTTACATGCGACATGCATCCAGTATTTATACCAGAAGAAAAGATCAACTGTTGCCAAAGCATGCTATCAAAATGAACTTGAACACATACGTGAGCGATCTCGACTAAGCAGATCACAAATTGCAGTAGCGAATTACAAATGCATACGTGAGCGATCTTGATTAAATAGATTGCAAATTGCAGTAGCGAACTAGGTCATTGACCTTACACGAAGGATCGACGCTGTTGTTTAATTAACAGAATCAATAGCGCCGGCAATGAAAGATACTGGGATGCGAAGTGTTTGAATTCGCAAAGTGAGAAAATAACTTTGGGAAATGAATTTCTATTTGTGAGCAAGAAAAACTTAAAAGGGTTTTGGTGCATATTTAAAGGAAGATATTTGATATGAAAAGTACGTAGTTTAAGTGGATATTTACAAGAACTATTTCTGTATTTAAATGACTTGCAATTTTAATAAAGATAGATATGAAATGAACGTTAAAAATAAATATGCTGGCTGGGCCACTGAGAATATAAAGGCTATCTGTCAGTGTTTTCCTGATCCAGTACTTTTTGGTTAGCTGAGTACCAGTATTATATATATATTTATATCTATATTCATCTATACACATATCATAATGTATATATAAATACATATATGTGTATATATATACTCACATATATATGTGTATCTATAACACTGGTGCCCAGCTAGCAAAAAAATACCGCTGATCCCAATCCTCCATGTTTTCATATCTTTGGTTGCAGGAAAATACAATGGTAAACCTATGCGTCAACTGCTAAGATCAGGTTTTCAGTTGTTTTCCACCAAGATATGACTTGGCATCCTGATTGAGTTTTAATATGCAATTAAATTAATTCTGGAATATCAGTCATGAACTCAATGAGGTGATTATCTATACTGCCACCTCTTGGTTTAATAAAAGTGTCTTGATACAACATCAATTTCATAAGTGTAGTTACCCAGGAAATCACTTTATTACACTATATGTCCATTCATGACTACAGAAGGGGAACAAATTGTACGAGGGGTAAAAATATTCAACACTACAAACTTAAATCTACTTCCTTATTCTTAAGAGCCCACACTACTGAGTGAAAAAGACCCAGATGGTAATGTTAAATCTATGCAGGCGTTCTTTTCAAATATCTCGCTGAAATTTTAATATTTTTACATGATTTTTTTGCATAGGATAGTTGAAGGCAATCTACAACTGGCTAGTTTTTACTTTTTCAATCCTCGTTTTGGATTTAAAAAAAAAAAAATTAATTTTTGAAACTGGTTTGATCTGGTTTTGAAATTGAAACTATCACAATATAAAAAATACATAACCAAAATCGAAAAACTAACCCAATTGTAGATCGTCATCAGCTATCCTATGCAAAAAAAAAAAAAAAATACATGTAAAAATATTAAAAATTGAGCGAGATATTTGAAAAGAATGCCCCCATAGACTTAACATTATCATCCAGGGCTTTTTCACTCAGTAGTGTGGGCTCTTAAGAGTTTAAAAAGCTTCTATGCTCATTCTTACTACAGCATGCACAACTAAGTGCTATAATTTCACATTGCAGAAAAAACATGCGAATATTCTTTTGCCTCTTCTGTAAAATTTATTTTTGTCACGATGTGTCACTTTTTTCTGCAGATTAGCAGTAATACCTTCACAGAATTTTCCTGTTTCCATAAAGATGTAGTTTACTTAGTAAATTTGGAACAGATGTGTTAGGTCTGTAGAGTGAAAAAAAAAGGCAAAATAGTTGGTGATGAGCCATTTTTTTTGTTGCAATTGAAATTCAGGGCAACCATAACTATTCTTTCAACTATCAAAATCAAAAGAAAAAAAAAAAACTATTATTAATTATTGAATTATATGATCTGATTTTCTACATTAATATGATAAAATTTATTAAAATCAAAGCTTTGTTTTATCGTTTTTAATATGGCTTTAATTTTCTTTTTAAAAATGCCGATAAAATCACTTTGACTTTGAAATAGACCACCATGTTGAGGTTGAGGGTTTGTTTACCTTGGATTTACAAAAATCGTATTTTGGCATGTATTAGGAAATAATTGCCAAGTTCAATCTGCAAACCTCTCTGATTCAAAATTTTTAAAAGAATATTTATACTTTTTAATAAAAAACAATTATAGCTGCATCAAAAATAAATATACATTGAGATAAGATTAGCAGTAAATCATATATTTTTCAATAAAAATCAATTATTTTTAGCCCTGCTAAAATCTGATAATCTTGGAAGCTTCATCATTTGGCCATTGTCAAATTGTGTAACAACAATAAAATAGTCTTAAAAAAGATAAGAAGAAACAAAGTATAATTATATTAATTTTTTTGTTAATGAAAAATAATAGTTTATCACATTTGTTCCTAAAATACCAAAGATGTGACTTAGTTTAGTTATCTATAGAAAAAATGCCAAAAAATCTGCCTTTGATTATAATACAGGGTTTAATGAAGGTTTTTCTTCTTAGGGTCCATTTTGTGAACTGTAAAAGTTATTTTTGTTTTTTAATTTTATTATATTTTTGTGAAAAATAACATTTTGTATTGAAAGTTTAAATCTAGTTACTCAAATTTGAACCAAAAATTTATTAATAAATTTTTAATTATGTAAAAAAATTACACAAAATGCTTCAAAAAGTAGAAAATCCACAGAAGATTAGCATCCCTGAGTAAAAGTAAAGTAACAAACTTAATCAAAATAACACAGCTAACTTAATGTTATAAATGTCTGAAAACCAGTAAACTTCCATATCTTCACTATATTAGGTTCAGTACCAGAGGATTGCTCTTTAAAAAGTATGGGGAAACGCTTCATTAATTTTTCAATTTCACCAACTTTAACAGAAGAATCAATCTGATGTAAGTAAGACCAAATGCAGGCTGCAGTTGCACCAAAGGGTTGGATAATAAGAAATGTTGAAATGAGACTAACTAGGCGAACATCATTTTCTGAATTGATGGATGAACTAACATTTTTATCACCTCCATCACAAGAAATATTATTCTGTTCACTTTCTATTCTACATTTAAAGGCACGGAGCTCTTTTAGTTCTGACTCAGCTTTAGAATACTTTTCATTTAGATTTAGTATTTCTTTCAAAGAATTTTGTTGATCTGCTTTAATAACTGATAGTTGGTTATCTTTATTTTTTGACTCTTCTTGTTTAGCCTTTATTTCCTTTTGAGCAGCTTCAAGTTGACATTTCAAAGAATTAGTCTCTTCTTGTAATTTTTTTATGCATTTCTTATATGGACTTCTCACCTCAGCAATATCATTCTCCTGAGCATCATTTTCGTCATCACTCAATTCGATAAATTCACCTTCTAGTTCATTGATTACTCCTTCCAGGTGGGTATTTTTAATTTCTTCTGTTTGTTTTTTCCACGTTTCAATATTTTTTCTTTGAATCTTTGTAAAATTATCCGAACATTTTTGCAAAGATGCAGCATCATAAATTTTCTCTATTTCAGTAAGTTTTTGTATGTTTCCATCCATTTGTTTTTTGAAAAGACTCTTTGCTTGATTCAGAGTTTCTTCATATTTAACTTTATCATATTGTAGTTTATTTGCTTGACTTTGAATGCAGTGAATCATAGAATAAAATCTATGAGCTTCTTGCCTTTTACATTCTCCTTTCTCTAGCCAATGTGTTAAAATACATGCAGCTTGTGAAAATGCTTCATCAGATCTCAATTTTTCACAAACAAGCTTTGCCTCATCTCGCGTATATGGAGCAGCATGAAGTAGAACATGTTCTTGATGTCCAGACTGATACTGAAAAGATTGTCGTTTATGTTCATAATCATCTTGGGCTTGGGAATAATGTACAGTTAAATTACCATTATACCGGGCTTCATTCTTATTTTCGATTTTCAACCTATATCCAGAAAAGTATATAGCTTTCTCAACTGACAGTTCATCACAAAATTGTATATGACAGTACTTTTTAGACCTTCTTATGTTTTTTATGGTGCCACATGTTCCAAAGATTTCTTTAATAATTTCTTTTGAAGCTTTGACAGGCAAACCACCAACAATAACTTTTTTACAACCCAAAGGTCTTGACGTCATAGTATCACACAGATCATCGGGATTGGGAGGGTATAAAATACTTTTTGTTAATTGTATAATTTCTTTAACTGGAGAAGCAAAATTAATTGCTTGTGGAGTTATCACACGAAGGGGCAATTGAGGGCAGTTTTCTATTCCAGCCATTAAAGCATGCAAGTTAACCGTAGAATCTGAAGTTTGAGCCATTTCTAGATTGGATGACACAGGCACTGCAGAACTCTGATTCACAGTCGCATTTCTTTGGCTCAAAGCTATATTACTTGTTGGATTATCCCATCGATTTCTCTTTGAATTAACCTCGAAATTTGACGCTTCTGAAATTTCTTGATTAGATGACCCAGGCGCTGCAGAACTTTGATTCGTAGTTACATTACTTTGGCTTAAAGTTATATCAGCCATTGGATTATCCCATTGAGTTCTTTTTGAATCAACACCAAAATTTGACGTTTGCGAATTTTCTAGATTAGATGACTCTGATACTGCAGAAGAACTCTGATTTATATTAATGTTACTTTGTCTCATTATCACATCGCCCAAAGAATTAATATTCCATGGAATATTTACTTGTGAATTTGTGTAGGCAGGTATTATAGTTATATACCTGTTATTACCGAGGGAATTAAAATCAAGAGCATTATAAGCAGGAAAAGATAAAGATTGCTGGAAGGGTTGAACAGCTGGCTGTTCTTCTCTTATTGTCATTTTATCTTGATCACGAAAACTGTTTCTTTTCTCAAAAGATCTATTTCTATCACGATTCCTTTTACTATCTCGGTCTCGGTGTCGATATTTGTCGTGATCATGTCGATGTCTATCATTACATGAAATTTTTTTCGAATAACGCGACCTGTTTTTCTCCATTTGTATCTTTAGAACTTTTCTATAATCAGTATCACGATTCATTCTTTATCCAGTCTGAATTGTGCTATTTAGTTGGAGCATTTAATTCTCAACTAATTCCCTGCACGTGATTTTCATAAAATGAATATTTTCTCAAATTACAACTGTCACTACTATTGTTCATAATGAAATTATTTTAACTTGTAAGCAGATTTAACGGTTTCTTGTTCTTGTTGTCAAACATTTAATGGAGGATTGATTAATTGATTGGAAGATGGAACTGTTACCTCTGAAACCACAGATGTAAACGCTGATCGGGCTATGAAATAGAACACGTGATACTTTTCTGGAGTGACCACACCACAGGTATGTATTTCTGTTACGAGAATCATGTTTTGGAAGGATAAAGAGTAATTTGTATTTACCAGTTTTGAAAAAATGCAATAATTGAATAATTTTAAAATTCCTTTCTTCGAGAAATCCTACTCCATGCAGAATCTTCTGAGCGTGCGTGCGCAGCACGGGTGTTTTCAATCATCTGGTATAAACATACTTGTCTTCCAATTCCAATCAATCGTTCAATGCTTCGACGTTAAAAACAGGAATTACCAATGCGAGATTTTTGTACCAACCCTATGTTTGGCGTAGTAGTTTTGAAATTGTTTATGTTGCCTTTCCTGGCTTTTCTCGCCTTAATGTGATTACCACTTTTTGGCGATTTTAATGATGGCTCGAAGAGGCAGTTTGATACGTTTGCCAAACTGGCAAGCCATGACTTTTAGTAAGGACTAATCAGAGTTAAAGGATTTACGGAAACTTTCTGAAATTAATGTCGCGTGTTCGAATGACTGGCAACACAGAAAGCGTAAAACTGTTTAACTTAAACGAATTTTACAATGAACAATAACAGTGACGGTAGTAATTTAAGTGAAAATTCATTTAATGGAAGTCGTATGGCAGAAATTTGTAGAGAGCTAAGTGGTGAAACAAAACATCGCGATTTAGGTTCAGATAGTGATTGTAATCGTGATATTGATTACAGATATTTCATAAAGATCCTAATGGAAAGAGATAGATCCCCTCATTCGAGAGAAAGTTCATGTAGCAGAAGTCAATGGACAGAAAATAGCAGAGAGTATCGACGTGATCAATATGGAAATCGAGACCGAGGTCGAGATAGTGAATGGAATCAGAAAAGGGGTAATTTTTTACCTTCCTACAATTACAATGCCGCTGATCTTCTGAATGCCTTTGTAGATAGTAATAGACGAGATCCACCAATGATGCCAGCTTACAACGAAGGTCCAGTTCCTCCATGGAATAATTATCCAGTGGACAGTAATTTCCAAAATAATGCGATGATTAATCAGAACTCTTTTCCAATGTCTCTGCCACCTAATCTGGAAATGACACAATCTTCAAGTTCCAGTATTAACCAAATGAACGTTCCTTGGAATATTGATCCAATGAACCAAAGTAATATGACTGTTAATCAGAATCCTACTGTGGCATCTGATCCTATAAATGCACAAACTTCAAATTCTAGGATTAACCCAAAGAGAACTCGGTGGAATAATCCAATGGAAGATATAAATACGAACCAAAATAATCCGACTGCACTGCCTGTGTCATCTAGTCTAGAAATGACAGAAACTACAAATTTGAGTGTTAACCCAAATACTTCCAGGACTGAAATGGAGAACTATTCTCAATATAATATGAAGGTTTCGGAGGAAAATAATGTTTCTCAGTGTGATAAAGAAGTTATACAGCTATCAAAATGTGTTTTATATCCACCCAGTCCCATGGCACCAGCTCCTAGTAGAAATGAGAAACCTAAAGGCTGTAAAACAATTTTTGTTGGCGGTCTGCCTGGAAAAATCACTGAAGAAATGGTTAAAGAAATCTTTGAAAGGTATGGTAGTATAGAAAGCATAAGAATGTCTCTGTCTTCTAAGAGAAATTTTTGTCATATACGATTCTTTCATGAAGAGCCTGTGGATAGTGCTATGAACTTATCTGGATATAGATTGAAGATAGGAAATAGGGAAGAACCTTCTTATAGCAGTAAAATACATGTAGACTATGCAAGAGCCAAAAATGACATGCGTGACTATGAACGTAAGCAACGCCTTCTTTGGCAGACAGGTCAATTTCAAAGGGCTGACACCGAGAGCAAGAGCCAAAATAATGTGAATAAGGATCAGAATTCTCCTGGAGTGCCTCTCTCATCCAGTCTAGAAATAAGAGAAATTTCAAATTCAGGTATTAACTCATGTGCTTTCATGACAGGAATTGGAAATTGCCCTCTGTATCGTGTGATAGCTCCACAGAAAATTAATTTTGCTTCTCCTGTCAAAGAGGTTATACAATTCACAAGATGTGTTTTATATCCTCCCGATCCTACGGAAGAACGTCCTACTGCCAGAATAAAACCTCCAGGCTGTAAAACGGTTTTTGTTGGTGGTATGCCGCTTGAAATCACTAAAGAAATTATTAAAGATATTTTTAAAACATGTGGCAGCATAAACAGTGTGAGAATGCCTAGAGATAATTTTTGCCATATTCAGTTCTGCGATGAGCTGTCTGTGGAAAATGCTGTATACTTTTCTGGATATACGGTGAAAATAGAAAATAAGGATGAAGCTCGTTTTTGTGGTAAAATACTTGTAAACTATTCTCAAGTCAGAGAAGATGAACGTGAGTATGAACTTAAATGTCGAAATGAGAAACCCAGTAGGAGCATACTAGTAAATTTTCCTTACACAGAATATGAGGCATCGCGCCTTTGTGAAAAACTAAAATCTGAAGAAACATTTTCAGAAGCGGCATGTATTTTGATTCGTTGGCTAGAGAGAGGAGAATGTAAAAAGAAAGATGCTAGTGTATTTTACTCCATGATTCAGTGCACCCAGAATCAAGTTAAAAAACTGCAAGATGATAGCATTAAACATGAAGAAATTCTGAATCAGGCAAAGAGTGTCTTCAAAAAGCAGATGGACATAAACATACAAAAATTTATGGAAATAGAGAAAATTTTTAATGCTGCATGTGTGCAAAAATGTTGGGATAACTTTACAAAGACGCAGAGAAAGAATATTGAGATGTGGAAAAAACAATCGGAAGAAATTAAAAACAGCCACCTGGAAGAAGTAATCAATGAACGAGAAGATGAAGAAATGGAATTGAGTGATGATGAGAATGATGCTACTAAAAAGAATGATGTTCGTCACGTAAAAAATCAGTCTAAGGAATATATACAAAAACTACAAGATGAGATCAGTTCTTTAAAATGTCAACTAGAAGCTGCTCAAAAGGGAACAAAGACTTCTTCACAATCTGAACAAGATGAGTCAAAAAACAATGATAACCAGTTATCAGCCATCCGTACAGCTCTGCAAAATTCCATGAAAGAAGTTTTAGACTTAAATCAGAAGTACTCTAAAGCTGAGGCGGAATTAAAAGAGCTTCGGAAATTAAAATGTGAAAAAGAAGGGGAACAAATTGAAGGTGATAATGTATCTCATGATGTTGATAATGATTTATCTCATGATGGTGATAATGATTTATCTCATGATGCTGACGATACGGGTGTTAGTTCATCCATCAACATAGACATGGAAAATGATGTTCGTCTGGTTAGTCTCCTTTCATCATTTCTTATTGTTCAACCTTTTGGTGCAACTGTAGATTACATTTGGCCTTACTTACAACAGATAGACTCTTCTATTAAAATTAGTGACATTGAGAATTTAATGAAGCGTTTTCCAGTACTTTTTAAAGAAGAATCCTCTGATGGTACAGAATCTAGTTTAAAGAAAAAATGGAAGTTCATTGGTTTTCAGACCCCTCCTACATTAAGTTAACTTTGTTATTTACTGTGAATAATTCATCGATGAAAATTTGTGAATTTTCTACCTTTTTCAGTGACAATAATTGTATGAAAGGCTAACTTCCTATTCTGATTCACTGAATGCAGCGATCTGCTCATAAAGACAATGTGAAAAATTTTCCTCATAAAATCTTTGCCAAAATCTAGATTTCCCTCCATAGAATAATATGGGGTAGATATTTTCAAATTAGATTTTCCTTGAAAAATATGTGGAAATTATTACAATTTTCACTGATATACTGTAAAGTATTGAAAGTAAGCCCCCCTCTGAATACCTTCCCCTCATATATTTTGCAAACTATAAATCCTGGGAAATTTATTTAATCCTCCCCCTCACCCTCTTAATTTTTCTAACTATTTCAGTAAAGTTCCAATTATAAGCATCCCTTAAAACAGGGCTCAAAAAATAGCGTTCCCAGGATCCTGAGGAACCTAGAAATTGTTTCTGGGAACGTATGTTTTTCACTCAGGTTCCCGACCGGGAACCTAACAAATCACCGTGACCATCAGTGACGCCGTGGATGCATTATACCTCGTAAATTAATCAAAAAATCGGAGTCGGAACGCAAAAAAATAACTCTGAAGGGCCCCATATGCATAATTTTGTCAAAATTATACAGAAAAAATCTGAATTTCATCTAAAGTTCGTGGGAAAAATGCAAATTTCACAAAAAAATGGCAAGTTTAATTAAAAGATTGCAAAAAAGGTAAATTTCTTTTTAAAAAAATCATGAAAAAATGGCAAATTTAAAAAAAAAAAACATAAATAAACGGAAAATTTCAACAAAAAATCATGAAGAAACAGAAAGTTCTTCAAAGGGTTTCCAAAAAAAAATAAAAAAACAAATTTCATCAAAACAATGCAATGCAGAAAAAAAAACAGCAAATTGCGTCAAAAAATTGGCAAATTTCATGAAAAACTGCAAAAAACGACCAATTTCATCAAAGGATTTGCAAAATAAATGACAAATTTCATCAAAACAATACAGAAAAAAACAACAGATTTCATCAAAAGATTGCCAAAAAAGCCTGAATTTCGTCAAAAAACCATGGGAATGAATGCAAATTTCATTGTAAAAGCGGGCAAAATTCGTCAATTGTCATAAAAAAATCCTGCAAAAACGATAAGTTTTGTTAAAACATTGTGATAAAACGGCAGGTTTCATCGAAACTTCACAATTAAATGATCAATTTTGTCAAAAATGGTGAAAAAAATGATAAATTTTGTCAAAAAATCACGATAAAACGGCAAGTTTCAACAAAATACTCACACATAATTTTTTTGCAGAACCTACATTTTTCATTTGGGAACCTATACTTTCATGTAGGTTCCCAGTTGGGAACCTTAAAATTTTCAAGCCCTGCTTAAAATTACTAGAATTTTCGGTACTACTCTGTTATCCCATCGACCGATTTCGCCAAATTATACAAATCGCCAAACTAATAGCCAAATTATACTTATTGACATAATTTTTATTTTAAATAATAAAAAAACAAATTTTTAGTAAAATATTAATAAAAATACAAATAAAAAGTGGAAATAAAAACCACTTAATGACGTTTTAAACACATGTATCGTATTTAATATCATTGAATTGACATTCATGATCATCCATCATTGGCATTTAGTCTTATAATTTGGCGATAGTACTTTGGTCGACGAGATAACCTAGTAGTATCGAATTTTCTGTCTGCTAAAAGGATGCTTACTTTCAGTACTTTATGGTGTCATTTTTATTTAAAAACACAAGATTTTATTTAAACTCATCACAAATTTGATAATGGTTTAAAATAAAATTTTAGCTCAGCTTAACAAAAGTAAATGAAAAATTTTATATGTATTGCCTCATAAAAATATAAAAAAGGTGTAGAAATAACCAAAGTTGGTAAAAAGTAGAGTTTGAAAAAATGGTTCAAATATTAAGAAAATACTTTTTACTGATGTAGTCGTGGCAGTAAGTGGATCGGTGAGTTAGTTAGCTCTCCATATTTTATATGGTAACTTTTTTTTAACAAAATGGCCACCATCTCTGGGCGAATACTACATGATAGCCGAGATAAACTAAGACTATCGATTTTGGCACCAGACTTGATTTTCACCATGCATGTTTTATTAATATAATTTTCCTCCTCTTTTGTTTTATTTTCATAAAAATTTAACTTTTTCCATTGATCTGCTGCTAAAGGGTAGTAGTTTCTACTGGCCACAAAGTAACTAAATGAAAAAAGGGTACTACTTTGTTATCCTGTCAACCAAAAATTTGTCACCAAAATGTAAGATTAAATGCCAATAATGGGTGATAGTGAATGTCACATGCAATGACAAATACGATACACATATTTAAAACATCAAGTGGTTTTTATTTCGACTTTTTATTTGTATTTTTATTAATATTCTGCTAATTATTTGTTTTTTCGTTATTTAAAATAAAAAGTAATATATATATTTTGGCTGTTATTTAGGTGATTTATATAATTTGGCAAAATTGGTCGACAGGATAATCAAGTGGTACTGAAAAAAGTAGCGATTAAAAATTTGGTACAGATGTCATATATGCATTATGTTAGCATGATTGCTACAAAATATGTTGATTTTATGCTTCACATGGTAACCTGGCTATTGTTTAGTATTTATAATTAAACTTTTTAATATTTCTTATAAAATTATATATAAATTGTTTTGCTCTATAATTATTAACTAAACTTTTTTTTTAATCATTATTTCCTTTTTAAAATAATAGAAAATAATTAAAAAATGCATGTAACTGGTATTTGTAAACAAAGTTTTCACCAAATTGGCATCAGAAAATAATTGTGCCAATGTGATGAATATATGACATTTGTTGCAAAAATTTATCTGTTAATGTTATTGTCATTTTTCCTATTACTCAGAGCCCGATTAAGATTGTAGTGGGCCCAAGGCCCAGCATTTTTTCAGGGCCCCCTCACATCGAAATATTAGCTATATATATATATATATTTTTTTTTTGGGGGGGGGGGGCTGGGAATTGGAGCCAAAGAATTGGAATTGGACCCAAGGCCATGGCCTTGTTGGCTTTTGCAGTAAACTGGCCCTGCCATTATTTGAGAATTTCTTTAAAATTTTAATATAATTTTATTTTATATTAAAATTCTTTATATTATTAACATATTAGTATTATTAATCTAGGCTATTTTATTTTATGTTAGTTGTATTATCTGAAATACATATGTAAAAAAAAAAAAAAAAAAAAAAAATGGCAAAAGATATTTTGTACTACTGGCTGGTGGCCGCTAATAAAATTTCCTAGTTTTGATCTTCTAACAAAATTGTGGTTTGACCTCTTCGTCAGTATTAGTAATCCAGAAACAGTGCAGCTGGCTCTGCAGAATATTTTATGCCATGTGATTACTAAAAATAAAAAATGTTTGGCTTATTCTTAAGTTTATTATTATTATTTTCTTTTTGCAATGTGAAAAGCATTTCAGTGACCTAGTTATTTGCTCTTTTTGATCAGATCAGATCAAACATAAAAATTTTTTCCAAGTATTTAATTTGCATTTTTAGGTGTTTATTCTGCCACCTTTATAAAATATTTCTGAGTAAGAAAAAATATATATATATCTTCTTTTTGTTTATACATTCCTCTTTTATTTTTATTTTTGTTGTTTTCATTCCTCTCAATTCATTTTATTTCCTTTTTTTTCGGCACAGATGTCATATATGCATCAAGTTGGCACAATTGTTTTTCTGATACCAATTCGGTGAAAACTTTGTGTTAAAGTACTTGTTACATATTTTTAAAATTATTTTCTATTGTTTTAAAAAGGAAATAATAATAAAAAAATAGTTTAATTAATAACTGTAGAACAAAGCAATTTATATCATTTAAAAAAAAAAAGAAAATAAAAGTAAACAGTTTATTAATAAATAAGCAACAATAGCTGCAGTCAGGTTACCATTTGAGGCATAAAATCGCCTTTTTGTTACAATTGCATTAATGTATTGTGTATATGACATCTGTGGTCCCCCCCCCCCCCCCTTACACAGTATTCAATTCTGTACATGCCAAGTTATAGAATATATAAGAAACTGCTACTGTTATTATCTTGATTTAGCTTTATGTATTTTGTTTTACCATTTTAAACTATATTTATTTTATTGTTGGGGTTTAAAATTTCTATTTCCAGTGAAATACTAAATAAACTTTCTGTTATTAACTTATGGGTACTACTTGGTTATCCTGTCGACCAATTTGGCCAAATTATGCAAATTGCCAAATTAAAAGCCAAATCATACATATTGACATAAATTTTATTTTAAACTAGCTGACCCGCCCGGCGTTGCCCGGGTCCGTATTAATAGTATTAAACGAACTTGAAATTTGTATGATTTTATCATTAACTGGAAACATGCAGAAATGCATTGTCTGAAATACCTCGCAGCTGACTTTGTGAAAAATCGCTTTTAAAAACAATAACTAATATTAAGCTCTAAAAATACTCAAAATGAGCAATGAGAAACACGGGAGGGAACATGTATCCAACGATTGCGTTAGTTTCGTGTTAAAGTGTTGATATTTACCCGTAAAAATCACTTTTAAATCACGGAACTAATTATTTTTTTCACATAGAAATCCGAAGTGAAATATTTTGAATTTCAAACTAATTATATCACTCTTAAATCCGACTACACCGTAAATGAAATCGATACGCGGTGATAAAAGATTGGTATATAGTATTATAATTTCAGAGCCATTTAACAAAAGTAAGTGCATATTTTTAATCAAAGCATGCATAATGTTCACTCTGTGGACAAATTCCTAACCGTAAACTTTTGTACCATAACCATAATCTGTCTGTAACCTAACTGCGACTTCACAGTACCCTACCGTAACTTAAATATAACATAAATGTAACCTAGCCGTCACTTTGAAATATCAATATAGAAGCATCATTTAAGATTTTGCTTGAAAAGTTAACATTCTTTCGTTAATGTCTTAAAATCGTCTGCACTCTGAAATCTAGATTTTAGACTAATATTTGTTATTTAAGTTTTCGCGCATCATTTTAAAAGAATGTTTTCATAAATATATTTTATACATTGACATAGAGTTATTAATATGTTGTTAAATTATAAACATTTTTTCATCTACATTATAAAATATTAAAAAGTTCTGAAAAAAAAAAGAAAACTTTTAGTAATACAATTTTTAGTTCAAATCAAATGCTTTCAATATTTTATTTAATTTTATTTTGACATTTAATTGTTTCGAATTTATCAATTTCAATTATTTTAAAAGCAAACATTTAAAAAAATAATAATATAATAGAAAAAAGACCATTTTAAAAAATTACTATTTCTTCGTAAAATATGCTTCAGCTGTAATTCATTTCTTTCAATTCGTCTTATTAATACAAAATCCCTTCCACATGCTTTTGTTTGGGACATTAAAATTTGAGCGATAAATGGTTTAATATTGCAACCCTTTTTTCGGTTTACTTCACCACCACCTATCTTTTTCCTCCATGGTTTACAACCGCTGTGATAAAAAATCATCATTTAAACTGACAGTTTTACAGTCTATGAATTTTAAAGGTCTGTTCCAGCTTTTAAAATTATTTATGCAAAAATTTTATGCAACCAACCAACCATAACTAAATGAAAGGAAAAAAAGAAGAAAAAAGGCGATTTTTTATGAGAGTGATCTTTGGAATTTAATTAATTACTCAGTTAATAAATAGAATTTCGAAATTCTGAAGCTCAGGTGCATCAGGAGAGATATTGGGCTACTCTCATAAAAATTTTGAGCTTCGTACGTCCCATAGATTTTGCTAGCCATCGCAGACACACACACACACACACACACACACACACACGCAGACAGAGCGATTTGTTATTTTATTAGTATAGATAAACAAAAAAAAAAAGTAGAATATTAATAAAAATGCAAATAAAAATAAGTTAATGATGTTTTAAACTTTAAACGTATATCATATTTAATGTCATTGAATGTGGCATTCACAGTCAACTATTAAACTATTATTGGCATTTAATCTTATAGTTTGGCGATAGTTGTTTGGTCGATGGGAAAACCAAGTAATACCAATTTATGTAATGTATTATGATTCTTCAGGACACCATTTAATTAGGATAAAACGTCAAATACGAAACTGAAAAATCTGATTAATTTTACTTCTGATAATTATGACAGACACTTTATCAAGGCAAATCTGATTGAACGAGCATGTCCCAAGCAACTGGAATCTCTTATTGGTATATGCAGATACAAGCTCATTGAATTAGGAGTTTTGCATTTACAGTAGACTCTATCAAATCCACGCAGCTTTGAATCAAATGTTGTACGGATTTCTGGCTGTTGCTTTGTTTACACTTTTTAAGCAGTAATTTATATGTGTAACAATGCAAACAAAATCATAATGAATGCTTGCATTAGAAAAAGTAGATAATAAACTAAAATGATAAAAAATAAGATAATTTTAAAAATGATTTAATTATTAAAAGTAAAGGTGAAATAAATAATTTTTAATAAAAACGGGTACTTTCGTATTATATTAATGCCACTAAGGCACAAGTTGTGCTAATGCGCCAATAAAGAGCAATTTTTTTGTTCATACGCGCACAATAAATGGCGTCAAAAATAAACGAAAAAGCACTAAAAAATGGCATTGAAATGAGCAAAAAAAGCACTAAAAATCACAAACAACAAGATTGCTCTTTATTGGCACATTTGTGCAACTTCTACTGCAGTGGCGTTAATACATAAGTACCTAAAGATAAAATACTTTTTTTTATTATTATTATTCAGTGAAACTTTCCTCATGTAGATACCCTACTACTTTACATCAAAATAATAAAGTAAGAAACTTTTATTTCAGGTTTAGCCAATCTTATCGGAATAACCAAAAAAAAAAAAAACTTGATTAATAGATAAATATATTTCATAAAAATATTATGATTTTCAATAATATCAGCAATATCAAAAAGTTTTGTCAAAAAATGTTAAAAAAAATACCAGATTTCATCAAAGAACCTTGGGAAAAAAAATCACAGAAAAAAAGGGCAAATTTCAATGAAAAATCTTTAAAAAAAAAAAAAAAAAAAAAAAAAAATGACATATTTTGTCTAAAGATCTAAAAAAAAAAGCAGATTTTGTCAAAAGAGCTTGAAAAAAAGAGTAAATTTCATTGAAAGATAGCAAAAAAAAAAAGGCAGATTTAGTTGAGATATCTTGGAAACGCAGCAATTTTTTTCTGCTTAAAAAACTGATTTTGTCGCTATAATTAAAAAATTTTTTTCTTTACTTTTTCCAGAAACTGATTTTCCTGCTCCAAAATCCGTTTTTGACTTCCAAATCTTTCTGACTGAATGTGAACCCTGCTTTATGAAAACCACAATTTTAGTCATATTATCAAGAATTACACATTAAAATACATACGAAATGATATAAAATTTTAAAAAATGTAATTTTGCCTATACATTTGAAGTGAAAGTTTAATTGTTTACATTTGCTATGATGTGCTAATTTTAGAGTCGTGGATTTGAGAAAGTCTAATGTATAAACCCCTCTCAGAGCTATTAATATTTTATAAGATAAAAATTATCTGGTAATTACAATGTGGCGTAAAAAATACTACTGTAAAAAGCTATAAAATGTATGTTGTTGTTGTTACATCTCACATTCATCCAGAAATTTTTTTTTATTATCATATAAATCTTGCATTTTTTTCCCCACTTTGTACATATATTCATTGTTTCACAATGCTTTTTAAGTATACATTCTAGGTATGTCATTGTATATATTTTAAGGTACTGTTCTGTTATAAAGAAAGTACAGAAGGAAATTTTTCCTATACATTTTCTGGCAATATTATCACTGTTTCATGCATCTAATTTATTTAATATGCAAAAACCATTTACCTGAAGTTGTTGTATGTAGGGAAAAAAAGTAATTGATCTACATGTATAATCGGGAGTAATTTGTTAATGCATACATACAAAGGTATAATATTTTCAAAATTGTTTATATCAGTGTGGTCCAACCTTGAGTTACTCAAAGGCCAATCAAACTTCTTCTTGTCTTTTCCACCTGCCTCCTGTGTAATAGTGCTGAATGAAAGTGAAATCAGAGTAGGCATGTCACAGATTATAATAGCGTCGCAGAATGAAACTTCAATAATTAACTGCCATAGCAGTTGTAAGGGAATGGAAAGTTGTAAGGTGCTGCTGACATAAAGTTAAAAAAGAAAAAAAAAACTATAGTAGAATTATTTAAAAAACTTAAAACAGTAAAGAGTAAAAAAGATTGTTATTTTCAAATGTCAAATAAAAACCTTTCTTTCAGTACAAAGGGTAAGGGCCAACAAAAATAAATAGGTGAACCGTATGTAGCTTGCAGGTGATAGGTTGGACCATACTGGTTTATGTCATTTGGCAACAAATCTCACTTTTTAAGTCTGAATTGTGCCAGGCTTTTTAAAAAAGCATCAAAGATCCTATAACAGGGAAGTACCTATTTTTATGTAATTATTATAAGAAATATATATTTGCAAAAAAAAATTGTTTGTCAAAATTGATATTCATATATAAAGCAGTTAAAAATCAGTATTTGCTTTTTTTATTTAGTACTATTTTTGTATGTTAACATTTTGAGCAAAAATTTTGTTAAAAAGTTCTAAAATTGGAATCCTTTTAAAACTATGGGCAGTGTTGAATTCGGGATTTCCCCCTTCCCAGAGCAATGAAATGTTTACCAAGTCTTATCAATATACTTGTATATAAATCAAAAATTTTTAGACAATTAAAATGATTTCAAAGTGAGGGGATAGACCAATATGCAAGACCTAAAAAGTAATAATAAATCAATAAAATATTGGAAAACACTTTGCTAGAGTATTGATGCTGCAGCATCTCTCATTGCGCTTGTGCAGTATAAAATACAAAACCCAAAACCCTCCAGATCCTCAAACATAATAAAAAAGTTAATATACCCTCCTGCCTTGCAAAAAAAAGATAAGTGTGTAATTTATCTCTAGAATGTGTTTTCTAATACTAAAAAGTTAATATTAAAGCAGATATTTTAATAAAGGTAAAATAATAATAATAACTATGCACTTTTTTCCTGTGAATTATTTATATTAGAAACACATTTACAATACTGAAAAAAGATAATACTTCCATTTTTCAACAAATTTCATTTAAAAAAAAGAAAAAAATTCATTACTTTTTTCTCTAGAACTAAGTTCTCTAGATTAAAATATAAACGTCTTATTTTAGATGGTATACCGTATTTTCGGGTGTATAGTCCGCGGCTTATACAAGAAAAAAAACTTAGAAAAAGCTGCTGCGACTTATACACGGTGCGGGTTATACAAAGATTTTTTTTTTAAAAATTGGAAATCGTGATATTTTTTCTACAATTTTTAAAACTAAAAAAATTTTAAAACATCGAAATTTGTAAATTTTTTTCACTATGCCGCGAAATATAGTGTTTTCTCTCATGTTTGCAAAGGCTTTTATTGCTTAAATACAGTTATTTCTGAGTTTGGAAGAACTGTCGCAACTATCGCCAAGTATTGCACTAACCGGCAGCGAGAAATAATGACGCTCAAACGTAGTTTCTCTTGATTTGAGAGGGTAAAAACAACAGCATAACATGCTACTTATTTTGAACTTACTTTTTGTTGAATAAGTCGTTTTAACGTTAACTGTAATCAGTTTTTTAGTAGAGATGTGTCATTTGTTGAAAAACGATTCCAGTCTATAAAAAAGAATCCGTCCTTTTCGGAATGTTTTCGAAAAGGAACGAAATTGCGGAATTGGTCTTTTTTTGGAAATGCTCTCTAAAGGTTCGAATCCTCGAAATCGGTCCGAAACTTCGAAAAGGGCAAAATCCTCAGACTCGTTCTGAAAAGGAGCAATTCCTCTGACTCGTTCCGTAATGAAACAACTCTGAAAAGGAAGGCATTCTCGGTATCGTCCCGAAAAAGAACAACTCCTCTGAATTGTTCCGAAATGACATAAATCACACACTTTTTTTTTTTTGTTTGTTTGTTCTTTGCAACAAGGCAGGGTAGATCTTTTTTTTTTTTTTTTTTTTTTTTTCTTTTTTTGAGAAATAAACTAAAAATGATCTTAAACTCAGAATTGTCAAGGTAGGAAATGTTCCAGATTTCGGATTTTGTACTCTACAAACACAAAGGGGTGCTGCAGCACCAATTCGCTAGCAAACTATTTTTCGATATTTTATTCATAGATTTTTTTTTAAGGTCACGCGTATAAGTCGACCCCCCACTTTGAAATTATTTTTTTGTCTAAAATTTCTCGACTTATACGCCCGTATATACTTTAATGGCTTCTAACTTCGAACCCTGATCGAAATATATGTTGTAAATGGTGTATAGCCCGCGGGACACCGATGCATCTCCATGGCTTATACACAAACTTTTTTTACTGCAGTGCTCGATTTAGGAGTGCGGGCTATACATCCGAAAATACGGTACTTTTGTATTTTTGTATAATTTTTTTTAAATCTTTAATTGAAAGGAAAAAAAAATCTCTTTCTTTCTGCATAGCGAAGCATTTTATAGCACTTTAAGTTTATGTAATTGTGTAAACATTACGCTTGCAATTTCACATACCAAGTTAAATCAGGCATGAAAGAGTTCCTCCTAAAGGAGGAATTCCACTTTTTTTAAAACAATTTTGGCCATTCTCTGGATTGGTGCAAAAATGCAAAGAAAATTTTTGGAAGAATAATTGGAGGGATGGGGCCAAAAATTTAATATTTGGACCTTTTGCTTACTCAAACCCTTGGAGTTTGTTCTTGAATTGTTGCACAAAATAGACATAAACTGAAAACTGAGCTTTTACGTAGAGCATCTGATTAAACTATTGTAAATGAAGTTGTTCTGAATGTCCTTCAAGAAGAAAATCTTTATTAGACTTTGAAAATTCAAAATGAAAGGAAATTTCTTTTTGGAATAAATATTTTATGCTATTTATATAACAATTTGGGTAATTTCTGTAATACTTTTTTTGAATTGTATTTCTGAAGCAAAGAGCAATTTAACAAAAGGATTTTTTTTTTTTTTTTTTTAAGAGGAGATTTAAAAGCTGAATTATTCAGAATAATATTTGTTTTGGAAAATTAATGACTGTACTTCACATAAGTGGGTTGTATATATTTAGTACATACTTTAGCATTATTAAAACTTTCTAAGGAAAAAAAAAAAAAAAAAAAACAATCATACGTGCAGTTACATTTCATTTTATTCTCTGTTAAAATGACACTAAGAGTTTAGCATCATTGTATAGATGGAAAAAAAAATTCCACCTTTTTTGTCGTTTCCCACTTTCATACCTGTTAAATAAACAAAAACAAACCACAGATAATTTTCTGGTTCACAATTTCTGTTAAGTTGGCTTTTTGGCAGGCATTTAACTTTCTAATGATTGATTATCTTTTAATAAAAATTTGTTACACAATCTAATTTGCTATCATTTAAACTTGCTGAAAATTTGGAAGAAATCAATCTATTTACATAAAAAATAGGATTTTTTACAGTAAGTGGGAAAAAGAATTTGTTTTGTCATTCTTTTTTTTTTTTTTTGCTTGCAATGCAAACTTGTTGACACAATCAAAGAGTCTTTTTTATATTTAAAAGAATGGAATTTGAATAGATTTTTTTCACACAAAAAAAAAGACAAAAATTGACTTTTGAGGGGGGAGGGGTGTCGATTAATATAAAGATTTTGAATTTTTAACAACATAAATCAGGGGATCGACTTATATGTGAGTATATACAGTAATAACGAAAAAAAGTTTGATTAATATATAATGTATACTTGATTCTGTTTACCAGTAATATCAGAAATATCTTTTTTTTTTTTTTTTTTTTTTTTTTTTTTTAAAGAAATTTACACCTTTTTTAAGGAAAGTCACAAGTTCAGTCATATTATCAAAAATTATATATTAAAATACATGCAGAATGATATAAAACTAAAAAATTGTGTAATTTTCCCCTTACATCTGAACTGAAAGTTTTATTGTTTACATCTACAATGAAGCACTGATTTTATTATTGCAGATTTGAGGAGACTACTATAGTTACTTTTTTATTATTGGTGCTGTTTTCAGAATCACCAATTCGGCATACTTGATTTGTATCTTGCATTTGTGACTCTCCAGTAGAGGTCTGCACAGGCTGAAATTTCAGGTTTGGATTGACACAAACTCTATTTCTAAAAGAAGTTCTGATTCTTCTTAACATACTATTAAAATTCTTTTAAAGAATGCAGCATACATATTTGTGCTAAAGTTTAACAGCATACCAGGTGTGTCATAAATTCGTGCAAATTTTAAAAATCCATGATAAAGAAACTAATGCTCAAAAAAAAAATTTTATTTGCACAAGTATGATCAGACGGATTTCAGATTTTTTTTTTTTTTTATATATAATAAAACAATATTCCAAAAGTAGCCAATAGAGGGCGCTCATACATCATATTGAGGCATTTTATCCAAATCAGGCTAGCAATAAAACACATAGCTGAAAATGGATTCATCATTCAATATCGGCAGCATGCTATTGTTACCAAATCGAACAGTGGGGGGGTTAAACTTTTCTGCAATAATGGTAAATCCAGAAATATTGCATCATGAAAGTTTCGTATGTTGAGCATCTTTTACTACCTTATAATTAATGCATAATATCATGTTATTGTGATTTGTTTCATTGTCTATTTATGTTTTCCTGATTGGCATAAAATGTCCCAATATGGCATGTGAGTGCCCTCTATCGGTTATTTTTGGAATAATTTTTTATTGTACATGGGGGGAAAAATCTAAAATTTGTCTGATCATACTCGCGCAAAACAAAATTTTTTTCCGAGCATTACTTCTTTTATTATAGATTTTTATAATTTTCATGAACTTATGACACACCCTGTATTTCCGATTATATGTCTGTAAACTGTAGAATGTAGAATAACATCATTAATCATTTAGGCCAGCACTACACAACTTTTTTTCTTTCATGTACCTCTTTCTTAACTTTTCAAGGTGGTCACAGATCTGGAATTTATGGAAATATCAGGGAATTTTGTTAACTTGGAAATATGGAGGTATCAAGGAAATTCAAGCTAATACTGGAAATTTATTGAAACAAATATGTTAATTTCTGTTATATTGTGGTAATCTGAAAAAAAAAAATCTCATCTATTGGCTTAGTTGATATTTAAAACCAGCTTGGACTCTTTGGTTTAGACTTATGGTAAAAAGTTTATTTATACAAAAATTGGGAAAAGAAAAAGAAAACTAATAATTTGAAAAACAAGAATTGCCCTCAGTTTCTTACAGTGTTTTATAAAACTTTAAAAACTGAAAGTAAACTGAATTGTTATTAATTATAATTGTGATATAAAGAGAAATATTCTAAAAGAGAAATTCAATTGCACAGTCCGTGTTAGTAATATAATGAAGCCATAAGTTGTTTTTTTTATATTTGAAGATCTTTGCTCATTGGAAAACAGAGCTTATACTACCATAGTTGCATAATGATATTTTATAAGAATGAAATGCAATTTGAAACATATTTTAAAATGTTGTTATTAAATTTCTACTGTGTAATTTCAATCTCAGCCCCCCTAAAAGAAAAAGAAAAAAAATGAACTTATCTCGAAGAAAAAAATTAATGATTGTATTTCCCTTGTATAAATCTATAATTGGCAAAATTTGAAAGCTATTTATTCTCAGATGATGGAAAAAATTATATTCTTCTCTAAAAATATAAATTAATCAACTGAAATATGAATGTCTTGACTTTTTGTGAGCATTTCTGTTTAAGCACTCATTACATTAAGTACTTTATATGTGAAAAAAAAAAAAAAAGAAATCTATCTAAAAAAATTGTAAAGTTGTAAATGTCATTAACAAAGATTGTCCCAAACTTCATATTTAATAATTGAAACCCTTATTTTTAAAATTTGGAAAGGTTTAGAACAAACACAATGATTATGTGAGTATATTTCCCATCTTTATTTTTTACACATTTGATACTTTAGTCAAAGCAGAAAAATTTTCAATTAATTATCCAGTATTTGTCTCTTACTTTGTCGACCACTTTTTATTAAAAAAAAAAAAAAAAAAGAAAAGAAAAATAGTGCCAAATTATAATGTCAATTAAACAAATTAAAGAATGTTGTCATTTACAACATTTCATACAAAAGAATATCAAGGAAATTAGGTTTTTTTTTAAACATAACTGTAAAAATTGTGTCTTATATGGCAAGGGGTGATTCTGTTTTGAATTTTCTGAAAAATTATTCAATCATTTTCGAAAATTGAAACTATTTATCATAAAGTTGAAAATTTGGGCATAAAATATGTTGCGGATTTCAACAATTTGTCGCCAAAAAAGTCAATTGTTCAAAGAAAAATTGTCACTTTCGCCAAAGAATTGCAAAAAAATCATCAAATGATTGCGAAATATCAGCATTTATGTCACAAGATTGTGTGTGTGGGGGGGAAAGCACATTTTGCCATAAGATCACAAAAAATTGGGAAATTGTGTCTAAAGATCATTAAAAAAATGCAAATTTCATCAAAGGAGTACGAAAAAACACATAATTAGGGGCAGAAGTAAATTCTCTCACCTCCACAGACACACTCTTGTATGCTTTCAGAAAATTTGCTGTGAATTTCAGATTTTCTTTTTTTTTTTTTCTCAGAATCATCCCTGATCAACATACCAGATACAAAATTTTATTTGTTCAGATGAGTTTAAACAAAAAAAAAAAAAAAAAAAAAAAAAAAAAAAAGTTTGATGTTACATTGTGAATGCTAAATTTTTGCTTTGAAAATGTCTTAAATTAATCAAATCTGTTTGAAATTTTTTTAATAATTTTCTTAATCTTTCACGATCTTCTATAATATTTTATGGAAATTTGTGTATATTCTCAAAAAATATTTAAGATTTTTCTTTATCTTTTCTACAATTTTGAAATGTATGCCCGATTTAATCCTATTTCTTCTTATTTAACAGTTACCTAGTAACTGAATTTTAAAACGTATCAGAAGGAGAAAATGAAATAAAATCAGGCTAATTTGTCATTTTAAAAATAGATTTCTAACCTTTTATAAAAACTTATATGCTTAGAAATTTAAAAAAAAAAAATCTAAAATTTTTAGTTATGTTTTTCAAATTGCTATATATCATGTGAAGCAAGATGAAAATTAAACTTTTAAAAAATTAATATTAAAGGGGTTGATCACTCAGCTTTGGAATTATCCTGCTTAATGTTAAGTCTATGGACGTTTGATCCGTTTGTATATTTAAAATATCGCTTGAGGAAATTAATATTTTGAATTATTTCTTTGTACTTTTCTTAAAGGATAATTTTTTTTCTTAGTTCTCAAAATATTTCTAAGATATGTGCTTAATTTAATAATTTGTACTAAAAAGAGATGAAATATGAGTAAAATTTAAAGCTTTATATAAAATTAAGTACTATATACTTTAGAAATTTTTTAAAAAACTAAAAAAAAAAAAAGATCTTTTGAGAAGTGTATACAATAAATAGAAGTTAAAAATATTAATTTCCCAAGGGGTTATCTTAAATATATGAATGCATCGTCTAAACTTTACATTAATGACAAGAATTTGGAAGCTGAGTGACCAGCACCCAAGGCCTCTGATGTACTAGCTTAAGAATTTAAATATAGAATCATTAAATTAAACAAAAATATGATTTTCTTTTAGGTACTGTATTTATAGATGAAATATATTTATTTTACATACAGTAGAAGATCTTTATAACGCAATTCCATATAGCGCAATTCATATAACGCACAACCTTTCAGATGTAAACAATGAGTTTTGCCATGAAGGAGTACCTGAATTTTAAGACTGTAAAAAACTGCTACTGTCAGAAAACTAAATTTAATGCATTAGTACAATTTTACCTCCTTAATTTAGAACTTTTAAAGGAAAAAAATTATTATTACAATAAATGTTTTTGAAAAATGAGCAATATAATGAATAAATTGAGTCCAGGTGTATCTGGACCATTTTTAAAACGTATACTTAACAAAATGTTGAATGATCGCAATAATAGAAAAATTTATAATCTGGATAAGGAATGCAGTATAAAGGTAATTCTAATGTATTTTGATGTGTTTCAGACATATTTGTCTATATTTATGAGGTAAATTTGATGACGCATGATATGTGATCCATATAATGCAAAATTCTATATAATGCACAACTCTGTGTTTTTAGGTTTGCGTTATATAGATCTTCTACTTTAATATGATGCATGTAAAAAAACTTAATATAAGTAGTTTAATGCCATTTCATTTGTATTTGAAAAAAATGTTAATTATCATTTCATAAATCTTACATCAAACCTTTAAAATTATAATTCAAAATTTATAATAATTATGCCAAAATCCAAAAATCTTTAACGCCATTCAGAATAACAACAAAATAATATTTTCTAAGAATTGGATACCATATAAAATAAACTAAGTTAAATATGAATCTAAATGATTATATGTTGTTAGGAAATAGTGTTTCTTGTTTCACCATTTAGCTGAGCAAAGGCATTCAAAGACCCAGAGGCATTCAGTGTTTTGGTGCACCAGGGATGTAGACGTAAAAATAACAGATGATATATACTCTAAACAGAGGGTATACGCTCAAGGCAGAGTGCATATACTATAGCTTTCTTGAGAAACAGAGGGTATATGGTGTTCCTTTAAAAAATCCAAAACGTATATGGCGTATACCCTGGTATATCTTCCACTACATCCCTAGTGTGCACCAGTATCTGTATCTACAAAATTATAATAATTTTGCAATTCCTACAGATTTAATTTAATCAGTTTTATAAGCCTGGCATGAATCTGAAAAAATGATACAGCAATCTTCTATACATTCTTTTATTTCTCTTATTTTTTTTCTATTGGGAACTTTTACTATAAAACATGTATTAATTTCTCAGAGCGATCCACCAAACAACTAACTGCTGAGGAAGAATTTGACTGGCTTGATATTTTTCACTTTTAAAAGAAACTTTCATCGATAACCATAATTTTCTTGCCCCCCCCTCCCCCCTCTTTCCAGTTTTTCAAGATTTTCTTGGTTGAACATTAGATATACAAACTTTTCTGAGATAATTATTCCAATCAATAACTGTACAATGATTTAAATCCAAGTTTTTTTTTCACCATTTTATTGATGTTGATTCATCAGACAGCTGTGGATTAACCTTAAGGCTCCCTGTCCGAAAAACCAATGAAACACTCCTGAGCTAATGCTATTCCTATGGAGAGGTTATTTTCTAATATCTGGTTTACATTTTGATACTTATTTATTTATTTTTTGTATTGGATAGCTGAGGTGCATGCCAACATCACTCCTTTTTTACTTTTTCAATTTTGTTTGTAGATATTTTTTAAAAAGACACTTTTACTGCCAAAACCGGTTACAAAAGTGAAACTAACTTTATAAAAAATATCTGCATTCAAAATCGAAAAAATAAAAAAGGAGTGATGTCAGCATGAACCTCAGTTATCTAATGCCAAAAGAAAAAATATATATATATGAGTTTTCGTTATTTGGATCCAACTGTTTTTAATTATTTTTTTCAATCATTTTGGTTTGTGGATAAATGTTTGCAACATCAATTCAGATTTATAGGTTCTACGCACCACAATATTTTTGCAGTGTTTTTTTTCACTTCCTTATGACATCATTGTTTAATGACGACATTGTTTTTTTAATTAACAAAATAAAGAAAATACTAAAGCATCATTAAAAATCTCCTCATGCCATATATGTAAACTTTTTTTTTTACCTCTGTTAAAAGTAGTTGATGTGATTACTTACAAAGCCAAAAACTTTAAGAAGTACCAATTATCCTTATTTGAAGTTTGTCTTTCTTGTCATTAGTGTGATGCACATAAATTTTTTTCTCAGCAATCTACTAAATAGCATTTTGAAACGACAATATTCCCAAGTATTTGTGATTGACATAAAAGAAAAGTACTTTAAAAAAAAAGTTACCTTTGTTCTAAGAACTTTTAACACCTCATGCATTGTTCAAAAGATGGGGGACAGGAAATCTATTTCCGATACTATGTGGTTTTTTTTAGATTTTTTTTTTTTTTTTTGACGCTCCTTTGACAAAATTTACTTTTTTCCATGATCTGGTGAAATTTGCAGTTTTTTGTGCTCTCTTGACAAAGTTTGCCATTTTTCATGATCCTTTAAAGAATTTTTGAGATTTTTTTTATGAAACTTGCAATTTTTTCACACTCTTTTGTTGAAATGTGCCACATTTTTCGTTATTTTTGACAAAATTCGCCACTTTTTTATGATTTTTTGACAAAATTTGTGTTTTTTTCCCCTGCAATGTTACCTGCAATCTATGACAAAATTGATTTTTTTTTTTTTTTTCTCTCACCATTTGTCAAAATTCGCAATACTATTTATATCTAAATTTTCAGATTTATGACCAATTTTTAAAAATTTTTGGAAATGATTGTTTTAATTTTTCGAAAAAATCAGAACAGAATCATCCCTGATTTATAGTTTAATGGGAATCAGAGCTCAATTGCATGTGGCGTGGGCCATATTACTATGGCACATAAAAAATAACTTCTAGCAAATTTTTTTTTTTCCTGAATTTTAAACAGTTGAAAAAAGTTTGCAGACGTTCCCAAGAATTTGCAACATGCATTGCAGCATTGTGCTGATTCTGCACCTGGGTCAGCAGAATATTCAGCCCGTAATCACTATTTAGCTAATTAAATATTTAATATTCATCCAAAATCACTATTCAGTGCATGTCTAATTTCGATCAAACCTTCTTTCTTGTCTCAATTTAAAACAGCTTTTTTGAAAATTTTTAACCTGCAAATAGGTGAAGTAAGCTGGTAACCTTTTCTATCAGCTTTCATAACATTTAACTCCATATCACTGTTTGGCAGCAAGCAGATTATATGCAAGTTAAGAAAAATAATTAAAAACCCTAAATTCATTAAACATTAGAGATCCTAAATGCATAAAACAGTGGAATGAAAAGGCAAAGTCATGTGGACACAATTAGTTTTTTTTTTTTAGGTTTTGAAGTACAGAATTAAAAGTTTTTTGTTACATTACAGTCTATGGTGAAAAATCTCTTTAAATTCATTTTAATGATGTTAGACCATTTCAAAGATAATAAAATTGATAAGCATTTATGTACTGCACTGAATCATGCATTCTGAAGAATATGGTCACAAACCATTCACAAATCATTTACAGGGTCACACAAAAGAATTCTATTATATGATGGTCTTCAGGGGAGTGTTTGCAGTATATTTTAGGCTATTCCAAATATAATGAAAATTATATGCATTACTGAGGCTAACTACAAGATACTTGTTGTGTAACATGATTACTTTTTATCGTTCATTTGTAGATAGACACAAAAGATTCGGCATTGCATCTGAAACATAGGCGTAGGAACCGGGGGAGCTGGGGGAGCTTTAGCTCCCCCTGGGATATTTCAAATAAGCTCAGCTCCCCCGGAAGAAATTAAATAAAAACTAAAGATAAAAATCTTCAAACTAAAGATAGTTTTAATAAGATATGAGCAGACAAGCCATCCCTTCACTCCAACACAATTCGAACAATAAGAAAAACTGAGAATTTTCAGTGAAGCACTAAATCTTACTACCAATGAATTAATAAGACGATTTAAATCAAAAAACTTTTGACTCTCTCATAAAGATCAAATCCATAATCATGGATACAGCTTTAATCACGTCAGAAGATATGAAACGAAAGCTTAGAATACATGCTGATGATTTTGATTTGACAAACCTTTCTGCAAAGTTGGTTGACATTTCTACCAATACTAGTCTGAACGGAACTGACAGAAATGCATTGTCGATCATAATTAAAGTGATGTCATTGCAGGTATTAATAAATAATAATAAAAAAAATCTGAAGTTTATTTTTTGGATAAATTTATATTGGTTATTCCGATATCATTAGTGATAGCTCAGAGATCTTTCAATGCTATTCTTCAAACAGACAAATCGCCATCAAACAGTGGGTCATCATAGACTCAATCACTTGATGCTATTGCATATCTATAAAGAGGAAGCTTTTAAAACTGATTTGGAAAAGATTTGTACAGAATTCGTAAGCAAAACAACAGAAAAAAACTTCCACTTTTGATAAAAGGGAGTGGGAGAAGCTTGAAATTTGAATATTGTATAAGGGATCGTCTATAAATTAAGTGTCATCAAGTATATCGAATAAAATTATTTAAACTGGATTAAAAAGTCGGCGATCTTTTTATATGATTCTTTTTCATACTCTTGTTTGTTAAAAGGGCAACAAAAGAAATCCTTTGAAGTGAATTAAAAGAAATTTTCCTCATCACTAGCTTTTGACAATATACTCCGCAGTGGCGTGCGAAGAAAAAACTGCGCCCGTGGCAAAGTATCAATTTGGCGGCCTCTTTCCCAACTTATTTTTTCTTACAAGCCAAAAAATGGCGTTTGTATTATAAATTTGGCGCGCCCTTAAAATTACCTGGGGCAACTGCCCCTTTAGCTCTCCCCCTTTCACACAGTGCTGATGCTCCGGCTCCCCCTACTTTTTCAAAGTTCCTACGCCACTGATCTGAAATACATTGTCTATTAGCTATAAGTACTGGAAATGCGATTTCATTTATGGTATATTCATTTAGTTAAATTTTTGCTCAGTATGTGGTGTGTATAAATGTTATGGATCATTTTACAGACCTTCACAAAGGAACTTTTGAACACTGCAAATTATCAGCATGGATGACTTAAAGGTGGCTTTTAAATTTGTCATGCACTTTCAAATTGAATTATATTTTTAAAATGTACACCTTTTTTTTTTTAAAAAAGTTACATTTTATTAAAAAATAATCAAATGGGATTGGAAATAATAAAAGTGTGTTTGATTAAGCAGTAAGAATGCATATAATGTGTTAACATCAATTTACAGCCTAAATAGTGGATGAACCAATCCAATGTGGCCAAAACTGGAGCATCTACCATATGTTTCCTTACATTGTTAAAAACTGATGTACAGTGTTGAATTCAGGCAGTGGCCTAAGGGAGGGGAAAAATCACTCCAGAGCAATGTAATGTCCCTCTCCCCCCAAAATTTGAGATTTGGGGTTTTCAATGGTCAAAAAGAGCTGTACACCGGGGGAGTACAGCTTTTTTTTACCATTGTGAAATGTCTGAATTCAACACTGCTACTGAAGATGAATTTTCAACCTATTATGCATTTTCTTACTAAACTAAATTTTATCACATGTACAAATTGCAGTTAAAATACAGGGCTGCACAAAATAATTGAACTACTATTCTGCTACAGACAGTAGAGTCTGGTTTTCAAATATAAGTTTACTTAGTTTATTTTTCTTTTTTAACCTTTTGAAGCAGCAAAATTTTGGTAAAAAGAATTCAGAAAGTGTTGAAAAGTGTATCATAAACTATGTCTGAGACATGGTTTTTCTTTCTTTTTAAAGATTTTAAACAAGAATTTAAAACAACAATCTGCTCATATTGGGCTGTAGAAATGGGCTCTTAAAAAATTAATAAATTTTTAATTTGGATTCAATCTTTAATTGTACAGTTTTATTTATGACAAAATAGTGATAGAAAAACCTTGCAAACTACATAAAGTATGGCCATAGCCCCACCTTTTTTGTTTTTCAGGGGAGTTGAAAAATGATAATGGGAAAATATCCGCTCAAACATATTGTATTTTTATGCTCGATAGATGGCGCCTTCAAATTTTTAACTTGTTTCTCTTTTGATTCTTGATTTTCGATGCGTACACATTAATCCTTTTGTGAAAAAGATCGCTAGGCAGTCTACGCCACAGATTAAGTATTTACACACAGATACGACAGAGATGCGAAAAACCGTACTGGCGCGATTCTAGCGCCACTATTGGGAACAGGCGGGAACTTCAACATAAACTGCAAGTTAAACTGTCACTGCGCGTGTCAGTCACTAGTCACTGTCTCTATCGTATCGTCTAGCACGTTTACCGTCGCGTTTATCTGTTAGAAATTTTGATATTGTATTTCATTTTTTTTTTTTTTTGCAAAAGCTCTTTTCAGAGCTATATTTCTTGTAATAATTATTCTTTATTTACAAGTGCTCATTTTTTGGAAATGTCCAAAAACCTAATACATTGCCAAGCACTATCATGTGCAAATACTAACAGGAACAGTAATTTATCTTTCTTCACTTTTCCTACCGGAAATAAAAGAAGGTGAGTAATTTTTTTTATTATAAAATATAATTTTTTTAAATCTAGCTTTATTTTATTTTTTAATATAGATTTCTTAAACTTTTTTTTACGTAATTTTAATCTATTTTTATGTATCTTTTTTTTATACATGTTTTTCATGCGCATCTCGATTTACATTTTCTTTTCGAAAATTAAATTACGCACATTTTGTATTCTTGGAAATATTTAAAATTTTCAAAAATAATTTTTGTTCCTTTTTTATTTAAAGAAAAAATCCTTAGTTTTTTTCTGTTATTTACTAAAAAAAAGATTTTGCTCAATTTGTTACTTTTTTATAACAATAAATAATCGATCATTGAAAAATAGAAAAATTCACCCCCTCCCCATACCTGAAATTAGCATTTCTCTCATCCCCCCTTTTCTTATCTATTACAAAAAATATCTTTAAAATTCCTTTAGTTAATATTATTGTATGTACTGTATTGTTATAAATAAATGATCATACATTTTGTTTTTTAATCACCTCCATTTTTAATTAGCATTTTCCCTTTGGCTTCCTCTCCTCTAATCTAACAAACAAAATCTAAAATCTTTAAAATTGTTCAGTTTTAATTTTTTCTGTCCTATTTATCAATATTTAATAATAAGTCATCTATCAAATTTCATAACTCCATAGGAATTTTTGTACCTGCCTTCCACCTCTCAAGGTCAAAGTTAACCTTTTTAAAAAATAAATTCCTTTCAATAATAAAATTCGCCACATGGCAAAATGCTTGTCAAATTTGCAGACTGCTTGGTCAAATTTGCAGTATTGTAGAGAATAACCCAACTAATAAAAACTAATCAATTTTATAAATTCACTCATCTACAACTTCAAATAAAAAAATTATAATTTCAGTTCACTAGAATTATTTAAAATTTGAAACATAGATTTATATATATACATATATATATATTTTTTTTTCTTTTTTTAGATTGGAAAAATGGATGTCTAACATTCAGATGAAACCATTTTCTAGAACTCGGCAGTACTTATGCTCCAATCACTTTCGAATGGAAGCATTCACTAACACTATGAAGAGGCGGCTTCTTCCAGAATCTGTGCCTACAATTCAAGTAATTGATGTCCACCGAAAAACCCAGCTGAGCCCGCTGCCGTCTGCTGTCCAGCTGAGCCCACCGCCTTCTGCTGTCCCGCTGAGCCCACCGCCGTCTGCTGTCCAACAGAGCCCACCGCCGTCTGCTGTCCAACAGAGCCCACCGCCGTCTGCTGTCCAACAGAGCCCACCGCCGTCTGCTGTCCAACAGAGCCCACCGCCGTCTGCTGTCCAACAGAGCCCACCGCCGTCTGCTGTCCAACAGAGCCCACCGCCGTCTGCTGTCCAACAGAGCCCACCGCCGTCTGCTGTCCAACAGAGCCCACCGCCGTCTGCTGTCCAACAGAGCACACCGCCGTCTGCTGTCCAACAGAGCACACCGCCGTCTGCTGTCCAACAGAGCACACCGCCATCTGCTGTCCAACAGAGCACACCGCTGTCTGCTGTCCCACTGAGCTCATTGCCATCTGCAATTTCATTGAGAACACCAAAAGATAAAAGTTTTCCTTACAAACTTACACCAAAAAGCAGAAAATTGAATCGGTATAAATCTTTAATTTACCGATTAAAGAAGCGGCTGTACTTCAAAAATTCCCCAAACATATCTAAAGCATCTGCTTTGAATGTGCTTCGAAAAGATTTACATCCTGCTTTGTCAGGCCCGGACTGGCCAGGTCGGCTGGTCGGCGATCGCCGAGGGCCCCCAGCCTAAAGGGGCCCTGGAAGCGCAACTCAAAAAAGGAATATACGATTTTTTAATTACTATTTACGTGCGAAAAAAAATGAGTATTTTCCAATAATAATATACGTTTACAGTAAATTTTAAACAATTGATAGTTTTTTCATGGTAACTTATATACTTTCGTCGTGTCATGTCGTTGGACAGATGGAATACGACTGGTGACTGATATATCGTCGTTTCTGCAGTACTCATAGAATCAGATTCAGAGTGCATCGCGACGCCCACTTGCCTATGTCGTATAGTATGGTTATAACTAGTGTAATTTCACAGTGTGATCAACATGAAGCAGTTGTACGAAAGCGACAGTACGAAAAGGAAAGAAAAAAATGAGAAAATTTTTAAATATTGAAAAATGTTTAAAACTTTTAATACTTGGTTAAGTAGTATAAGGACGACCCGATTCCATTCGATTTGCACAAAAAGAAAAAAAAAAAAAATCAGTTTTTCTTAACATACAGTTAAGATCCTTTTAAAGAATACTACATACACATTTATGATATATTTTATATTTTAAAACTATGCATTAAAATCACGATATTTTCTCACCATAGAAAATACACGATAATAACATTAATGATTACTTAGAAGCCTAGATTTTTTAACATTCAAATAAAGATTCATTATAAAATTAATGTAGTTTAAATTTAAAGAAAAAATAAGACGGTAAAAACATGATTAACTTTTGAAGATGTATTATAAAGAATATATTTGTGAAAATATTTCTCTGTCATTTATTAGAGCTTCTTTCAAATCCAAATGAGTTAGTTCCTGACACATTTCTAAATTCATTTAGTTCGGAAATGCATAAGTTTTGCTGTTTTTTCTTATTCAGAACTTGTGTAATCGAATGGTGTCTTCCATTTTTTGATAAAGACATTATATCTTTTGGAAATATTGTCAAAGTTAGCATTTTGAATTGAATATTTGGAAGCGATATCATTGAAAAGGGGAAAAACCTGCAGTCACTTGATAAAAATCTCTCACCATTTGATATTTTATTAACCAAAAAGGGAAAAATTATTTTATTTCCAAATCCTTTAATAGTCACGCATGTCAATTTTGCGTATTTACAGTTAAAAATTAGTCAGAAAGTTTCACATTATTGAGAAGTAGATTGAAAACCACCCTAAGTTTTACTTCCAAAGATTCCATTAACAGAAGTTTATTATCGCTATTAATATTTTTTAGCTCACAGGCTATCGAAGCTTGAGAGCTTATGTGCCCGCCCGTTCTGTATGTATGTATATTGTATATACGTGCGTACGTACGTACGTAACGCGATAACTCATGATAAAAATATCCGATTTATATTAAATTTTGGATTTAGGCTTATTATGTTAAGGCGCTTCCCTGATTAGTTTTGAGAGTTCATTCGATAAGTATAAGAAGGGTAACGGGGGCTATTGCCCCTCCCCTTAATTTATATAAATAGGTTTTTTCTGCAGAATTAGTAGATTTCGTTCAAATCTTAGATGTAGGATCATTCTAATGAGGTGCCTTCATGATTAGTATTGGGTGTTCATTGGATAAGTTTAAAGAGGGGGAATGGGGGTGGGTAACCCACCCCCCGTCTTAATTTAGGTTTTTCACGCAAAATTTATCTATTTGTTTCAAATTTTGTATAAAGGTTAATTCTGAAATGGCGCTTCCCTGATTTGTTTTTGGAATTCACTGGATAACTATAAAGGGAGGATACGGAAAACTACCCCTCATAATTTATGTAAATGGTTTTTCATACAGAATTAACCGATTTGTTTTAATTTTTGTAAACAGGTTCATAGTAGTAAGAAGCTTCGCTCATTTGTTGTGGTATTTTCTTTTGTTAATTATAAAGGAGGGTACGGGCGATTACCTCCCCCTTAAATTAGCTAAATAGAGTTTTATGCAGAGTTATCCGATTTGCTTTAAATTTTGGATGTAGGTTCTTTCTGATAAGTTGAATTTCTGAACAGTTTTGGAGGTTTAATGATTAATTATAAAGGAGGGAACGGGGGAAAACATTTCTTAAATTACATAAATGGGTTTTTATGCAGAATTATTCAACTTGCTTTGAATTTTGGATACAGGTTTATTATATGATAAGGCGTATCCCTGATTAGTTTTGGAGCTTCAATGATAAGTATAAATAAAGAAGATTGGGGGGGGGGGGGTACTTCCTTCCTTATTTCTTTTCGAAGGACATTATTATATAAAGCTGTAATGTATAATTAGTCTGCATAGCCTGTGAGCTCTATGCCATCAGTTTAATTGGGCATCATTCTTTTTATTTTAAACACACAGTTCGGACCGTGATGCTGGAATTTGAAGTTTTCATACTAACTAGAAAACTGCAATAAATGTAAGTCACCGATTTTAATGAAAGGGGTATCGTTGGAAAGATCTCATTATGAGGAGTAAAAAACTCAATAGAACTACCTATCGCAGAAACGAGTCGTTTTCGAGATATCTGACAATTTATATAATGAAGCTAGTGCATACTTACTGGGAAATCGCAAAAAGATTAGTCTAGATTTTGATGAAAGAGGTATTGTTGGAAAGATCTTATCGTGTGGATTAAAAAATTCAAAAGAACTACCCATCGGAAACGAACCGGTTTCGAGATATCCGATAATTTGAGCCACGTAGCTAGTACATACTGGGCTAGTGCACACCTAACAGAGGACCGCAAAAAATTGCTGTCTCTATTTTGACGAAAATGATGTCGTTGGAAAGATATCATTTTGAGAAGTAAAAAACTCAATGGAGCTACCCTTCGGAAATAACCCGTTTTCGAGATATCCGACAATCTATGTCACTTAATGCAATTTCCCAGTAAGTGTGCATACTTAGTGATACAAATTGTCGGATATCTTGAAAACGTTTCATTTCCGACGGGTAGTTTCATTGAGTTTTTTACTCCTCACAATGAGATCTTTCCAACGATACCACTTTCGTCAAAATCGGTGACTTAAACTTCTTGCAGTTCCCTAGTAAGATAGAAATTTTTAAAAAAAAATTTCGTACTTTTTGCCGATTTAAGGGTTTATATTATTCTTTTATCACTAATAATCATATATATATATATATATATATATATAGTTACAATTTTCTTTCTATTTTAACAGCGAGCGGTTTATTAATGATTCAGCATTTTAAATTTCGTTTAAACATTTTTTTCGATTTTAAAAAATTTTTAATTTTATTTATATTTTCGCTATTTTTCTTTTTATTTCACTTTTTTAAAGAATTTTGCATTTTGAATTTTATTTAAATAATTTAATTTGAAAATTTTTAAAATTAATTAAAATAAATATTCCTTTTACTTTAAATTTATTGATGCTACCATCTATGTAAGAATTTAATAATTATAAATCAATAATTTGGATTTATTAATTAAAGGATAAGTTGCTTTGAAAGATATATTAAAGAAAATACTCTGAGCGATCTGCGATCACACGTACCTACTTTTTTTATTACTGTTATGTCACTTTTTATATATACTTAGGTATCACAGTAGGATTTAGATTATTATGACTTCGACACAGTCATTTGATTGCCGAAAACTAAAAATATACCTCACGCTCATTTTTAAGTAATAACTACTTAAAGTAAATAATTCTATATTTTTTTTTCTAGCATGGAATTAATTTAATTATGGTGTATAAAAATAATATAAATATATATTGTGAAAGTAAGTTAACAACATTACAAAAAGCTTATATTTTACTCAACTATTTTCCAAGTGACAAAATAGCCTAAATGTGGTTTTTTGTCATCCAAGCCTAAATTTAAAAATAAAATATAATATTCTGTTTTCGCTAAATTTCCCATAAGGGGCCCCTTTTCAGTCTCTAGCCGAGGGCCCCCAAAGGTGCCAGTCCGGGCCTGTGCTTTGTTTAGCATTCTGGAAGCGCAATTAAGAAATAAAGGTCCTGCAAAAGGAAGGCGTTGGACAGCTTCTGACAAAGCATTTGCTTTCAACATTTATTTAGCATCTACTGCAGCTTACAAGGTGTTAAAACGTTTTCTTATATTGCCATCCATAAGAACATTGAAACGTTCTGTACAAGGTCTTTGTGAAAATACAGGATTCTGTACAGAAGTATTTAATGTCCTGGAAAAAAAAGTCAGCCAATTGAATGATAAAGAACGACTCTGTGTTTTAAGTTTTGATGAGATGGCAATAAGGCCATCAATTCATTATGCATCTCGAAAAGATACAATTATAGGCTATCAAGATGATGTATCAGTAACTGATAATTCACCGATTAAAGTAGCAACCAATGCTTTAGTTTTCATGGTGAGAGGCTTGTCAACAAAATGGAAACAAATTTTAGGATATTTTTTAGTGCACCGCAGTATGCCAGGAAAATCCCTGAAAACACTTGTGGTTTCTTGCATTAGCAAACTTCAGAAAATTGGACTGAAAGTTGTCTCTACAGTTTGTGACCAAGGATCTAATAATATATCTTTGTTCAATGAACTCGGCTTGTCAGTAGATCAGACCAGTTTTGAAGTTAATGGTGAAAAAATTTTTTTTATGTTTGATCCACCTCATTTGCTCAAATCTTTCAGAAATAATTTGATGAGGTATAAATTGGAGTTTGAAAGGCCTACTTTTGGGAGAGTTACAGCTGACTGGAAGTATGTTCGTGATTATTATGCCATTGATGCAAAAAATGATCCACGAGTAACTCCAAAATTAACAGAAATGCATATTAAACCTGTTGGCAGAGCAAAAATGAAAGTAAAATATGCTGCGCAGGCACTCAGCACATCTGTTGCAGCTAGTATTTCCTTACTGGCAGTGGCAGGGGTTGGCAAGTTTGATGAATCAGCAAAACATACATCTTATCTGATTCATACTATGGACAAACTTTTTGACAGCTTCAACAGCAATGAAGAGTACGGCAAAAAGAAAATGCTTTGTGCTGTAAAAAAAGACTCTCCCCATTTAACATTTTGGGAAGAAATGCTACCTTTTGTTGAAAGCTGGTCATTCAAAAAAGAAGATGGCAAAGCGGTTCATGTTCATTGTAAAAATGGATGGATCGTTACAATTAAATCGGCAATAAATTTATGTAGAAATTTATTAGAACAACATAATTATGCATTTGTTTTAACTAAACGCTTTAATCAAGATGCATTGGAAAATACATTTTCTGTAATAAGAGCGAAAAGGGGTAATGATGAAAACCCAGACTGTTCACAATTAGTAAGCTGTTTGCAAGCCATTATGGTGAATAACATCTTCACAATGTCCAAAGCTACTAATTGTGAAAAAGACTTTGATGAAGTTCTTCTATCATTAAAAGATAGAAGTCCATCAAAATTTTCCACTTTGACATCATTATTCAGTGATCATGTTAAAATAAATCCTGATGTTCCCTTAAATGAAATCCCAAGCTTGCCATCAGATACCATAAGAGAAAATGCCATTTTTTATATTGCTGGATATGTTGCAAGAAAAGTTATTTCAAAGTTAAATTGTGAAAATACCTTAATTGATAGTACAAATGCTCCAAATGTCAATTCTTTATTGACGCAATTTAAAGATTATTCTGGCAATAGTTTAAAAAAACCCAGTGATGCATTATTCAACATTGTTCATAAAATGTATGATGTTGACATTTGTCATATGCTTTGGTCCCCAAATGTCATTCAAAATATGGTGAAATTTTATGGCCAAGTAATTGATTTCAATGCATTAAATGTTCATGAAATTCACAAAGAAAGGGTGCAACAGATTATTAGTGTATTAATTTCTAAAGTTCAGATTTATAAGCACATCAAAAAAGTTAATCAGGATTTAAAACAAGAATATCGTTCTAAATCAATAAAAAAGTAGTTTTTTTTTTTTTTTTCCAATATTTATATAGATTTCCATCTCTAAAATTAATGGAAGGTAACAATATGTTAATTCTTTAATTTGTAATTATTATATTAAATAATATTATATATATATTAAATAATTAATTTCCATCACAGTGATAAGATAATAAATTATATCTTTCCCAACATTACTCTGATAATTAGTTATTTTATGAAAGGGATACTTCACAAAATCTCATTACAAAATGTTTAGCTTTAAAGCATTGTTAGAACATCCTGTCTATGCAAAAAAATATATAGTTCCTTGCTATTGCTGTTTGCATTTTTAAAAACATTTCATATTTAATTTTAAATCATTGTCAGAGCATTGTCTTTATAAAAGTTTTTTTTTTTTTTTCTCCTTGCTATTGCTGTTTGCATTAAAAAAAAATAATAAAATCATTTCATTTTAAATCATTGTCAAAACATCATGATTATATAACTTTTTTTTCCTTTACCATTACTGTTAGAGCATCATGTTTATACAACTTTTTTTTCCCTTTACCATTACTGTTAGAGCATCGTGTTTATACAACTTTTTTCTTCTCTTTACCATTACTGTTAGAGCATTGTGTTTATATAACTTTTTTTTTCTTTTGCCATTACTGTTAGCTACTTTTTTTTCCCCTTTACCATCACTGTTAGAGCATCGTGTTTATACAACATTTTTTCCCTTTACCATTACTGTTAGAGCATCGTGTTTATACAACTTTTTTTTTCTTTTGCCATTACTGCTAGAGCATCGTGTTTATACAACTTTTTTTTTCCCTTTACCGTTACTGTCAGAGCATCGTGTTTATACAACCTTTTTTTTTCCTTTACCATTACTGTTAGAGCATCATGTTTATACAACTTTTTTTTCCCTTTACCATTACTGTTAGAGCATCGTGTTTATACAACTTTTTTTTTTCCTTTACCGTTACTGTGAGAGCATCGTGTTTATACAACTTTTTTTTTTCCTTTACCGTTACTGTCAGAGCATCGTGTTTATACAACTTTTTTTTTTCCTTTACCGTTACTGTTAGAGCATCGTGTTTATACAACTTTTTTTTTCTTTTGCCATTACTGCTAGAGCATCGTGTTTATACAATTTTTTTTTCCCTTTACCGTTACTGTTAGAGCATCGTGTTTATACAACCTTTTTTTTTCCTTTACCATTACTGTTAGAGCATCGTGTTTATACAACCTTTTTTTTCCCCTTTACCATCACTGTTAGAGCATCGTGTTTATACAACTTTTTTTTTCCTTTACCGTTACTGTTAGAGCATCGTGTTTATACAACTTTTTTTTTCCTTTACCGTTACTGTTAGAGCATCGTGTTTATACAACTTTTTTTTTTCCTTTACCGTTACTGTTAGAGCATCGTGTTTATACAACTTTTTTTTTCCTTTACCGTTACTGTTAGAGCATCATGTTTATACAACTTTTTTTTCCCTTTACTATTACTGTTAGAGCATCGTGTTTATACAATTTTTTTTTTCCTTTGCTATTACTGTTAGAACATCGTATCATTTTCATGCATATATATTTAATTTTCAATTACTGTAAGAGCATTGCTCTGTCTGTTTGTATGCAACTGTATTATTTTTTGTTTCTCATTTCAAAATCTTACAAGTATTTAATGCTGTATATGTGTAAGCTGAATGTAAGTAAATGGCGGATGGTCACAATTTCATTTATAATATGTGACATATTTGAAAAAGAAATAGTAAACATTTGCTTATTTAACTCTGTATCGCCATTTTAGGCACAATATGAAATAAAAAGTTAATTTTGTGATTAAAAAATTGTTTTATTGTCTTTTTATTTTTTAGTGAATTTTGATTATGCCATCTAGTGCGAACCTAAGAATGGGGTCAAAGGTGGATGAAAGAGATAGTTTTGAGTATATTTCTGTATTTTTAAAAAATTGGCATGTTCCAGTGTGGGAACATTGTGATTTGCAAAATATGGATATAAAAATATTTTAACCAATGTATGTGGTCCTAAAAGATGGCAAACGGAATCTAATTTCTAAACATATTTTAAGACTTCATCCCATCATCTAATATGACTCTGCATTGGTTCTATAAAAAAAAATAATCCATGGATAATTCTTAATTGCATTAGGTCCCTCATGTTACCATGATTGATGCACGAGGTACAATAAATTGAGAGAGGCATTATTATTATTATTATTTTTTTTTTTTTAACTTTTTTTTTTTTTTTTTACGAAGGTGGAAAATATCATTACTTTTTTTAATTCACATGCCAATTTTATGTTGCCATTGCTCCCTCAGTTGATATTTGTAAATATATTAATGTAAATTATACAATAATATAAAATTCAAGATATCTATCCTAAAAATTTTGGAAATTATGCAAACTGATCATTGTGAAAAAAATAGATGAAATTCATGATACAGTTGTGATTAAAAAAAAATCAATTTTTCCCACCAATCACAAGAATAAGCTGAAAAAATTGCCAGTCACTTAAAATACAAAAACTTGTCAATAGATTAAGTTATATTTATCGATCAGAAGCAGAGATAAACTACTACTTCTAATCAGTTGAAAGAATACCCTGTAAAATTTGTATTAAGAAAATAACAGTAAAATTCATCCATTGGTCATAGATAAAATAACTATGTGCTTGGGATTATGCTTGTAAAAACTCAGAAAAAATTACCCGTATCAAGTGCAAATGGAAAAAAGTTTGGTGGAATGTGGTATTGAAATTATCCATTCACTATACTAATTATCAATTATTTAGTGTATCATTGGCTGGTCTGCTGGTTAGTCGAAATCTCATAGAATTTTCAGTGTATATTTTCATAACAATAAATCAGAGACAGTTATTTGGAATTTTTATTTACAATTCTAAAACAATGTCTGAAACATTTGAACATTTAGAATGTATTTTTTAAAAAATAATCTAATTTCTATTTATAAGTTATTGCAAAAAAAGAAAAATTGCTTTTTTTTAGAAAATATTTTACAAAAGGCATGCAATAAGTTTTCAGTGGCTTATGGCAAATCCATTTACTTTTAGTTCCTCATTCGCCAAATCAATAATTTTACTAAAAGGTTGGTTTTATTTTAATTTTAAAAATTATTGTTCTATATCTAGAAAGAAAATTTTAAAAAATCTCTATCTTTTTACGACTAAGACTTATCTGAATCGACATTTGAAGTTTCTGTGCTTACCAGCATTGAAATTACGTTCCATTTCAGTACCAGAAAGCACTAAAATATCTCGTTGTAAATTGAGAAAATAAAGAACGTCAAAGAAAAAGAAAAATCTTTTTCTTTATTCACACTCGTGAAAAGGTTTTGAAAATGAACTTTATTTCTATCATCTAACACCAAACTTCCCAAATGGTGACATCCAGATAATAAAAAATAATTTAGTACTTATTAAACATAAGATTAATTGCTACAAATTTAAAATATAGTTTTTTTTTAATCTTTAAGAAAACCTTCTATTATCTACTATGTATCTTATATTTATTAAATTAAGCATGCATGATATAAACTCTTGCATGGAAAAACAGTTTCCAAAACATACCATATTATAGAAGTGATTTTATTCACAATAGCCAAAATTTTGTTCTTTATTTTGCAGATTAATTAGCTTTTTTTTTTCTTTCCCTGTTACCACTGATATAGCCAATAAATGTTTATAAATAAAAAAAAAAAAGTAAATTGAGATGCAACACATTAAATGTACATTTTCTTTCATATTTTAAGACGTAGAAATTATGAAATATTTAGCAATGAAACTGAAAGAGTTACCATCTTTGTTAGTTTCCTGTTTCGTTAGTAGCAAGATTTATTTCAAGCTTATCTTATTTTCATGCTTATATTAACATGACATAAAATTTTTATGTATAACATGTTCTGATTCATAAGTTAGAAAATTTACTTGCTGTATCACTTTTTTAATACATGAAATTTTGTATTTTGAAAAAATATATTTATTTATTGTATTTTCCACAAAATATGCAATATTTTAAAAAATTATATTTAGTGTTTTATCATACATAACAGCATTTTATATTTAAGAGAATTAACTGTATGCAACGCTTTATTACAGACATTAAAATTGAAAAGTTTGAAAATGTGCAAATCGTATTAAATAATGTTTCAAACCGAATCAAGAATGTGCATGTAAATAGTATTTTAAAAAGTGCTATTTATTTATTTTTGTAAATAATCGCTTACAAATCACTAAGGAATGTAAAAATGATTTTACGCTACTATTCATAACATGCAGTATTCAAATTTTACAAGTGTAAAACAATGTAAATATATCTGAAAATTGCTTTAACTGATTATTAAAAAGGCTAAATCTTCTGGATGAAACATGTAAGTACTCATTTTCATAAGTTATTTGCTTTATTCATAGTATCTGCTTGATAAAATAAAGCACATTTTGTTTTAAACAAAAACAAACGTAAACAAATACACCCGTTAGCGACGCATAAAAAAGATAGATACTAAACAAAGGGGAGAAGTAACAACTGCCTGTTGTGATGTTCCCGAAACGCTTGCACCTGTTGTCACTAGGGGCGCTGAAGTTAGGATTCGGTTACCATTGAGCTTATGGAACTGTCGTATCTGGGTGTAAATATACTTAATCTGTGGATTCGGTTACCATTGAGCTTATGGAACTGTCGTATCTGGGTGTAAATATACTTAATCTGTGGTCTACGCCCAATTTAAAATTATGGCAACCGATTAACCAATCACATTATCCAGCCAAAAGATGTTTAGCCGCGTCTTAGATACAAACCGATTCTTCGGGCTGAATCGTTCGCAAAAAGCGAATCGTTGAATCATTCAAACTATCTGTGTGATTATTTGTTGTTTATTCTGCTCTTTTAATAAAGGCTACTTTGGAAACGCCGATTTTCACTTTTTTGTACTGTACGCGTTTTAACAATGTTTACGCATAAGTCTCTACTATTTTCCGTTTTATTTCCAGGACTCATTCTATCGCAGGCTGTTCCGAAAATTGGTATGTCCTTTTTAGTGATTGTTTCTAGGGATGGGACGAATATTCGGTATTCGGCCCTTTTGCCGAATATTGAAGTCTTTTTGACCGAATACTTTGGCCGAATACCTGTAGCCGAATATTTAGAGATATTTTGCCGAATATTGCTAAAATCTCGCCGAATAGTGAAAGATATCTTGCCTAATAAATTAAAATTTTAAAGAGTTTCATTTCTTACATTTTTTTATTCTCTAATCCAAATTTGCTACATCATTCATAAAGTCCTTCTTATTCTTACTTACAAAAAATATACAGCCTTTCTCTATTTCCAATAAAAGTTAGTGATATTTTAAAAATTGCTGCCCAAGTTGGAGATTTCATTGTACGGGAAATGTCTTCATTAGAGAATGATATATTACAATTCAAAATATAAAAACACTTATAGGAGAAAAAAAAAACAACAACACTGCCTTACTTTAAAACACTCGAATATTTATTAGTGTCTACATTTTCCATGCACATATAAAAAAGGCTCTTATGAAATTCATAACTTATTTTCTATAAAATAAGAAATGAAAAAATTCATTCACTAGGTGTGCATTAACGAAGATTCATTTTCAAAATTAAATATCAAACATCACTATTTCAAATACAACAAACAGTACATCTGAAAATAGAACTGGTGTCAAACTAGTTATACATTAGATAACACAACTTGCTTTATGAAAATGGTCTTATAAATATTTAAACTTAAATTCTAAATACTGAACAAAATAATTTTTTTATTCCATAGTTTTCACTTTTAAATAATTATTTATATAATTACTGACTTAAATATGTAACATTATTGTGTATATATTTTTTATTTATATCTTCCTTCATTCATGTTGTTATCAATTTCTATTTATTCTTTTAATGCTTGTTGAATAAGTGGAATATTGAAATTGAAGTATGCGCCGATTCAAATGTCAAAGATTTTGTTAACATTTGCATTCTACTTTAAGCATAACCTTTTGCATAAAACCAAAATAAAGCACTCAGATTACTTAAAGGTGTTTTTTATTAACAAAACCTAGTACTTTCGAGCATGTCATGCTCATCATCAGGATTAAAACAACAAAAGAGTAGAAGTCAAAGGCTGAGTTCTTTTATACGAAGCGGACTGATCCAAAGACAACGTAAAAAAAGGGGGGGGGAGAAGTCGGAATGTTCCAAATTCGATAGAAAGGGGGGTTCAAGTGATTTTGAGCAGATTGTACCATATTCTTGGAATATCGTACGACAAAGTATCGTTACAAGTATTGTTAGCTCGACATAAAATTTCAATTGATTCCATGATTGAAATTTTATGTCGAGCTAACAATACTTGTAACAATACTTTGTCGTACGATATTCCAAGAATATGGTACAATCTACTCAAAATCACTTGAACCCCCTTTCAATCGAACTTGGAACATTCCAACTTCTCCCCCCCCCTTTTTTTATGTTGTCTTTGGATCAGTCTGCTTCGTATAAAAGAACTCAGCCTTCGACTTCTACTCTTTTGTTATTTTAACCCTGATGATGAGCATGACATGCTCGAAAGTACTAGGTTTTGTTAATAAAAACACCTTTAAGTAATCTGAGTATTTTATTTTGGTTTTATGTATAAATAAGGCGAATTAAAGGATTCAATATATGTGATATGTTATATCATTTTAATCTTATATTTTTAATCTTATAACCTTTTGCTTTAACATAATTTGTAATTTAAAGCTTGGCAACTGATTTTAGAACAGTCTCATTTTTATGAATTTGCTTATCATTAGGGACACAAACTCTAAATAATCAAATTTACTTTATGAAAGGTTATTTCAGAAAATATCTTCTTGTGAGTTCTGAGAGAGAGAGATTAAAAATATTATTCATTTTTGATGCAAAAAAGGGTAAAAGTATCATTTGGTAGTAAAAGTGAAGTACATTCTTCATATTTTAATGGAAATATCTTCCCATCTTGACTTACTGAAAATCAATTTGATGTACATTAGGATAAAATAACATAATGCAGTTTCATATATATTTTTTTGTGTTAAAATAAGTTTTTCAAATTTAAAAAAAACATTTAAAAGCACATTTAAGAGTAATAATTATTAATGAGCTCCTATTTTAAAATTATATATGGTCAAAATTTATTTTCTTTATTGGAAAAGAAAGTTGGTATTCGGCCAAATCACTATTCGTCCCATCCCTAATTGTTTCTTGTACATCGGTTGATTTATTATTTACCTCTAAACTCTTCTGTGTGAAACCTTTAAATAGCCTTTTTCTTTTCATAAAAAAGTGTGCATTTTTCCACTGTAGTTTTCTGTATGTTCAAATGTTTGCGTAGATCGAAAATTTCACAAAAGGGGATTACAACTGCATTTTTTGCACATTTAGAATCGTAAGGGTCAAAATAAATGGTTAATTCTTAGAACAATCCACTTCGCCAAGGCGACTTTTTTTTTTTTTTTTCTTTTGGCGTGATATAAATATTTAAACCAAGTTTTTTTAAATGCTATTTTTTTTTTTCCTTTTCCCCCTAATGTTTTCATTTATTTTGCACATTATTAAAATATCCAAAATCCAAGTTATGTAGAATCTAAAAGCAAAGCTTTTTTTTTTTAAAAAAAGAGAAATTTTTAAAGTGACAAACATTTTTAATCAATCCAACTTTTCTATCTTATGGCAGACTAATTTTTTTACAATGAGCTGTGGGGGAAAAAAAAAAGTTAGTTTTGTTTTGTTTTTAAGCCTTTTATTATTACAGTAGAACCCCGATAATCCGGACCGGGTTTTTCGCTTTTTTTTTCAAGTTTGAGAAGCGATTGGCTAATTTCTTTAGCATTAACTTGTTGCATCGTCGTATTCTGAATAATAAAACAAAAAAATTTTCGCAAATCGCTTCTCAAAGTTGAAAAAAAAAATGAAAAAACCGATCCGGATTATCGGGGTTCTACTGTATTATTATTATTATCTTTTTTTTTTTTTTTTTTTTTTTTTTTTTTAATATCCAAAATGGCAGATAACAGTCAAAAATACAATTTTACTAACATAGATTGCTTAATTAATTATGAATTACTAAGGATTGCATATCAAAGCATCAATGATGACATAACCATAAGTCATTCTCTTCATTAGTTATTCTTTGTTCTGTATGCTAATGAATGATTGGCTGTGAATTTTCTCTGTTCTGTAGTAATTGGTCTTAGTAAGCTTTTGTTTTTCTTACTTCGGGATTGTGGTTTTTACATTATGGTTTTATTCTGTTATAGTTACTTTGGGATTGTATTTTAAGAAAGTTACTTATATATACAGTAGACTCCCTCAAATCCGTAACTCTCTAAAATCCGCACATAATTTACAGATGTAAACAATGAAATATTCAGTTCAGATATAGGGACAAAATTTGACATTTTTAGTTTTATATCAATTCCATATGTATCTTAATTTGTATTTTTTGTTAATATTACTGAATTCATGTTTTTTCATGAAGAAAGAATAAATTTATTTCTGAAAAAATTCATGATATTGCTGTTGTCATTGGTAATCGCAATCTTCTTACTAAATATATTTATGTATTAATCCAGCTTTTTTAGTTATTAAGTCTGTCTAAACCTGCAATAAAATTTTCTTATTTTAGGATTTTTATATGAATCAGTAATGTACCATTTGAGGCAATTTTCACTGAATAATTTAGGGAAATGTCATCTTTATTTCCCTTTATAATGAATATTTGATCATACGTTATTGTTTATTAACTTGATGCTTGCTTTTAATATTTTAATCATTTTTAAAAATCATCTAAATTTTAATTATTTTAGTTTATTACTTATTTTAATATTTTATTATATTGTAAGCACTCATTATAGTTTTGATTGCATTATTAATTTTATAGTTTTGATTGCATTATTAATTTTATAGTTTTGATTGCATTATTAATTACGTTGAAATTACTGTTTAAAAAATGTAAACAAAGTAATGACCAGAAATCTGCAAAATTCTAAAATCACACAACCTCTGGTCCCAAGTGCGGATTTGAGAGAGTCTATTGTATTGAAATTAAAAAAAAAAAAAGTCTAAAACTAGATAAGAGAAAGGTATAATCTAGTTTTCATTTGAGAAAATACGAAATACATCAAGAATAAGCTCAGGAGCCAAATATAAAAATTGCATGCAAATTGCAAATGCTGTGAAATTATTTCTTCCTTATAATACTAGATGGAATTCTTTTTCAGATGCTTTGGATGTTTACTTTAAAAAATGCCCTGCTTTACTTAAAATTTATGAAGAAAATAAGAATGTATTTGATTAAAATATTCAAAAGCTCATGTCTATGTTTAATTTTAATCTAAAAAGAAATGTTTGAACTAGAGATGCAATGATTGATCAGCTGAAACTGAATAATATTGCAATAAATGTTTTTTACATAGTAAAACTTTTTAATTTGACAATTTATATTCTTCATGTATAGTAAAAAGTTTATTTGAAATTAACATCCCCCATTAACTTTCATACCCTGAATGGGTTTTATCTACATATTTTTATATAAGAAGACAATTCAGAAAATCATAAAAAAAATATGCTGTATCATTAAGTACAAAAATTTTATGTAATAAGCTTACATAATCTGATAAATTTAAATTAATCTATTTAAAATTGTCCTAATAAAGCCAGACAGACACACAAGTAAACTCTAATTTTTCTAAAGTATTATGGGAAGTATAATATTATTAAGTTACATAAAAAATATTTCTTTAAATATTTTTAACTATGCCTATAAATAACAAAAATATACAATAGATATAGATGTGTTGTATCTATAACATAGTTATTTAAGTTGTATATGCTGAAGTACTTACGAATTTAAGGGTTTTGTTAAAGAGCAGGGCTGGATTTCTTCTGGAAGAAACCTATGTTAGATTTAGTTTGGCATAATTTCAAACACTTTTTAATTGTAAAATAATAAAAATGGCACAGACATCGCAATTATAGCACCTCCTTCCAGTGGATTTTTTTCAAATTCAGGGAGGGTCTGCTGACTATAGTAAAAAAAGAATCATTTAACACAGAGTCTACAAAACTTTAAAATGTGCACGGCCTCTGGTCTCAAGCTGTGTAGATTTTTGAGACTCTACTGTAATTCTGAATTAACTGGTTCTGCAATTAAACAGTTTGTTTGGAAATCAGCTAATAGGTGGAAAAATGAATTTGATTTTTATTTAGTAAAATACATGTAGTAAAAAATGTTTAATTCAATGAGTAATAAAATAATGTTTTAAAATACTTTTTTGAAGCAATTGTACATTAGAAAGGGATGACGAAACCTTAAAATACAAAGGTTTTAAATAAGGTAAAATAAATATTTTCATGATACATTTGTAAAAAACAATTTTAATAAAGGAATTTGTTCTATTATGTTTTTTTTTTTTTTTTTTTTTTTTATTATTATTATTATTATTATTATTTTTCTTATGTGTAATTTCTTTAGTTTTGTATATCTATGCTTTGCTTCATTAAAATTATCATTAATTGTTACAATTTAAATTAGGACTGTCATTATATATTGCCAATGTTTGTGTAAAAGCATAGTAAAAAACATTTTGAATTTTTTCTTCTTCAGGGGACCTATTCTAAACTGTTAAAATTTTAATTTCTTGCTTCTTTCTGCTGCAAAAATAGAAATTTTGTGCTCTCAGGGAGGGTAGAGTATGTGGTTAATTCGATAGGTACTCCAAAATTACATTGTTAATGGCAGAAAATAAAATTTAAAATGAAAATAGAAAAACAAAACTGTAGAATTTTTGTTTAAAAAAGGGAGAATTGTGTGCAAGTCAAATAGGCTACTCAGAAAATGAAGGAAAATACTTTATAATTGTAACATCATTTGTTGTTAATACCTCCACCTGCACATAGTAATAGAGTGGCCTCTGGAGAGTATGCACAACTTGGAATTAGAGGTTGTGTAGATTTTAGAATTTTGTGTTTTCTGGTCATTGCTTTGTTTATATTTTTAAATAGTATGACTTAAATGTAAAAATGTATTCAAAATCATAATGAATGCTTCCAATATAATAAAATGTTAAAATAATTAAGTATAATAATAAACTAAAATGATGAAAAGAAAGATAATCTCAAAAATGATTAAATTATTACAAATAGAGGTAAAGTAAGGTACAGTCGACTCTCGTTAATTCGAACTCGTTGGGACCACAAGAAATGTTCGAATTATCCGAAGTTCGAATTATGGAAAATATGAAATAAAAACATGTTTAATATGTTGCTATTACAAAGGAATGACTGTTACAGTGTTTTTTAAATATATTTCGTCTGTTATCAATGGAATATGACTTAATAATAAATTAGAATGTATAAATACATAAACTAATTAAATAATTAGAAACAAGCACAATGGAAGAAAAATTTGAGGTGTCAAATGACATACATATGGGGCGTTAAGAAAGTGGATATCAAATGCATGGGATTATATGTATATTCATTCGAAACAATTTTCACAAAAATCAAAGAAAGGAAGTTATTCAAATTTTCTGAAATCCGTGAGAAAAAAAAGAAAAGTGAAAATCGGAATTCTCGTTAGTTTGAATTAAACGAAGTCAAGAGAAAATGAGTTCAAATTAGTGAAATTTTTTAACGTTATTCTGCCATTGAAAATTTCTGGACTTCATGTTTAGTTCGAATTAAGCGAAGATTCGAATTATCCAATTTCGAATTAATGAGAGTTGACTGTATATTACTTGATAATCCCATTGACCAATTTAGCCAAATTATACAAATTGCCAAACTATTCACCAAATCATACAAATTGGTGTAATTTTTATGTAAAATAATGGAAGAACATGAAAATTACTAAAACATTAACCCGTTCGGGACCGGAGCCCCATATATGCACCCAGATAAGTCTCACTTCACAGCCCGCGGGTTCAAATACGAGGTTCACTGGAAACATCTCTACAAGACCACGGGTTCATATTTGAATTTCCAAATCGGGACGTTATATTACTATTTTTAAACAATACTAGATGGCGTTAGATGTTTGCAGGGCTCGAAAAATCTATTGCCCGACATGCCCGGGGCATGTAAAATTACCGATCGGGCATGTATTATTTTTATCAACATGCCCGAACGGGCATGTATTTTTGAAAGTACCACATTTAAATTTAAATAGGTTGGCATAAGCTAAATCATGAAGAAGAATGATCAAACTTCGTAAATTAATGGACGCCTTACGAAAAGTAGACATTTTATTTACAATACAATCGGTCAGCGCCGGAATACGACTGAGCTTTCGTCAAAACAAGTGAAAATAGAAGAGGAGCATAGCCTTTGATGCGCACATCCGTTGTGCGTACACACCTTTTCTCCGATGGAACGGCAGAGAAAGACTCTCCGCTAGCTGCTACCGCATTGGCTGCCAGGATAGAACATCACTCACGTAACTAAGTGCCGTGATTGCCGATGTACCAGTGATTCTTTAATAACGGTTTTCAAAAGTTATGGAGCAACATATTTACCCGCGCAGCAATGGCGGCTCGCATAATGTACACTATTGACGATTTGAGAAGGTTAAAAACAAAACATAACACGTAAAAAAACTTTAAGTACTTTAACTAATTATGAATAATCACAACATCGGTAACAATTATTATGAATGACATCGCAACTTTTTCTTTCACATCGACATTCCCCCCCTTCATTTTTCACGATCGGCATTGCAATATTTTTTCTTCTTGCAAAGACATTTTTTTCTCAACAGTTTTTGTAATAAAATGATATAACTCACGATTTTCCGACGGTCACACGTGAACATAGATTTCCTTTCCCCACACTATCTTTAACGATTATGTTAACTTTTTTTTTTTTTTTTTTTTTGGCCATCACCTATGTTCTTAGTCATACAAGACACAACCTGATTAATCAGATATCTGAAAAACGTGTGGCAATTTTTAACGGTGCAGCGTGATAATTTTCCTTTATTAATGGACTATGATATATAAAAAATACCAGCTTTAAAGTTACAATCATAAAACTTAGAAGTACAAAAAAGTTGGGCATGTAAATTTTTTATTCGGGCATCTATTTTTCCCTACCACATGCCCGACTGGGCATGTAATTTTTTTCAAATTTTTCTAGCCCTGGATGTCCGTTATTTTCGAGTATGGTAATCATCCGATCATTGACCTTAATACCCTGCTAGATTTTTTTCGTTTCTGTTAGATGGGTGTGAGGGAGGGGGTATCATTCGTTTGTTTATGTAAACACAGCCATGCGCTGAGCTCGTAAGAGTAAGTGATTTAAATGTCTGGGATTCGTTTTCGGTATTGCGATTTTGTTTTATTTATGGGGGGTATATTACAGATAAAATGCGTCATTTTGTATTCGTGGATGAATTCTTTCTTTTTTTCTTTTCTTTCCTTTTTTTCCTAGATTGGAGGCATTTTAACATAAAGTTTTTACCAGATGAATGTAATATTATGAATGTATTATAATGATATTATTATGACATATTATAAAAGTAAAATATGCAATGTAGGGCTGTGTATTGATCAATGTTTTGAGAAATATCACACATTGATAAATTTTTCTTAAAAGGTTGGTTTTCATTTTATGTTATATATTTTTCTTTTATAATCTCGTGAAAATATTTATATATAATTAATTATATTTGTTTATTTTTATTACAAACTATCTTTATGTGTGTTTTATTTACTTTTCGTATTATTTTAACGTGCTATATAGATAAATTTTTCATGTAACTTGTATTGTATTTCCTTAAACATTAGAATTACATGTACAAAATGTGATTAAAATGCTTATAAATATTTAAATTAAAGAAATAAAACGATGGAAATTTTACTAATGTTAGTATATATTATGTTAACCAATATTACAAAGACTGTAAAGTCTTATAAGCGAAATATTAAGAATTATGAATTTTTTTAACGCGTTAGGCTTAACTTGGAGAAATGGCTGGGCCCGTAGAGTAGATCTTTCTCCGAGACGCACGGGCCGGTGGCAGAGCTTTTTCTCTGCACCGGCGGTCCCGAACGGGTTAATAAAAATGCAAGTAAAATGCCAAATTAAAAATCCTTAATGATGCATAGCAAACATGTGCAATGTGTTTAATGTCAAGTGGATGTGACATTTACGATCATCCATTATTGACATTTAATCTTATAATTTGGTGATAGTTTTTTGGTTGATGAGATAATCAAGCAGTACTGTAAGTAAGTAATAATGCATATTGATAGTTTTTTTTAAGGACCTAGAGCCCTAAAAGTACATTTATTAAGGAAGAATATTAGTTAATTATTTGAATTAATCTTCATAATTAAATAAATTCTTTCATTGCATGTATTAATTTTCACTAAAATATGTTTTTTATTAGTTCTAAAAATAAAATTCTGTCTTTACAGCAATAATTGGTGGCGGTATTGGAGGTACATCTTGTGCATATTTTTTGAAGCAGTTATTTCAGAACAAAGCTGCTGTTTCACTATTTGAAAAAGATACTGTAGGAGGTAGGCTAAAACTTTTGGATATTGATGGAAAAAATTATGAAGCCGGTGGATCAGTCATTCATCTTCAGAACCAATATATGGTCCAGTTTTCTAAGCTTCTTGGTAACTTTTTGTTTTTCTTTAGCATTTTCTTTATGTAATCTCGATTTGAATGCTTATGTAAATTTCTAGTTGATATGCATGTGTAATTTTATTCCTCCTTTTTTTTTTTTTTTTTTTTTTTTTTTTCTGGTTTGTACATTTTAGTTCCAAAATTTGTGCATTATTTGTGGTATGAACTAGTATATACAGTAGAGTGCCACAAATCTGCCGACCTAAAATCCACCAGAGTCCAAAATCCGCACAGGTTTGCAGATGTTAACATCTTTCTTCCATGGTGCTAAAAGAACGAAGTTGAAAAAAATGATGATGTTATTCCAAAGCAAATAATCGATTCAGAACATTTTCATCGATGACAGAAACCAGACAGATTTTCCGCTGATTAGCGAAACGAATTTAACAAATCAGAAACTTGTATTTCTGGACAATTTTTGCGGTGTGTAAAAATGCAGCCTTCTGATTAGTCATCATCTTTCGCTAATGAGCAAAATGTATCCCTGGATCCTGGTGTATTTTTGAGAAGAATGTAGCAAAAGTTGGGGTTGAAGTGAAGATAAGAAGATTAGATGCACACATGCATTTCTGTTGCTGTTTTTATCATGTGCAAGATCTTGTATCTTATTCATTATTTAAGCTATTATATAAAAAAAGAATTTCCTATGAAATATCTAAAATATAGAAAAGCAAAAGCATGTTGAAAGCAAAAGCATTTTCTTAAAATAACAATATTGTGTTGCTGAACAGGAATTAATTAATGACTATTTATAACTTGCAAAACAACTTAAATTAGAACATTCTAAAGTTTTGAAACAAACAATTATTGATCAAATGTTTTCAAAGTTCAAAAAATAAATTATTTTGTTTATATAGGCTTCAATTTTTTATTCATTCATAATAAAATAACTTAAAAATCTAATATTTTATTGCTATTAACGTTTTTATTTATTATCGTTATTATAATTTTTATTATTTCAATGGCCTAAAATACACAAAATCCCAAATACTGCACAATGTCCTCTCCCAAACAGTGCAAATTTCTGGCCCTCTACTGTAATTAGGTCAGAGTTGCCAGTTTGGTTCCATGAAATCTACCAGAAATTAAAATAGTATTATTTGCTTTATTTAATGACAGAAATTTGGGATTACTTAATGCAAAGATTCTTCTTTCAAAATTTCTGATGTGAATTTGAAATTTCAAATAAAAAGTGCAAGTCAAACTGACAACCCTGTATTAGATGTGATGTTATACATCAAGGCTACAGTCAGAGCCCGATCAAGCTGAAGTTGGGCCCCCCCTACCTTCCCATTCCCGGTGACACTTTCAGAAAAAAAAATAAGTTTATTTGATGATTTGAAAAAGTTTTTCGGCTGAAAGTTTCAAGTTTACAAAAAAATGTAACTTGCAATAATAATCAAGGAAATGAATTATCTTTCATTTTATCAAATAAGCATTTGTATAATTTACAAACATCTATGATCTACAGCAGGGCTGTCCAACGCGGCGCCACGGCGCCCTTTGCAGATTTTTTGGCGCCCTTCTGAAGGTTTCCTGTTATTGTATTTTTTAGCGGTAAAATTTCATTATAAAGAATTTTTTCTTAAAAATCTTTGTTATTTTTCATGAGAGGTATTTTCAAAATCTGCGAAAACATATTAAAAATCAGAAACATACTTTGAAAATTTAATCATGCATATTTTGATGATTTCTGTGAATGTTTATAAAGTGTAATTAACATGGTTAAATTTGATAATAATCTGAAATATCTATTTTTAATATTTAAGAAGTAAGATAAAAATAAACCATTTTTCCTCTCCCCGCCCGCCCGTCCCTTTGAAGACGAATTTGCATATGCTTCAAATTTAAGCTTTTATTTTGTAATTTTAGGCTTTTACTTTTTAGTTTATTTAGAAAAATTAATAAAACATTGCAAAATGATTTCCATCTATAAAAGCACTTCCAGACTATCTCCCTGGAACCATCTATATGAGTTGGTCGCTATGATACTTGTTTTTCTCATCGCACTTTTTATAAAACTAAATTCACGCTTTCAAAATGAGTCAAAACATATTTTAGCATCCTAAAAGAAACCTAGCAATATCTTTGATTTTCATGTTTATTTATTTTTATTTTTGTTATTGTCTTTATTATAGGCATGTTTAAAGTGTTTGGTACTTTACGCTAAAAACATTTTTGAAATAGATTTTACGTAGAAAAATGTATAATTTGAAATTTAATACATGCAATTTAAAAACCATGGGTGCCTTTTGTCTACTACCATAAGATTCATTTAAGATGTGTATGTATACTAGTAAAACTGTGCAATAACACTGCTGCATGTTTTTTTTTTTTTTTTTTTTTTTTTTTTTTTTTTTTTTTTTTTGTCATATGAAAAATGGCGCCCTTCATTGAATACCAAAAGCTGAGTTGCGCCCCTGCTTACGAAAAGGTTGGACAGCCCTGATCTACAGTTTATGTTGCAGAATAAATAAAGAACGTCTTTTTAAAACTTGCCTTATCCAAAATCATAAATATTCTGTTTTCTCTAATAGTCTACTAATTATTTTAAACTATAATTCGGACTTTGTAAAAGCCTCGTTTCTACTGAATCCAATAGACACAATATGCAGTTTTTGGCACTTTCCCCAAATTTGATTTTCTGGATTCGGCAAATTTTTAAAATTATAGGTACTCTCAAAATGAAAAGAATTTTTACAAAAAAGTGGCTAGGTTAAAAGCCTCTAAAATTTTTATTGAGTCATTCAGAATATTTAAATTTTACATTTCATATTTTATAAAACAATATTATTTGAAAAGTCCTTGATTAAGGAAAAAAATCAATCACATAATTTGTGGGCCCCTGAAATTGGTAGGCTAAGGCCCCAGAGGCATGTGCATTAATCAGACTCTGGCTACAGTAATTTCTTGCGTATTAAAGTTTGCATAGCTTTCAAGTAATAATGTGTTTAAATGATAAAGATTTGTTTAAGTAGGTTATACTTTGGTTAAAAATCTGAATTTTTAAATGATGTGTATTTTAAGTGATGTGTATTTTTTTGTTAAAATCTATTATTATGTTTATTAATTCTTGTTAAAAAAATTAAGTGTTTTGCCTTGCTGTAGAACAGAACTAATATACCATATTTACTCTTTTTTTTTTTTTTCTGCATAATTCTAATTTATGCAATGCATAATTTTCAAACTAATTTTTTTCCAAAAAGGATTTACATAACTTTTTGCACATCCAAGAAAATTCAGGTTAAAACATGTACTTTTCAAATGAAACATTTGTTGGAAAAATCTAAAATAATAAAACATATCAAATTTTTCCAACTGCATATATCGTAACAATTTTGATTTCATAATCAGATTTAAAATCATTTTTTTTTTATTATTATTATTTTTGTTACAGCACAAAATGTCTCGGGATGAGACAACATTAGAACACCACTACAAATCTACTCTCTAATCACGCCAAATTACTTCTTTTCACTTCATGTATAAAATAAAAGGCAAAATATCTCATGATATTTTGCCAAAAGTGGCAACAGTGCCATGTATAGATTGTACAAATTTAAGGAAGGCAGTCATTTTGTTACATTACTATTTTCTGTCAAAAATTAATCAGTCTAATAAAGACATCACCAGACATTTTGGTCACTGATGTACAACATGTCAACATGTTTGGTCAACATGTTTGGTTATTTAGTACAATGTTGGTTAGTCTGTATATAACAGAGCAAAAACTATCCAGCAAAACCATTTGAAATTAAAAATATATAATTGTTGCATGATTTTGTCAAGTCATTTCAAATTTTATGAAAATCAGATGCACAGTTTAATTCCAGGGATAATCAATTCTGTTACATTACAATCAATGGGGAAAAAATAGTTTCAAATGCATTTTATTTGTGTTACACTCTTTCGAACATAATAAAATTAATATGCATCTATGAAATATGTACTAAAATATACATTCTGTGCAATCTATTGTGCAAAGAATATTTGTTATTAATTTACAAGGCTACACAAAAGCATTGCATCGCATAATGGTGTAGAGGGAAACATTGTTTTGGGTGCATTTTAATAATATTAAACAATTTCATATTTTATGAAATTTATGTACATTGCTGAAGTTTACTACAAGTTACTTCCTGTATAATATATAGCAGGTAGTATTTACAGGGACACAGAAAAGAATTCACTTATTCTGCTATTAGTCCGATATTTGAATATTTTTATAACTTCCTTATACAGTTGAACCTCTCCAATCCGGCATGTATGGAACTCGGGCGATGCCGAATTACGGAATTTTCTGGATTACGGAAATTCTAAGATACTGCAGAAATTTTCGTCAATTTCCTTTCTTGTGGGCGGGGGGGGGGGGGGGATGATTTTGGAATTAAATAACGAAATTTAAAAAATATATTGCTATCGTCAGGAGCACTATATAAATCGATTTAAAAAAACTATTCAATGCAAGAAATAAAGCAATATACGTTTTGTATTTATGAGAAACGGATTTCTGAAAAAAGTATTAAGTTTGTTTGCAGCAAATAAAGTAAATCGTCATCCAAATCGATTAACGAAAAATTATGATTGAAAAACTAAATGAAATAAAAAGAAAATTACTTATAATATAAGAAAAAAAAGGAGACGTTTGTTGGTACATAACCATCCAGAGCGCGGGGCGCGGACCCCTCTCCTCATGGTGGCCCTCCAGCACACTCGTGCCAGCGTCCACTTGACCTTGACCCGAGGCAAAGAATTTCTCCTGACGTAGCTAACAGATCAGATACGGGGAAGGTTATTCAAATCGGAAAAAAGCTCTCTCTTTAGCGTCTTATTCCCAACATCTTTCTATTGTCGTTGAATAAGTGATTGATGCTAGATTTGTTGCAATCAAGGGGTGGCGAATTTCTCAGGGAATTATCACCCAATAAAAAAAGAATCATTGAAGACTACAGAAATCTTTCACACAGTTTACTGTAACAATAATGTTCATCCCCACGAGATTTCCTTTGTACAAGACACCTGAATTGAAGATAAACTTTAAGAGGGATATCTGAGGGATTAAAGGTTTCACATTAGGAAGTAACTACCCACATATTGTGTTGCTCACAATTGGGCATACAAAGGTGAGGAAGAAGAATGTTAGCAACAAATTTTTAAAATGCGGCTGTTTCTGGTATTCTGAGTCCAGCTAAATTTTCGGGCTTCCGCTGCGAAAGTGTTAAAGCGCAAAATTTTATATTTTATAATGATACCAGCACACTTTGCAGACGTAAAATAAATAAACATAGGAAAACATAAAATGGGAGGATATATGTATATATATATGACAAAATACATAACAGAGGAAAAAAAAAGGGAGGGAGAAATGTGCCAGATAATAGAGTTTTCCGGTTTATAGAATGCCGGATTAGAGAGGTTCAACTGTAGTAAAAACTCACTTCATTTATTACACTTGACTTTAAGATTCAAATCACTGAAAACTACTTCTGATTTCAATTCAATGAAAAAGCTTTCACATGTCACTATCATGTGTCAAATAATTAAATGTAGAAATTTGTGCTTAGATCAAATCACAGTTTAGATTGGAATACAGAATTATTTCTAGTGATTTACTAATCTAGTTGAAAAAACCTTTCCAATGTCTATGTTTAAAAATTATGCTTTTCACCTACGATAATTCAATATCAGAACAGTATTCCCCCCCCCCCCTTTGTATTTAATAGTTTGATGTGATAGTATTGATTTTAACTCTATTAGATTTTATAATAAAAATTCATTTTTCAAAATGAAATTATTATTATTTTTTTTCTCTTTCATTTAGGGTTAGGAATACGCCAACCACAGTCTAGCAAACTAGGTATATATGATGGTGAAAAATTTATTTTTGAAGAAAATGATTGGTACTTTTTGACTATTGCTGATCTCATCTGGCATTATGGCCTTTCTGTTTTTCAGTTATACAGAGATGTAAACTCAATGTTAAGTGACTTCAACAGGTAAAAATAAGATGCAGAAATTTCTTGTTGATTTTAATTGCTTGAAATAAATGTGCACAAAAAACTGATATTCAATATTTAATAAGTGATATTGGCAGATGCAGCCTCACCAACATATGTGTGTAAGAAATGACAAGCTATATATCATCCTCATAGCTTAAATGTAGAGTACTTGGAGTGTTATTCCAAGGTTTCAGAATTCCATCCCCGGCTTGGACATTTTTCACTCTCATTCTACGCTTAGCTAGCAATGTGATAATCACTTACTAAATATTCAATAATTTCAAGCATAATTTCACTGCTGATTGTAAAGTTATTTGTAATTAAAACTAATGTTCTTTTTTTTTTTTTCTCTTAATACTCATCCTAAAATTTGCAATTTAATAATGTTAAAATATTTGTATTATTTCTAATTATAAATGATTTTCCAAAGACTCAGAAAATCTAATTTTTAAATTTTAAGAACTTTTTTATTAAACAAAGTATGATGCAACTATGCACTTCAATTGCTTATTATTATAATAAAAATGTATATAGTAAGGAACCAGCTAACCGAAAAACCAGCTGTCCAAAATATTTCCAATTGATTTATTTTAGAAAAATGAGCCATACAGTCTGATATATCCATATAGCGATACAGTCAGTTTATTTCTGAAAATATCAAGATAATCACAATTTTATATTCAATATATTTATGTATTAATTAAGCTTTTTTGGTTATTAAGATTGGCTAAACCCAAAATAACTGCATAACGGAACTTACTTTCTGAATTACTTGATGTACTGTGAACTAAAGAAAAATCATTTTTATTAACTTCAATTTTTATTATTAATCATTTTAGTTTTCAAGAATTATGAATTCGCATCATATTTCAAGCTGTTTGAAAAATGTGCATTTAGAAAAACATGTTAAAATTTACAACAAATTAAAGTTTTGGTTTTCTCTTGTATTTTTTAAAACAGTTAAAAATTAAAATTAAACGAATAAATTTTATTCTTTATTTAGTTTATTATAAACAATAAGTTTACAAAATTCACATATTAATGCTGTGAAAAATGTCATAATTGTTTAATTTCCTTTTTTTTTTTTTTTTTTTTTTTTTTTGTTAAATTCTGAGTGGCATCCCTGTAGAGTCATGAAGTTCATGTCTTGAGTATATACTATAGTTTTATTTGAGAACTTGAGGGTATATGGAGCTTTTTTTTTTTTTTTTTAGAAAGGTAACGGCATGCACTTCCATATACCCTCCACTACACTCCTTATCTCAGGTGTATTCATATCTATCCTTGTGCCAATTATCAAGCCTATACAGGGTGTCCCAGAACTTTGTGTACAAACTTTGAGGAGTAGTAGAGAACATCGTTTGAAACCACAATTACATAGGAAAGCATGGGCGGAAACGTCTTGTTAACCCTTTCACAGACAATGGTATGTCTATGAAACCACAAAATTTTTAATACGAAATGAACATTGACGCCAGAATTTCAATATGATTTTTCCAATTATTATGTATGTGAAATGTATTTTTTTTCTTCTTTGCAAATACATTTTTCTGCGATTTCTGGTGTCATTAAAATTTTTCCTCATTTTAGCAATTTCTAATAGCTACTAAGATACTTGATTTTAAAGAAACATAATTTTAAATTTAATTTAAAATTAAATCATTTCTTGTAATTTTTTCTAAAACGTTTTACACTGCTTTCCGCATTGTGTCATAACTGTGTCTTTGTGTTTCTTTGAGCTTTTCACAGACGAAGCACTTCCATTGCTAAAATGTGGAAAAATAGGAATGACATCAGAAATTGCAGAAAAATGTATTTGCAAAGAAGAAAAGCCAGACATTTCGCATATATAATAAATGCAAAAATCATTTTAAAATTCTGGTGTCAATGTTGATTTTGTATAAGAAATTTTGCAGTTTCATATACAAACCACTGTCTGTGAAACTGTTAACAAGGCTTTTCCGCCCATGCTTTCCTATGTAATTGTGGTTCCAAACGATGTTCTCTACCACCTCTCAAAGTTTGTACACAATGTTCTGGGACACCCTGTATTTATTATATGTTTCCCTAGTCATGTCAACAGACAGATAGATACTCAAACAGGTAAAACTTTCTTCTATTATTACAAAGGAGGTGGGTTGATAAAGAGTATTTTTCGTCCCTTATGTATGTGTGAAGGGGGGGGGGGATTTGGATTCCAACAACTTTTTAATGTCTTTGTATACTTCAAGATATTTATTTTTCTTTAATATAAGATTTACATGATAAATAAAATAGTTAATCACAGAAAATATCGTCCAAAAATAGGGTGTTTTGACTTTTTCCTGCATTTTTGTCGTTTTTTGTATTTTTGATTTACTTTTTCTATAAAAAGTGCTCCATGAACTAAATTAATTTTGAATTGCAATGATACTATCATTTATAAGCTTTTATATGAGTATTGTTTTATTTTGGTTCAGAGTGTGCTTCTAACTATTAGAGAAAAGTTTCATGCAAGAGTATCAGTTGCACTGCTATCGGAGCACATTCAGATTTGTTTAACCATGCTCAAAAAATATTTACATTGTTCAGATGTCTATGTTGTTTTATAAAACTGTTGTTGTAAATATGTATTGAAGAACTTAATAATAAAAAATGCTTGGGAGTCAGTGTTGTTGTTATAAATCTTGACAAAAAACAAATAGTGAATTCCGCATCTGTTCTAACAGAAAAGTATATTGTTACCTAAATGTTCTAAAAACTGAGAATTATTAAATTAGAACTACAGGATAGTTCTAATTTGGGCTCTGAATACAGATCATATATATTTTGTATGCTTCGGGTTCGAAATACTCCTATTTTATCTGAGGTAACAATAAGAGATTATGCGTCAACAAGTATTGCCACCAGCTCCACTAATAAGAAGCCTGATATACTTTTATCAATATCTCATTGTCACAACTCTAACACATGTTGTATAATATGTAAATGTAAGATCTGCCTCATGAATATACCAAAAGTAGCTCAAAATCAAGCCTTTATAGAAATTAGAATATATATTTCATTGGAAAAATGATGCTATAATACTCATATTGGATTGTTACTCAGTAAGTTGGCTTTGCAAACTTTACAGCTTGTAAATGAGAATACATCAATGTCTAAAAAATATATTGAATATCTTTTAAACAATATTAGAAATGTATTAAACAAGAGAAGCTCTAATTTTAAGATACTGGGACACTTTTCCCAGTTTGATTATTATACTCTCATGAGTATATGTCTAATTTTAACAATATAGCTATATCTAAATTTAACAATATTTTTGAGCTAGTAAAGTCTAAAATACATTCCTCAAAAAAGAGGTAATCTCGAACTTGCTTTGCAATATTACTTCTAAAGCTTATAACTGGTCCCTCTAATGGTGTTTTGTCAATATTATTTTAAAAAACATTATTATAAGAAAAAGAATAGTATATTCAGTGCGATATGCAAGTCAGGATTTGATTGAGAACTTTGTTCTACTATACCTCAAAATGGAACACATCACCAGAACACATGTTATTGAAAATATATCAGACCCTTAGCAAGAAGATTATTTATTCCGAATGACGACAAAGATGCTTTGACACTTGTTGCTGATAGCACTTATTGATTTATATTCAGAAGAGTGTGACCTATTCCTTCAGAAACAATTTTCCTCGTTAGGAAAAAAAAAAAAAAAGACCTTTGTTTACGCCTATGATGTTTGTCACTACTTTAGGTTGCATTTTGGAGCTCTTTGGACCTTACTTTGTGATTGAAAGAACAATGGTGCTAACATACTTACATATATATTAAAAAAAGATGCATACAACATCAGAAAGTGACTAGCCGAATGATGTTAGGATTATTGATAAGTGCTATCAGGATTATTTAGAACTTCTGCAAGAAATAGATCTTGATCATGAAATGTTTAGATTCCTAAATAAACAATAACAATACTCAGCAGAGCAAACATGTCTTGTGACTAAAGTTTGATTGTTCAACACACAAGTTCTAAAAACTATGATCTTTGGATAAAAACAGAGCATAGCAACATCACATTGTAGAATTAGGTGCAAGTGTTGTAGGTTACTGTGTACATATTGCTTCCTTATGGTTTCTAACTTACTGATGCCATAACTCAAGCAAAGTTAAAAAGCCAAGTTTAATATGTTTATATACAGTCAAAGATCTATAATCCACACACCCATAATTCACTGTTTCCTCATTGTTTTCTCATTTTTTTTAAATTTTTCTAAAAAAAACGTTTTTGGATCACTAATTTGTAAATTTTTAAACTGATTATTTCATTGTTTACATTCGTAAAATAACGTGAATTATAGAAAATAGTGGATTATGGGTGTGCGGATTATAGATCTTTGACTGTACTACAAGGTCCAGTAATGATTCAGGTGAAGAAATCAAGGAGGCAGACTAACCTAAAATACATTGCAAAAAGTGTCTGTAATTGTATGATTATTTTCGGTTATTGAATATTTCTGATATTTCATATATTAAATAATAGTCTTAATAATCCCCTTCTTCTTAATTTTGCATTTAGTGTTGTACTTACTATTGATTAAAATGGATTAAAATAGATTATGGATTAAAATTAATGACAATGGTATTTATGCTCATTAATATACGCAATACTTAATTAATTATACAGTTTATTATTTCTACCAGTTATTGAACTTTCACTCAAAATGTTATATTTTCTTAATGAAAGAAATGTATGTCATATGAAGGGGCTGATGGGCAAAAAATAGCCCTTATCAACCCATCTTACATTTATTTTCTGTTCCAGAATTTACAATTTGCAAGAAAATGGCTATGCATATACAACAGTAGATCAGCTGCTGAATTCTATGAACCCAGCTTTTATAAACATGACAAAAACAAGCATTTCCAAAGTTTTGTTAGAAAAGGGTTATTCACAGAAGTTTCTGGATGAATTTGTGCAAGCTGTCATGATGGTTAACTATGGGCAAACAAATGATATATCAGGTTTGGTTGGTAAGTGTATTTGTCAAATTTATATTTTGCTTTATTATTGTCTTATGCAAATTTTAAGTTTAGTTAATGAAAAATGTAAAGCAGCAATTCTTGAATTGTGGGTTTTTTAGCAGTATTTTAATAGGGAATGATCAGTGTTCAAAATGCATAATAAATTTTACCTGCTGCAAAAAATGCAACTTTAGTAATATGTTACATCTTTGAATTTTTAAGGTCATAAAAAATTATAAATAAATAATTTCTGGAAAGTCAGTGTTTTTAAACTTTAAGTAGAGAACATCAGCTTGAAGATAAAATAAATAAATTTTTTACTCTTATATTCAATTTCTCGTTATTACTAGAGATGGGAATGGTCGGAAAAAAAAATGGAAAAATTGGGGAAAAAACCGGTTTTTTTCGGTTTTTTTCCGAAGGCTTATTTTTCAATTTTTCCGAACTGGAAAAATTGAAATTTCATTTATGAAATAATATAGTGAAAATTTTGTAATAGCTACATTCTCATACTTTTTATTTTATTTATTTTTATGTTGAGTGTCTCACATGAAAATTTAAATGTGGGTAATCTGATCTCTGAGCAGAAATCTGTTTGAGAAGACTTGAAAGGATCCTTCACATTTTTTTCTTGTTTGAAACACAAGACCCTTTGCAAAATTTCTCTTGAAAATAGACATTTCAGAAAAAGTTTAATCAACAAACTGAATCTTTTGCAAGTGCAGTGATTGAAGAAAAAAAAAATTCTCATGTCATACAGCAGCTGAATCTGATTAAGTTGCATATATGTATGTAAATAACCTTATTAAAAATTTCTAAATAGGAACCTAAATATAGTAATAATTTCTTATTCAAAAATTCTGAATATATTTTGTACAAGTATATACAAAAAGTTCACAATATCACAAAAACTTGATTACATGAAAAAAATCTAGATATGTAATTAAATGCAACTTCTCTTTTTAAAAATTAATTCATGTGTAAAATTATTGCAATAACATCCCGGTTAATGGAAATGATAAAATTAAAAATTCAACATAAAATTTTGAAGTATGCATTTATTACTTTAATCTACCTTTTCAAGAAGTAAGTATTGAATTCGTGAAAAATTTGACTTCCAGTTTTTGGTGTATTTAAACGTTTTAGAAGGTCCTGAACATGTTTTGATGGTTTTCGGAAAATATCTGCCACTCTGTATGTGACAAATTTTATGGGCACTCTATCTCAAGAACTGATGCACATAATTTCACAAAACTTTAGATTCAGTAACTTGATATAAACTCGAGATGTTTAGTTGTTAGTGTATATCGCCAAACCGATGGCGCTGCTATGGTGCATTATTCGTAATTTCCACAATAGTTCTATCTCAAACTAATGTATGTACTTTTATAAAATTTCAGATTAAGTTAATCTTTGACATAACTTCGTGCTCATTACTTTTTGGTGTAAATTGCTCAATAGATGACGCTGCTATGCTGCATTATTATAAATTATCGCAATAGCTTTACCTCAAGGACGATTTTCTTTTTAAATCAAACTACAGCTTGAGACAGTTTCTGATATATATTAATGTTGTTTAGTTTTTGGTGTAAATTGTACTATAGGTGGCACTACTATGCTGTATTTTTCAAGATTTTGTTATAGCTGATTAATTGAATGTTTTTTCAAGGTGTTGAATCTAAAATTGACCTCCATAATGTACAGTAATGTTGCCAAAACATGGGCAGTTTGCATTAGAAAAGTAGAACTGCAATGAAAAAAAATCGCCATTTTTTTATTACAAGTAACTATGTTCCAAATTATACTTTCCCTCTTGATTAAACTTTGAATTTTTGTAGTTTTCTAAAGCACAGTAGAAGTTTATCTCTGTATGTAACTGCTTTTTGTTAATTCCTCAAATAGTGATCATTTTCTATTTGTAGTGTTCTGTTTCATAACTTTTGAGTTCCACTCTTAGAAATAAGAAATATAAAATTACCATGTGGAAACATTATTGAATATGGTTTCTTATTCAAGAATAGAATACCAGATTTCAGGGTAAAAAGAAAAAAAATTACATTTAATTAAACTTAATATATATATATATATATATATATATACACACTATATTGCCATTGATTATGGGACACTTGCGATTTTAGACATTTTACTAAATATCTAGAAAAATACATGAGGAATCATCTCGAAACTCTTAGTGTATAAATATAATAGTATAAGTCATACATCTCCGTGAAGATTTTTTCCCAAAACTCCAAAGGGGGCCGTCAACAAATTAAAAAAGAATGAATATATTTTGAATAACCCTGTCAAAACTAATGTAGCAAAAGAGCTCAAACTCTAGATTGCAATTGAATGCCTTATTGTAATAAGTCTTGTTCATTTTTATGCAAATAGCATGCATACCCGCAGAGTAATTAAGGTTTTTATAAAAATTATCCCAAATTTTTCCAAGTTTTTTCCTTATAATTTTCAGAGTTCTTAATATAAAATATTATTTTTTTCAGAAAATATGACAAACAACATTGCACACAGTACCCTGTAATCAGAATTAAAAAATGATGAAAATTGTATAAAAAATGAGTTGGTTTACTAAATAATTTTTTACTGCGCATGCGTCAACGATATCAAAATTTCATTTGCATATTATGTTAGCTAAATATATAGAGCAACTTTTGTGAAAGTTGTCAGCCATTTTTCTTCCTTAAACACTCTAAAATACATAACTCTAATTATATATATCGTAATATTGTAAAATGGCATGGCTTACTATCTTATGTTTTATTCCAACTTCCTTTCTTTCCTTTGCCGGCATTTTCCATCTTCCATCTTCCGTATCCAGTTTCCGATCTTTTGTTTACACGTTCAAATCAATCGCTTATCTTTTCCGTGGGTACGTTCATTCTGGTGTTATCGCTCCGTTCGATCTCAATCCGCAAGCATCGCGGATCGCATCTCGCAAGTGGCGGTCTTGCATTTCTTCCGTCGCAAGTCAGGAGCTCGCTTACTCAACTCGGAGGGGCGTATCCAGTTTCGGAATTGCCGCGGCTATTTAAAGCCGGCTGAGATATGTTGTGCTGATGGATTTTGAAGTGATGTTATGTCTCTAGACAATTGATGTTAACGTCAATATGATACAGTTTCAGAAATGTATTTTTAACTCATACAGTTTTAAAAGTTTTAAAGTTAACATCTAGTTGAGTAATTATGCTAAATCCATTGCTGGACATTTGATTTTGAATATGGTTTTATCGATTTCGCCGGTGTTTCATTTCATTAGCAGTAGTAACCCATTTGTGTTTGTTTTAATCAAATCATCATATGTATGTGTGGACATTATTAGCTTCAGTTAAAAACTCTGTTTTCTTAAGACTTTTCATCGAGTTATTAGATGTGCCGTATTGCTGGAATTTCTTTAATACGTCGATAGCTGTCGTCCATAAGTGAGTCTGTTTTGCTTTTTCATTGCTATCCTAGTATTGTTATATGCCATGCCATGCCATTCAATAAGTAATATTATTTCAATACATAGAATGATTTTAAGTTAAATATGGAGTTGAACTCATTTTTCTGTTTACATTTTACCAGTTATATTTTCATCTGAGTTTATACTTATTTTCATTTAAACTTGAATATTATTTCATGACTTAGAATAATTTTAACTGAACTTGTTTCCGTTCACATTATGCCTGTTATATTTTTCACCTGGACTTATATATGTTTTTATTTAAACTTACATTTATTTTTCGTCAATAAACGTTAGCCTGATTTTACTGAAAAACAGTTTCTTTAATGTCTTATACTACACTGTCACAACGTCACCAATTACTTACTCTTTTAGGTCACCGTAATTACACTGTTATAAGCTGCTAAATTTTACTCTGTTTTAGACGGTTCTTGTTACAGAACCGATCAAAAGTCACAAAATCATAACTTGAAAATTCTGACAATAATCGTCAATTGAATAAGTCGAAAATCCATTATTCTCAAAATGAAGCAAAAACAAGAGGGGTTGTATCCATATATTCATTGATTAGTGTCAATATAGAATACACAATATGGGATGTACTACTGCATTTGGATAAAATCCCTCATTTTTTTGCTTCATTTTGGAAACAACGGATTTTGTCCTTTTTCTATAGACGATTACTTTCAGAATTTTCAAGCTATGATTTGAGACTTTTACAAAAGTTGCTCTATACATTTTGCTAACATAATATGCAAATGAAATTTTGATATCTTTGACGCATGCACAGTAAAAAATTATATAGTAAACCTACTCATTTTTCATACAATTTTTATTATTTTTTAATTCTGATTACAGGGTACTGTGTGCAATGTTGTTTGTCATATTTTCTGAAAAAAATATTATTTTATATTAAGAACTCTGAAAATTATAATGTAAAAATATGGAAATATTTGGGACCATTTTTATAAAAACCTTAATTACTCTGCGAGTGTGCATGCTATTTGCATAAAAATGAACACAGTGTATTACAATAAGGCATTCAATCATAATCTAGAGTTTGAGCGCTTTTGCTACATTAGTTTTGACAGGGTTATTCAAAAGATATTCATTCTTTTTTAATTTGTTGACGGTCCCCTATGGCGTTTCGGTAAAAAATCTTCACGAAGATGTATGACGTATACTATTATATTTATACACTAAAAGTTTCGAGATGATTCCTCATGTATTTTTCTAGATATTTAGTAAAATGTCTAAAATCGCAAATGTCCCAAAACACAGACCTGCAAAAAAATACTTTTTGAAAATTGTTTTAATTTTGATAACTAATTTTTATGTTTTTTTCATTGCTGATTACAAAAATGAAATCCATTTTTTTCTATCACGTAAGGATTTTTCACAAAATTGTTGCATAACTTTTAAAAAAAGAGGTAAAATAACGAAATTTCAACATTTCGTTTTAATTTCATATATTTATAAATCAATATAAATTACATTTATATCTGAATTAAAGTAATAGTTAATTATACATACAAGGTTGCAAGTCATCAGAGTATTATTTTTTCTTTCCATCAAAAGTTTTTTTGCCACTTTCCCTCTTGTGAATTTTGCAAGGATTGTCTCTTTGTAGCATCCAGCAGTAGTCAGCTATCATGCTGACATTCCACTTGCCTTGATATCGCCTCTCCATTTCCTTTATATCCTGGTGAAATCTTTCACCTTGTTCCTCACTAACTGCACCTAAGTTTTCTGGAAAATAGTCAAGATGTGAATCGAGAAAATGAATTTTTAAGCTCATATTACACCCTAAAATCTTGAAATTTGTTACCATCTCTTCTATAATAGACTTGTAGTTTGGGTCCTTTTTGTTGCCAAGAAAACTAGTAACAACTAGTTTGAAAGATTTCCAGGCTTTTCTTTCATTTAATTTCATTTTATTCTCAAAATTTTCATCTTTCATCAATTTCCTGATGTCTGGTCCTACAAACACACCTTCCTTCAATTTTGCTTTGGATAAACCTGGGAACTGCTCACAAAGGTATTTGAAACATTCACCTTCTTTTGGTAAAGCCTTGACAAATTGTTTCATAAGACCTAATTTTATATGAAGCGGTGGAAGTAACACTTTTTTGGATCCACAAGATTTTTACTTTGAATATTTTTGACTCCAGGATCTAATGTCTTCCTGATTGGCCATTCTTTCTTAATGTAATGTTGCTTTCTGTCTCGACTGTCCCATTCACAAAGAAAACAGGGAAATTTTGTGTACCCTCTCTGCTGACCAAGCAATATAGAAATCACCTTCAAATCACCGCAAGCTGCCCACTTGTGATCTGAATACGATATTTTATTTAAGACAAAATCAAGATTTTCATAGCACTCTTTTAAGTGAACAGAATGTCCAACAGGTACAGAAGCATATTCATTTCCATTATGCAATAGTACTGCTTTCAGACTTCTTTTTGATGAATCGATAAAAAGTCTCCATTCGTCAGGTTCATATTGGACTTTGAAACATGCTATGAGGCCTGGAATATTGTTACAATAAATAAGTTCCTCTTCTTTAGAAAAAAAACGGAATAAAATCTTTTTCTCGGTTTCTAAACCAATAAAATGACGTACCAGGAGCTAGCAAATTTTTTTGTTTTAGTCTGGAACCTAAAACTTCTGCCGAATCCTTAGACAGATTTAAGTCTCCGACTAAATCATTTAATTCAGACTGCGTGAAAAGTTTAGGTTCATCGCTAATAGAGTCATATACTTCATCAACATCATCATCACTTTCACATTCAGGCACAGTATCTGAATCAATATTTTCCACAGTTTCTGGAGGGGAAGGAACCGGAATACCAGGTCCATGAGAAACCGGACGTATAGCAGATGGAATGTCAGGATAAAATATTTCCTTTTTGTTCTTTAAATTGAATCCTTTCACATTACAAAGACAAAAATAGCAATCATCACTATGATTTTTAGGTTCTCTCCAAACCATTGGTATACCAAATCGAAATGATTGTTTCTTGCCTTGAAACCATTGCCTTAATTCTTCTACGCAAATACTACAAACTTTGTGTGGAGCCCACGGCTTATCTTGATCACCCAATTTCATGCCAAAATAAGCGAAATACACTTTTTTAACAAAATCAGAAATGCTTCTCTGTTGTTTTTTCTCTGTATAATTACCGCAAATATAACAGAAACAATTCGGTGAATTAACGCATCCTCTGGAAGTGGAAGCCATGTTCTCTAATGCAGCAATAACTAGAAGTTAAAATTACAACTATTACTATTAACTCACAGCTCGGAATAAAAACACATGTGTACAGCACAGAGTAAACAAAGACACTGAATCAGGAGTAGAGATAAGGAAAGTAAAAAAGGGTGTGAAGAAGAGGGGGCGTACAGACACCTGCAAGCAGAAAATATCCGATTTCATCATGTTTCCTCTGTCTTGAATATTGTGTTTAATAGGCGGTTTGCCGGTTAAAAAAATATTCTGCATTGAAATAGTTTTTTCTTTCTTTTTTATTAGTTAAATACACAAATTTACTACTTAAAGTCCATAAATTTATTTGACAAACTCATGTAAATAATAGTTTTTTTTGTTCAAAATTTGCTAAATTCATGAAATAATAAATTGCTATTTGTGAAGAAACTGTACGTGATGAAATTTTTTCAATATTTTTCTAGTAATCAGCATCCAAATAACTATAAAAAATACCACTTACTATGCCGACAATTTTTTCATCGCAGGCTTGTGTAATCAATGGCAATATAGTGTATATATATATATATATATATATATATATATTTGGTTTCAGTGAGTAAAAATCTAACAGTCAATAAATCCTATGCTATTTTTTAGTTGCAAAACCTGAGTAAACCAAAGTAAAACTTAGTTTTGTTTGAATTTAGATTATAAAACTAAATCAAAACTTTTTTGAGTTGAGATTGGAAAGCTATATCAAAACTAAACATATTTTATAAAGGAAATAAAATTATAATTCTAAGGAAAAAAAGTAATAATATAAAAATATACATTTTTTAAACAAACGATGGAATTTTTGAATACTGATATTCATAATAATGACAAAACTGCAATAACTTCTTTAAACTAGTATCATTTACTTAAAAACTATACTTATGTAAATGAAATGCATAATTTATTTCATTCCAAACTGCAGACATATTGGCTCAGGTTTTTACATTAGGTCAATTGGTAGTTAAACATGTAACTGAAAAATCATTTCAACAGAGATATGATATAACAAACAATAGCATTTAATAAAAATTCTTAGGCTGTTGAAAAAAAAAACTAAACTTTTAAAAGCAGGCTTTGCTACTTTCTTTTTATTTTGTAATATAAAGTGAAAATAATTTTCATTTAATACATATAAATGGGAAAAAATGTTTATTATTTAATATTCTCTAAGAAAATATAATTTATTTGGGAGAAACAGTCATGAAAAATCAATTTTTCTGTTTTTTTCCGAAAAAACCGGTTTTTTTCCGCCACTTATATTTTTCCGGAAAATTTACATCTCTAGTTATTACCAAACAATGTCATAAATTGCATTGACATCTAATCTTTATTTTTTGTAATGCATTCATTAATGAAAGTATTTTCCTTATGAAGTAAAAATATCTGTTTCAAAACTATTCATATTTCACATTAATATAGTCCTTAATACTGTTCTTGTGTGTGTATGCTTTTTGTGATAGTTCACCTTTTCCGTTACATAAATTATTCAAAAGCTGTAAAGGCACTCAAAACTTGATTTTACGTTTACAAATAACTTCTTGAAAATAATCAACTAATAAGGAAGCACATTAGATAAATCAAAATTGCATAAAGTTGTACAGCCTTTAGATTTGCATGTCATCAAATCTTTTAAAGTGCATTAAAAAAATTACATTTTCAAAATTTTACTTGCCATTAATATTTAATAAAGTATTTCTTGTGGCATATTAAATAGAAATTTTTACTTTGATTTTTTTTTTTTTTTTTTTTTTTTTTTTTTTACATTAAAAATTGTTTTGCTTTATAGCATTTTTTCTGTATTGTTTCATGTGCATTATGCAAATGCTCATCCTGTGAAATTGCATTATTTTTTTTCTTTCATTTAATCCAATATCTACTTCAACTGAAGTAACTTTGGTGCTATTTTGCAAGTTCCTGTCAGAATCTGAATCAGTTTGGTATTTATTTTTCCCTACATTCCATCTTTGACATATTAATTCCAAAGCAGCCACTTTGAATTTAGCTGAGCATTCAAATGATTACATGGTTATCAAATGTTTTTGTATTAATAGTTCTGTAATGTACTTTAAAAGATTTGATAATACCCAAATCTAAAGATTGTAATTTATTAGTTCGATTGGCTAAGTAATATAACAATTTAATGTTTTAAAATTAGTTATCTTGTCATTTTGAATTTAGTTGATCTTTCAAATGATTACATGGTTATCAAAAGTTTTCATATTGATAGTTTTCTGTAATATACTAAAAAAAATCTGATAATACCCAAATCTAAAGATTGTAATTTATTAGTTGAGTTGGCTGAAGAAAACACCAATTAAATGTTTTAAAAATTAGTAATCTTGTCACTTTGAATTTAGTTGAGCTTTCAAATGATTACATGGTTATCAAAAGTTTTCATATTGATAGTTTTCTGTAATATACTAAAAAAAATCTGATAATACCCAAATCTAAAGATTGTAATTTATTAAGTGAATGGACTGGAACAAATATCAGTTTGTTTTTCAGATTAGTAATTCTGTGATAAGGGGAACATTGGTCAGTGAAAACTATAATTTTTCTATCTTTGTTCTGCATCACAATATCTGGAGCTTCTATAAATTGTTTGAAATTTCTATAAATTCATTCAAGGTTTGCGGTTTAATAATATTCTGTAACAAGAACCTTCATATTTACATTGTGAAAACATTTTAGCTTTTTTGACTATCTAATGACAAGTAAAAGTCAATTTATCTTATCTGTCACCATTTGTAACTACAAAAACTGTTAATATCTTCTGATTTCTTGGTTGCATAACATGGTTTGTTCTCATAACATAATACTTTCTTTGAATGTTAAATATAAAAATTGGCTGTTCTTCTTGTATTAAAAAATGTCTTTATATGCATAATCTTTTATAAGGCTTGAAAATATTTTACTTGCAAATGTTTTGTAATTTCAGGATTGACACTTTCACTCGAAAATTTTTGATAAATGTTGAATTTTTGGAGGAAACAATCAATCTAGTTGTTAGATGCAAAAGCATTTTCTATTATCAGGCGTTTAGCAATTGCTAGAGCTTTTACTTTTAATAAATTTGAAGATACAGTTACAGTTGGACCAAGTCGCCTAGAAAACTTGGATAAATCTGGAAAATTTTCTATTCCTGGCTAAAAATCAGGAAAATTCAAAATTTCTGGGAAAAAGTCAAAGAGAGATTTAAAGCTTCTGGGAAAATATAAAAAAAACATAAATAAAATAAAATAAAAATAAAATAAAACATTTCTGATAAACTAAGGGTTTGAAATTGCAATGTCAAAATACAGTAAAACCTCAATTAATTGAGCTTTGATTAATCGAGGTTTCTGTTAACCAAGCCGGTAAGGAAGTCTGATTTTGTTTCCAGCAGCTTAACTTTATTGATCACCAGGTGCAATGGGTAATGGAACAATTGCATCCTCAAACCACTTGATTGGTGACAATGTGGAGGATTTTTTTAAAAATTTGTTGAGCTGTTAAACATAACTTTATCAATTTTTTTTTTTTTTTCTTTTTAAGAGATGTTAAATTTGTGAGCATGGCGAGCTTTTATATACAGTTTCTATTAACAGAAATTTCCAATAGCCAAGGTATTTGTGTTCCCCATTAGCTTGGATAATCGAGGCTGCACTGTAATCTTACAGCCTCTTAAGGGGGCTCAGGGGTTGATCGATACGGAAAAACATGTAAACAGGTCTCTCGCCTCAAGTCCATATAAAAACAGAAGTATTCAATATAATTAATTTAAACTTTCTGATATTTTAAAGGTATGTTTGTAGTCTTATAAAATTATAAAATGAAGTACTACTTCAATGTAATGTAATAAGAAATATAGCAAAATTTATGTAACACAATTTTCGAAAAAAAAAAATTATGTGTTATATCACCAACACCAAGATATTTTAACGTTGAATTGGCATAAGAACCTAATTTTTGCTTTAAAATGATCCGGAAATTTTACTCTATAGAATGAATTAAGGATATAACTATCACTCAAAAACAACATTATTAAAAAAACTCTCAAACTTGAAAATTTAAAAAACTGCTAAAAAATACAACTTTTTTTCATTAAAAATACTCAAAATATTAAACTATCTAAACTATATTAATTCATTCTATAGATAATGATGTTATATGCATGCAAAAAAAAAAAAGTCATTCCATCAAATAGTTTTTTTTAAATCTTGGTGTTAGTCATCAAAAATCAAGTTTTTTAGAAAACGCGACTTAAAGTTGAAATTATGTGGGTGCAGCTATGAAAGTGTTGATACATAAATGCTTATAACTCCGTTAAAAATGCAAATATTTTATGCGGTTTTTTGCATTGAGTTCAGAATTAATTGATAATAGATCATAAAAAAAATTGATTTTTTGAAAAGTTTTCAGCCCCTGAACCCCCTTAATGTAATTTTTTTTTTTGAATATCCCTTTTCAGTCCTTTCTTGTAACTGAGATAATTTCAATACCCTCTTCTAAAAATTTACATACCTTTACTTAAGGGGACAGTTTACCTTTTCAACAATTTTGTTTATTTTTTAAAATATCTTTCAGATGGTAAACTCACTGCATTTCAATGTTCTACTAAGACTGAATTTTGAAAAAAAAATTGCATACTTAATTTAAATTTTTAATAAAAGTTTATTTAGTACATTTTTAAAAATTCTTACTACTGTTTTAAATATTGTTGACATTTTTACTCAAAATATTAATATTATTATTTTAAGATTTTCAACACAAGACTGCATATGGATTTTTAGAGATTCTAATATCACATTTAATATAATTTTTTTGCTGGTGTATATAGTGTAAATTATTAAATCTAATACATCTTAATATACTTTTATTTAAAAAAAATAATAATAACAAAAAACCTTAAGGCTAATTCCATCATTCCATTTGCATATTTATAACATATATCATAAAAAACGTGTACAAAAAAAGCTTAAATCTCTATCTCAAATGTTAAAAAAAGTTATAGCATTTTTAAAACATGAAAGGGGCAAAAATATAAACATGGAAAAAAATCCATTTAAAAGTTTAATTTGTACAGGTAATGAGGAATTTGCACATGTCGGGAAATCAATCAGCTGCATGTTTTTCTGGTAATTACAGACTCATACATTCCAAAAATTTCATCAAAAATGTAAAAAAAATTGGTCAAAAGCCTTTAAATTAAGCTTAAAGTTGATAGAAAAGCGCGCGACTAGAAAACGCTGCGTGATTGGCTGTGACGTCATAGTTCACGATATCCCAGTGGAAGGCAAACTGAGAAATCAAGCAAGCGGTTTTATGTTTTCATAATCCTGTATTTTTCAAGCATTTAAAATTTTTCTTACATGCAAATTTATTTATTCTTTGATCTTTAATAGATTTCATCAATCTATAGTATTAACGGAAATAAAATGGAATTATTTGCGACATTAAAGAAAAGTTTTGATTTAAAAAGAAATCAGCTACATTAGTCTGTTTCTTTTTAACAAATTAAAAACATAAATTCTCCTTGTAATTTATGTTTTTAATTTGTTACAATTTGTACACGCACACACACACACATATATAACAATAAAAAATAAAACAATTGTCTTAAATCTGCACCAAGGCAATGCGCATATTTGAGAGGGCCTATCATGTTTTTTAAAATTTAAAAGATGTTGTTATCGCGCATAAATTGCTTTGAAACATTCAATTCTCATGATTGCCATTTGCCACAAACTACATTTTTTTTTTTTTTTTGGTTACATTTCTTATTATTTTAAAACAACCTGCGTGGTAAATTCCTAGTAGAAAGGTTACTATTTAGAAATAGTATTTGTCTTGATCTCTAGGTTAGGTATGGTTTTGTTCTTTTTTTTTTTTTTTTTTTTTTTACAATATATTTACTATACATTGAATATTGAACTAAAATATATATATTATTTTTTTTCAGTGGTCTAATTTCCACATTTCATAGCAAGTCAAATTTTAAAACAAATTCAAATTTAAATCTACGCTTATATGCAAAATAACCTGGTTTCAGGGTCATATAAGCTTGAATATAAAATCAAAAAAAAAAAAAAAAAAAAAATAGAAGTAAACAAAATCAGAGCACAAACAATGGGTGCAACACTGATTTTGGAATCCATTGTGCACAGATCACTATCTTGATATGTAATTCTAAAAAATTGATCTGTGCAGTTTTCTCCCTGCTCCTTCCCCTACATATTTGTACATTGTACCAAGTCGAAATAATTTTATGCAATAAAGAACAAAAGTAGTAGTAAATTACTTGGATTTCATCGTGTTTTTCTATTTTTTCTGGTTGCAGTATGTTTATAAGTAGCATATTTATTTGTGCAATTCTATTTTAGATTATTGCTAATAGAAATTTGACAAAAGTATACTGTTTAGTATTTTTAAACAGAAAAGTAAGTGATTGGCAGTTCAAAGAAAATAAACAGTCATAAAACTGATACTACTGGCAACTGGCCAGTAATGCAATTTCTCGGTTTTACCCTTTATTAAGGGTGTTCTTAAATCAAAAAGAGCAACTTTGTGACATATGCTTTATTTTTGTTTGGAAATGCATGAAAATAGCAGGTGTTGTTATTCAGAAACTGTCTATTTGCACTCAATTTTTTTTTTTTTTTTTTTTTTTTTTTTTTTTTTTTTTAACACAATAGATTTTTCATAACAAGCCTACAAATTTTTCTGAGCACATTTCCCGAAGAAAGCAGAAAAACCGGTCGAAAAGCAGGAGAAAAACGGGTGATCATGTGATCGAAATAGCTTAGAACTGGATAGGTAATTTAATTATCAAAAAGTGGGAAAATAAGTTCGATTCCAAATCGTTTCCACAGTCAGGCATTCCAATTTTATATCTTTCTGTTAAAAATGAATTTGTAAATGTGTCAAAACGTTTTGCGCTTGTTGATCGGAGCAGTTGAGAACACCGTTAAGGCTGTTTTCAGCTGCTCAGCAGAACAAGCGCAAAATATCTTGACACATTTACAAATTCATTTTTTAACGGGAAGATATAAAATTGGAATCCCTGACTGTGGAAACGATTTGGAATCGAACTTATTTTCCCACTTTTTGATAAATAAAAAATGCCTATTAAACTATAAGTAATTTTGACCATCTGGCAAACACTATTTTCACCGCTATTTGAGTGGTTATACTTCTTTCTAACAGAAATGCGGTTTAAAATGCTCACTTTGACAATATTTTTAAAATAATCTACTGTGTTTGCCCCCCCCCCCCCCCCAAAAAAAAAAAAGCGAGAGAGAGAGAAAATGAGTTTTATATAATTTCTGAACAGCAAAACTTCCTAGTTTCAGTATTTACGAAAGTAGCAAATTAAAACTTGTGTCATAAAGTTGCCATTTTGGATTTAACTGTGTGTGCGTAGTTTTTTTTTTCTTTTCTTTTAAGGAGGATTTCGAAAAAAATCTTTTTTCCTAATCAACAAAGTGGAATTTTGACTCATTTTTCAATTTGAAAATATATCAATTTCAGGCATGATTATGGAAGCGATTCGTAACTGAACAAATTTTCATTTTTTCATTAAATTATTTATTTAAAGCTTGATCTATAAGTGATTGTTGTTTCATTAAAGCAGTTTTTTTTTCTTTTCCTGCCTTATAAGGTCTGGAAATTTCTTTCTAAACATTAACTTAACTGCATTTTCTGCGTTTACACCCCTCCCCCCCCAAAGAAAGAAAATAAACGTGTCATACACCGTTACTGTATCACTTCCTTTTTTAAAGAAACACCGTATATCCTCTGTTTCTCAAAAAAAAAAAAAAAAAAAAAAAAACATTAATATCTATATAATTTGTAGGGTATACCATCTGCCTTGAGTGTCTTATCATCTGCTTAGAAAGTAACCCCCCCCCCCTTTTTTTTTCGACTACACCAGTGCATATAAATTTGCTTTATGGTCATTGTGATAACATATAATGGAAAAACACTGGATTTAAAATAATTAAATGCCATGATCCGCAAAATAAATCATTGCATCTGTTTCAAATAAGAAATTTAGACACTATGTCTTAATTTGCATACATGTACTAATAATTAGACAAAATATTAACAAATATACATGGTTATGATGAGAGTATAATGTCAGTCATAATAATTATTGCAATACACATGGATTTTATAACGAGAGAAAAAGAAAGTCTGTATATCATGATCGCAGTAATCAACACAGTCCCTCCGAACGCGTGTTAATAGATGTGTGTTGTCATGAACGATGACATCACACCCGACGGCGTAGGAAAAGGGCCGTTTTCGCGACACGGTAAATAGTGCCATGTAAACATCGTTGTAAATCAATAATTGCTGCTCAAAATCAAAAAAAAATTTCACTGCCCGTCATATCTTTTAGTTTTCTATTGTTTATAGCTCAAATTAGAAAACGTGAAAATTCCTCATTGCACTGTGTGTTAATAAAGTTTTCAATAGCTAGTGATATAGTTGCCATATAGATAAAAATGAGGCGTAAAAATATGTGCAATTCAAAAAAATTTCATTTAATATTAAAAAAACAGAAAATCGATTTTTTGGCTAATTTTGAGGTAAATAGTCCTCTTAATAAGCAGACTTTTGTATACAATATTTCATATTTTTTTTTTTACAAGGTACCAATAGTTGGAAAAAACCTATGAAAATGGTTTATCTTTTTCTTGGAGGCTCAAACAATTTCAATAATTCAGTTATTTATATTATAATTAGTTTAGTTAGCTCTGAAGCTGATTAGAGTTCTGCTACAATGCTACTTTATTTTCAGTGAATATTTAAATACTAGCGAAAACTTACTGGATCTTATACGCATTTCACACTGCAGCATACCGAAACACCATTGCATGTTGTACATTGTTGGTTGATGAAAAAAAAAAATCCTTTGTAAATGTTTTTGCTATTTAACCACTCAGTAGATTTTATTATATATATGCACATAGCTGCCAACTATTTCTTTGTGTGTGTGTGTTATTACTTTTTCCAAACAGTAATATTGAAAATTCTGTCATTAAATCACATTAAAATTAGGCAAATATTTTTGTTTGGAAGTAATAAAAGAAGGGGAGGGGACAGTTGACAGCTGTGTATATTCATATAGTTATTTAAATTAATAGTTATAGTAAAAGTTTTCATGTTGCTGAAGAAAAAAATTGCTTTAAATCTGTGTAAATAATGTATAAAATACAAATATGCAGATGGTAGGGATGAGGTATAGTGTAAATATACAGCATCGCCATATGAGGATATGCTATGGCTGTTAGTGCAGAAGAATATTATGACATCCTTTTTTTGTTGAAAATTAAACCCTGATTATAATTAACTGTACATATGTTTTGATTGTTGCAATAAAAGAAGGGGAGGGGACAGTTGACAGCTGTGTATATTCATATAGTTATTTAAATTAATAGTTATAGTAACTATATAATTTATAGTTATAATTTTAAAGTTTTCATGTTGCTGAAGAAAAAAATTGCTTTAAATCTGTGTAAATAATGTATAAAATACAAATATGCAGATGGTAGGGATGAGGTATAGTGTAAATATACAGCATCGCCATATGAGGATATGCTATGGCTGTTAGTGCAGAAGAATATTATGACATCCTTTTTTTGTTGAAAATTAAACCCTGATTATAATTAACTGTACATATGTTTTGATTGTTGCATTTTTCTTGAAAGTCAATTGTTTTTAATAGTGTTACTTAAAATCCTAGAATAATAGGCACACAATTATTCCATTTTTAGTTTTATTTCTTGCCAAAACTTTTTTTTTTTTTTTTTTTTTTCAAATCATTAAAATTACCAGAATTACCAAGTAAAAGGCATTTAATATTAGCTATTTTCCATAAGATCTTTCAACTTTTGTTGCCCCCATAAAATTGATTAAAAATGTATTGATTCAGATTGCTAAAATTTTGATCTATCTCATTGTAATTTGTGTAGGATTTTTAAAAAAAATCAATTTTTAACACTTTCTAACAAAGTTGAAAAAGTGTATATGCATTTGGTTTGTCTGTCCATCTGTCCACCCTCTAACTATTATAATTGTACTTGGATTTTCATGCAGTTAATAAACGTTATATAAGGTCACATTTAGATTGTATATGGGTTTAATAGTTAATTTACAGAGGCACTCAAAATCATTCCATTATATGAAAAAAAATTGTTTAAGAGTATTCTAATGACATTATACTCTTTGAAATTCATTGAAACTAATATAAAGCACTAATTTTACTACAAGATGATTAAGATAGCATTATGATAGCAGGTATTCATGGCATTTGTCATTCATTTACAGGTCATTTGTCATTCATTACAAAAGAAATCAATTACAGTACTGTTTTTGAGTGATAATTCCTGAAAGTGTATTTTCAATTTTGGCATACACTTTTAAATTTAATGTATATATATTTGCATTTTACTCATTGTATATAAATTCTATATCTCATATACAGGCCTGCACAAAAGAATTCACATATCATTTTCTCTATTAGCAAAAATTGCTGAAGCTCAAATTTCAACTAATGTATATTTCTTAACTAAACTAAATTTTAGTATGCATGCAGTTAATAGATACAAATCTGTATATCATATATTGGGCTATTTAAAGAATTCAGATAATTTTCTGGTTGTAAATCAAAACAGCTAAAATTGAGTTTTTCATATGGTTGAATTAGACATAATATTTTAACTTATTAAATGGTGCAGTTTTGTTACATTATTCAGAATGTATTGGAAAGTGTTTGATAATTTATGCTTGATGCACATTTTTTTCTTTCTTGTTATTACTTGACAGGTTATGTATCTCTTGCTGGTGCCGAGAGCGAATTATGGAGTGTTGAGGGTGGGAATAAACTTGTTCCTGAAGGTTTACTCAAATTTTCCGAGGCCAATTTCATAAGAGCTAATGTTCAAACAGTTGAATTGCTTGAAGATGGAAAGTTTTCAGTTAAATATCAAGAAACTTCTTCCGGTGATCGTGTTAAGATGGAGAATTTCGATGTAGTTGTTTTAGCAGCACCTCTTATTGAAGGCAGCCCCAGCGTTAAATTTGTGAATTTCAGCAAAGATTTTCAACAGTATGAACGACCCTATCATCAGACTGTTGCCACTTTTGTTAAAGGAACTCTAAGACCGGCAGCTTTTAACAGTCAAGCTTCATTGCCAGATGAAATTTTAACAAACAATGATAATCTTCTTTTCAACAGTATTGGGAAATGCACTCCTGTTGGTGATGATGCGAAAAATAACGAGGAAAAAGTTTATAAAGTATTCAGTCAGAAGCCTTTAAATAAGGAATCAGTTGAGAAACTCTTTGAATCTGTGAGCACTGTGAAAGAAAAAGTCTGGCTTGCATATCCACATTATAAGCCTCCAGAGAAACTTGTTCCATTCATTTTACATCCTGGAATTTATTATACAAATGCAATTGAATTGTCTGCTAGTGCTATGGAGATGAGCGCTATTGCTGCTAAGAATATTGCATTGTTAATATATAATTCTTGGAAAAATGCTGTTGATAAAATTGATGTACCTTCACCAGTACTGAAAGATGAATTGTAATTGTTTTATTATAACAATTCTTGTGTTATATTTATGTGTATATTTGTTGTTATAGATTATTTAAGTCTAATAAATTTTGTAAACAGCAATATTTTTAGTTACCATTTTAAATAAGTTGATCTTCAAATATGTAATTGATTTTAATTAGTTAATTTTGAAAACACTGTCATAATAGTGGCATTGGGTATGAAACTGCAACATCTCAAAATCAAATTTAAATGAATGGTGTCTCAATTATGGATATTTATTACTGGTCATGGTAACATTTACGATAAGAAAACTATATTTTTTTCTTTGATTTTGGCATATTGTTAATCTCAGCACCACATTCACCACTATCATGACAACTAATGACTGTTTTCATGTTTAGGCTATTTCAGTCATTCTGAGGCCATTTCAGTCAAACAAAAAGACCGGCTCTCTAATGCTATCCTTATGGAAGAAATTTATAAAGATATTTCGGTTGCATTTTAATATTTTTATATGTTTTGTCATTTGATAGTTGAAATTGATTTGTACAAAGGCCCTTTTTTACTTTCCATTCTGATTGTAGATTTTTTTTTTTTTTTTTTTTTTTTATCAGGATGCTTTCCTTTTTGAAATTGGTTCCAAAAATAAAAGTACCCTTATTTAAAATCTCTTAATGAAAAAGTTAAAAATGGCCTTTATACAATATCAAAAATCATTTTTATCTCAACTATCAAATAAAATAAAGAAAAAAAATAATCATTTAAAAATGTTAAAATTCAACTGAGATATCTTTATAAATTTCTTTCATAAGAATAGCATCAGCGAGAGGGTCTTTTCGTATAACTGAAGTAGTCCCTTAATTAAGTAAGATCAATTATATATTTAAAAATTAGCTTGTTTAAAATGGTTAACAAAAGATGTCATTGCTTCTAAGACTATAAGACAACTTATATGCATGATTCAAATTTTAGATTTATGTTAATTTCTTTTCATTTGCCGTATTATTTGTTCAGTATTGACTGTAGTGCTATACATATAAATGGGTAGATAGGCAAGTTATAATAAGCATATAAATATAACTTGTTATTGTTTTTCATTTTTAATATCACTATTTTCTTCTGTAGTAAGTTACCTGCAACAGTTGCTTCCTTTTACATGTACTCTATGTTAGTGTCTCCTTTAAAGTGTGGGAATAGGCAGTCTTACCTCTCCAACTTAATACCAATTAAAGACTGTTTATTATACAAAGATTGCCAACCAGGTCCATTGGGCTCTTATGTAAACATACTGAATTACCAACAATTTATAATAACAGGTTTCCCAGCATCATGGAAAGTCAGGGAATTTACAAATATTTTTGAAAAAATCTTGTGAAAAAAATGAAATATGATACCACAAAAGTCACCAAATAGTCTCAGAAAAAAATCACAAAATTCATCAAATAATCCTCTCTCCATCCCCACCCCCACCCCCCAAATCAAAAAAAAAAAAAAAGGTAGAAGTTTGAAAAGCAATTGCAGAAAGAAACATTAGTTTTTACAAAGGACTGTGAAAATAAGCAGCAAATTTCATTGTATTTCCATTTGGTCAGGGGAAGTCAGGAAATTTTTTTGAGGTATGATCATGGAAAATCAGGGAATTTACCTGCCATGTTTTGCTGGGAACCCTGAATAAGCATACTAATAAATAATACAATATTGTGTTACATAGTGTGAGTTTGAAAATCCGGCATTGAAGTCATTTCTCCACTTTATTTCATACTTCTAACTTGCGGGGAGAAAGAAGGTAGTAATTAATAAAGAATTAAAAATTTTGTGATTGAAAGTGATGGATTATGACAATGAGATTACAGACACTATGCTAAATTGAATCCCTGATAATTCTGGTAGCAGCTCAGAGAACAAGAATGAGCAATTGACAGAAAGAAAGGCATCAGTGGAAAAATGACTGGAAAATTAACATCTGCTCTAGATAAATAAGACTGTATTTTTAAAATTGATATTTTACATCTATGTAAAATCTAAAACAAACTTGTTAAAGAACTGTCAAAAAAATTGAAGCAAATGACTAGAAAATTAGCATCTGCTTTATATAAATAAGACTGTATTTTCAAAATTGATGTTTTACATTTATGTAAAATTTAAAATAAACTTTTTAAAAAACTGTCAAAAAATTGAAGCAAATAAAATTGACATCAATGTTTAAGAAATTACACAAAAAGAAATTATTTCTCTGTGTATTAGAATTTTTTGTAACATTGAAAATGTATACAGAAGCTTTTAATTTTTGTTTTTTAAATACTTAATTTTCTCTTTTTCTCACATATCTATTACTTGAGTGTGAATTAAATTATGAATAATGGAACCAATAAAACTATCAGAAGTACTCTTAAAGTTCTTTCAGAAATCCGCAATCTTTAAAAATCCAGCATACTCATAGTCTCATAGCTGGATAACTACATACTCAAAGCTGGATTTTCAAAGTTATACTGTATTGCAGTAATTAGGCACTTATTTTTTAATATTTACAGTTTTTGTTCTCATGATAAAAGTGGACAAAAATTCTTTTCAAATCCAACGGACCTCTTTCGGTAGTCAGATGGTTAATCAATATTCTAAAATATAGTTTGTACACTGTGGAAATATTCAATATTAATCAATATTTTAAAATGTAGCTTGGCGCATAAAATTACTACCATCTTTTCAAAATATATGATATTTTTTAATTTTTGAGAAAGTTTTATTATATGAATTGTTAGCTTTATTCTGACTATAAATGTATTTGTAATTTACTACAGTTAAGGGTGTATTTGAAAAAACGCTTTTCTACCTTCAACAGCTCAAAATTTTCCGATACAATTTCAGACTCATTTTTAAAAGTAGAAACATGAAACTTGCTGAGGGGATTTTGGAAGAGATGTACAAGGTGCTGTGTGATGTCATTTTATGCTCCATTCATTAGAATTTAAATTATGAACAATTATCTTCTCCGTATAACACTTTTTTTCGTTCTCTAATCTCTCGCTTCGGAAAAATCTGTTCAAAATGCTGTTTTTGATTGCTTTTTTTGCAATATTTTCTGTATTTATTAAAGAATCAACAATTATGGCACCTTGAGTAGTTTCTAAATAAGAGAATCTGCGAGTTTGATGCGTTTGAGAGCAAAAGTGAATTCAAAGGGAATTTAAAAATAAATCGGAAAATAAGCAGTTTGAATCGAAATACACCCTTAAACTTGTTTAGACCGAAACAAAGGGACCAAAGAAAAAATTCTGTCTTAGACAGGTTCCCATGTTAGCTAAGGTGTCTAACCACCTGGATAATACAGAACAAATCAGGAAAATTTATATGAACCAAAAAAGTCAGGGAAAAATCAGGGAGATTTGAAAACTCTGAGAAAGAGTTACAAAAATTTGAAATTTTCAAGAAAAAAAACTAGGAAAAATTATCTTATTATAAAACTAAAGATTTGAAACTGCAGCATCAGGCAAATCCAATTTTGCTTTTTATTAGCACTGTAAAGAGTATATTTATCTTTTATGCAAATAATTTTGCCTATTCCTTAAAAAAAAAAAAAAAAATTGTAACTCAAAAATCTTCTTTTCCAGCTTCACTGAAACTTTCTATTGAATTTTGTAAGAGTTATTAAATGTTTCAATCTGATTACTTATTTTTGTTCTGGACTGAACATTTTTTTCATCCTGATTGGATAAAATGGATGAAACCTGGTTCTAAAAGTGTATATCTGCAAAATGTTCTTCAAAGTAGAATACTTTGCAATGTTGTGCAACAAAATTCAGCTGATCAAAAATTTTCTGCGGGAATTGCACAAGTTTTTCTCACAATCAATTGATGATTTTGGCAATCTTTCTAAATGAAAAATTAAAGAATTTTGAGATGATTTTTTCCCCGGCTATTGTGTGACAAATTTCCAGGAGTGATTCTGAGTTTTTAAAAAAATTTCTGAAATTCATAGCAAATTTTCTGAAAGATTACATACAAAAGAGGGGAAGGGGATCTATTCCCAGCATTGATTTTACTTTCTTCACCTCTTTGACAAAATTTTCAGTTGTTGCATGATCTTTTGATAAAATTTTGGATTTTTTACGATCTTTTGACAAAATTTGCAGGGTTTTTTTTTCATGATTTTTTGACGAAATTTTCTGTAAAAACAGAAAAAAAATTCATTTAAAAAAGCAAAAATGCTTTTTTAAATGAATTTTTTTTTTTTTTTTGTGTGTGTGTGTGTGTGTGTGTTTTTGGTGAATTTTGCCATTTTATCACAATTTTTTAATAGAAATTGTGTTTTTTCACGGTTCTTTGCCAAAATTTGCTGTTTTTTAATGTTTTGTTGACAAAATTTGTCCCCCTTTTTTTAATGATTTTCTGATGAAATTTGCATTTTATCCATGATCCTCTTACAAAATTGGCGATTTTCCTTTGCATGATTAACAAACTTGATTTTTTTCAGCGGCCATTTATTGAAATTTGTGATGCATTTTATGTTCGAACTTTTGGATTTATAATTGATTTAAAAAAAAAATTTTAACCGATTTTTAAATTTTTTTGGAAAATTTGGAACTTTTGTGAATTTCTCTAATTTTTCTTGGATGAATGGAGAATTCCTTATTTGATTATTTGAAATGTTCTGCAGAGAAGCTCATTGTTCTGCGACGTATGTCACACTTTTAAGCATACTCGGCTTTAGAGAATGTTTAGCATTTAAAAGATCAACATACTGTAAGTTACAAAATTTTGTTGAACAATTCAGTAATTGTTATTTGAGAATAAGTTGTGAAAGTTCCACTCTCAAATTCACTACTTTTAAAAGTTTTGTATATAACATCACAAAATCTAAATACTCGGAAAAGTCATTGAAATGTGTTGCTGATCTGGAATAGACATCCTAGTTAACCTATATTTTATAATTGTATTTTATTGTTTTTGTCAGGAAGATAGATTTTTTTTCATGAATGTAATTCAAAGAAAATATTTCTTTATGTCATATATTTAGTAAGGATCGACCAAAACAGCTTTTTAAATCCAAAACAGAAACTGAATCTCAGGGATCTTCCTATTTACAACTGAAAATAAAAACAAAAATGCCCCAAAAAATTTAAGTAATTCATAAATGCCTAAATATTTATAATCATTAATTAATTACATGTATTTATTAAATATACATTATTATTAATCAGTTGTAATGTAAGGCCCAAGTTGCTTTAGATTCAAAACTTTTTTTTCCAATAAAATGAAATGTATTTAATTCATCAACAACACAGAAAGTTTTCTCAATTATAATACCATTTATTTTTAGACGTACACACCTCAATTTATTTTTTATAATGTCTTTTGTAAATGATCATCTGTCATATTGGTACTTTCTTAAAGAGTATTCGAAATACTTCTATTTCGATACTTCTATATAATATACTTCTATATAATTCTATATAAATACTTCTATACAAACTAAAAATTTTCTGTTACCATTAAGTATGCAGCTTTTAATCATGGATGCAAGACCTTCAGTCTCAGGACTGATTTCAGTCTTGAAGATATTTTTGATTGATAGCAAATTCTACTTTATGTATTTAAATTAGGGATGCACCGAATAGTAATTTTGGCCGAATACTGAATGCCGAATATTCGGCCGACAGGTGAACCGAATACCGAATATTCGGCTAGCCGAATAGTAATTGTTGCGCCGAATACCGGATATTCGGCCAGCCGAATAGTTAACTATTCAGCCGAATACCGAATATTCGGCTTTTCAAATTCTTTTTATATTTTAAAATTTAAAGGTATTAAAATGTTACTTTTTAAAACAGTTTTACATAATATTTAATAAAAGAAACTTACATTTTGATAAACAAGAGCTTTTTATAAGAACATTTAGTATTGAAAAAAAATCTGCCTTGAGCTATTTAAGAAGCACAATTATGAAACTTTAATTAATAAAATTTTCTACGAATCAAAACAAACATTTTAAAATCAAATAATGAAAAAATGGCCGAAGAAAAATTTTACAGTCTGATAATTGTCCTTTTTAAATAACTCGAGGCAAATTTTTTTCAATATAAATTACAAATACTTTCAACTTAATTTTGAATAAAGGCATGTTTGGCTCATAGTTCTTTTCTTATGAATGGTGGTATTTTCCACCCTTCCCATCATATCATATTTTACAGAAATCAAAGCATGTGAGTTGAAAATATGTTATCTTATTTATTGTTAATGTAATAAACGAACATACAAGTTTTGACCTAGAGTGAGATGAAATACAATGTACTTGTGACTCAATAAGTTGATTATGATTATGGTTTCATGAACAAAAATTGTCTGCCTTGATAGCTATTACTAATCTCAAAAGTTGTTTTTTTTCTTTTAAAGGACTTTTATTTGGGGGAAAGCAAGAAACAGATTATTTACTAAACAAAATTTAGAAACTTATATCTGCATATAATTTATTCCTAAGGAGAATCCTAATAAATCACCATTTTAATCCTTCTCATGTTTAATTTTCTTAAGTTATACTTTACAAACAGCAAATAAATAATGTAAAAACATTCTATTTTATTTAAAAATGATTTTGTTTCTAATTGTTTTAAATATTAATTAAAAAATTGACAGTTAAAAGTAGAAATAGTGAAAAGTTTTTAAAAGTTTTTATTAAGTATTGAATTCGGCCGAATACTTTGATATTCGGCCATACCGAATATTCGGCAGGCCGAATAGTTTCATATTCGGCCAAGCCGAATATTCGGCTCAACCGAATAGTTTAATATTCGGCGTAACCGAATATTCGGTAACATGGCCGAATACCGAATAGATACCGAATATTCGGTGCATCCCTAATTTAAATAATACCAATTTTGCCACTTGGAGCTCTTAATCACTTTTCTTTGATGCAAATATCAATTTTTCGTCATAATACAAGACATAGAAATTTCTAAACCTTTCCCATTTGATTATTCCTAATATTCAGAAAGGTTTTCAGTCTTGGCTTAAATGAAGTTCTTGCACTCATGCTTTTAATGAGCATTTGAAAAAATTCAGTCATATGTATGCAATGCTTGCTTTATAACCTGCACTCACGTCTCGAGTCATTCATGACTGATAATTATAAACAAGGAAATTTATAGGAATAAATAGTCTCATTTAAACCTATACTTCTGAAGTCGATGGTTCATGTTGAAAATTTCTGAAGAAATGAGATTTTTGGAATACAGATAGTTTCGGTCCGGCTGAATTTTCAACAACATTTTTGAAGAAAATTCAGTTCTCAGATTCAGATTTTTGAATGAAAATAAAATTGAATTTTAGGTTGATCTCTAACATTTATTATTTATACTATCTTATGATGTTGATAATTCATTCAAATTTTCCTACATGGTCATTCTTTTAAGAATCAATTAGTTGTAAAGTTATAATGAATTGGTTGTTGAAATAATGTATTTTTAGATTTTGTGCTGTGTTTTGATCTAAGAGCTGGGTTTGAAATTATATTTTTTAATAAGAACAGTGATTCTACTTTTGTTTAAAAATATTTTGTGGGTAATACATATATTATTGATTATTATCAGCACATTTATTTTTTATCTTTTGATTTTTATGTTAGAAAAATTTAAATACCATATATTTCTTCGTATAATATGTTCAAGGCTTAGCACACTGAGTTTTGCACTGATGAAGTATCTCGATAGTAGATTCAAAACGGCTGCTTGCTACTTTTTCATGCATTATTTGTGCATTTCTAATTGTTGGTTTTCTATCCTTATATGTGGTATTTAATTTTTACTTAAGTAAATGTGATATGTTGCCAAATAAACTGCTCCAAGGATAAAATTATGAAGCATTATTGTAAGATTTTATATGCATGTATATATATATGTATTTTTAATTTCAAAATTAATTAATGTATATATATATATATATATATATATGAATCACTTTTTAAAAATATAAATCAATTTCTAAATGCTACAAATATCTAAATCCAAAATTTTGTTTCATTTTGTAAAATAGTTTTTGAGTTATGATTAAAAAACAACCTGCATTATATAAATTGTTCTGTACTTTAAAAATATATATGTCTGTTAAAAAATTGGCTTCTGTATATGTATAAGATAAATTGCTGTATATGTATATATTGAATAAACATGCAAATTTTGAAGAAATTAGTTATGTATGTAAAACAGGGAATTGAATGGCAGAAAATACGTGTGTAAAAGTTTTACAAGCACATTATTTTTATTCGTAGTTAAAACACTGATTCTGTTGTTTGAAGTTCAAATTAGATTTTCTGAAACTTTTATTTATAGGTGAAATATGAGGAGGTGCTGAAAAGTTCCTGGCTTTTTTTTTTTTAGAAAGAAAATAGCTACAGTTAAGAAATTAAATTATTTTTTCAGCTTATTACCCCATGAGACTGATGCTCTCATTATATCATTGTTGCAGATTTTCTAGACATGTCAAATAAATTTTTATTATTTAGCTCCAAAAACAGCTCTCATCAGCCTCTTTGACATCTTTAATGTCCTCAAAATTGTCTGATTAAGGTGTTTCTTCAAGTTTGGAGACAGGATTTAGTCTGAGAGGGCTAGGTCTGGTGAGTGGGAAGATGTATTGACCAAATGGAAGCCCAGGGTCTTCAATTTGGCAGCCTCAAAATTGGACGTGCGTGAAGGTGCATTGTTATACAATAGAAAGATCTTTTTGGTCAGCTTCTCTCGGTGTTTATCTTTAAGGAACTCCTTTAAATGGACCAATAGGTTAGCATAATGTTGCCTACTTATACTACATTCCTGAGGTAGATAGTTTACCTACAGCCGCATTTGTCTCGGAAAACTGTCACCATGACCATTTCAAACAATTTTTTTGGCAAAGTTTCTTCCAGATTGAAGACCGACTGTGATGCCATTCTTTTTACTGTTTTTTTTGTTTTCTGGATCATAAGTGTAAAGCCAAGTTTTTTCCTCGGTCACTAACTTAGCCAAAAAAATCCTGATTTGCTGACTTTCTCTGCCGAAACAAAATCTTCATGACGCCTCATAACTCCAAAGATATGAAATTTCCTTGTACTTCTGCCGTTTCAGCTTTCATTCACAACACAAAAAATTCTAACTATCAGAGACACTTGATGTTATTAGGATTACATAATAAGATATTAAACTATCAAATGAGTTCAGTTTTGTTTTCCTATTTCAATTATAAGTAATCAAACCCAGGAACCTTTCAGCATCCCCTCGTATAAAGCACTTTATGATTGAGGTACATATTATGTTTTTCAGTTTTGTGATTTAAAAACATTCATAACGCAGGCCACTTCTTATTATATATTTTTATTTATTTATTTATTTATTTTTAATCTTAAAAGTATTGAATGTTGGTTGTTTCTTATATTATTTTATGCATATCTTAGTGTAAATACTTAAGACTAGTTGCCCTTGGCAACCAGTTTGGTCCCCATTAAATGCATACTAAACATTGCAACACGCTATTTTCATTCATAATTTAATTTATTTTTTCAAATCAGAAGATTCTGATGTAGAAATCAATTTTTACGTATTTTTATTTTAGACAGGGCAGGTGATAAATCGCCAAACATTGTTCATGTTGTATTTTTAATATTTCATTAAATTCATTTTATATGTAAACCTTTCACTCATTTTTTTTTAAATACATACATAATCTTACTTTAAAACAAAAAATTTTAAAATTCATGACTTTCACATCTTTTTTCTTTTTTTCTTTTTTTAAAGAAAAAATAAATGATATCATAAATCATTATATTTAACTTAAGTGTGAAAGCATTATTTTAATTAACCGCACAAAAGGTAAAATACGCTACTTAGCAAATTAAGAATGCTATTGGCCATATGTGAGTCTGACTAACATATAAAAGCACCAAGATTTTTTTTTTGAGATCATGATAACTTTATAGCTTTGTTAATAAATAAATAAATAAAAATAGATTCCTTGCTTATAAAAAGAAAAGGGATCAGCCCTATTTTTTTGTAACATCACATGAACTATTGTAATATAGATGAAATGGTGGCGAGGGAGCAAGATTTGGCGATTTATCACTAAGCAGGTAAAATTAAAGTATCAAAATGCCCCTCTCGCATATAAAAAGTGAAACGGTCAGCCCGCAATTGTTGATGATAGTCATATGACTTATGCTTTTCTTAGATAGATTCTATTATTTACAATTTCTACTGAAATCTTGAATTTCTAACTGGTTGGTGACTTATAAATCAGGACTCTTGCGGATCAGGGAAAAGTCAAATAATTCAAAAATTTAAGCAAAAAGCCAGGAAAACATCAAGAATTTTGTTTAATATTTAAAGTTGTCAAGGAATTTTTGATGTACTTTTCCCATCAGTATTTTGTTTATAGTTGTAAATGAAATAATTTTGAATTAATTATTCATCTAATCTAAAATTTTTATGTAAAATTTATGCAAACAGTATAATAATAGTATAATATAAAAAATTATTAAAAATTAGAAATTCAAACAGCACATATTATTTTCTAGCATTTATTTAGATTAAAATTGTCCATTATGGAGGTTTTTACAAAAATATATAAGCTGAATTTTTTTATTGAAAGAGGTTGAGCAAATTTTTGAAAAAGGTCAGGGAAAACTTTGAAAAGTCAGGGAATTTTTTTTTTTTTTTTTTTTTGCCAGAATTGTGTAAATTTTAGTCATAAAACCACCAGACTCCAATAAACATGATTGCTGAATAGGAAATAACCACAAGCAATGCATAAGGCAGAAAGTTTTAAAGAATGAGATGGAGAAACATCTTTATTTGAAGAGGTCCAAAAGTGTAGTAATGACTTCAATTTTATGACATCTATTGTAAGCATAAAAAATTAATAAACTGTAGGATACAGCTTTACTTTCCTTTAAGCCATTATTATTTTGCTAGATTTTCTGTGTGATTTTCATTTTGTGAAAAGAATTTGTGATAAAGGGAAAAGTTATTTTTAAATTAAGTTTATTGAAAAATATTAAAACAGTACAGGAAAGAAAAGGGCTTTCATTTTTACAGTCCTGTAATTTATGTTGACTGATTTGTTTGTATTAGTTTTTGTAAATTTGTATGTGAATTATTGTTTTGTAAAAATGTAAATTATTTATGTTATATTTGATTGTTTTTATTTCATTCTTTGTCCATTTTTATTATTATTTTATAAGTAACTTAACAATTCTTTTTTAAATAAATTCTTTTTGTTCAATGAGTTAGTTATTTTGGTAGACATTGTTTTAGCTTGTATGTTTTATTTAAATTCAACATAAAAATTATTTCTACATATAGTACATGAGTATCTTTTTAGCAACAAAATCAATCATTTATCAATATGGACTTTTTCACAATTGCTACAAAAGTATCCTAAAAATGTAATGTGGTATGTTAATGTCATAATGATGGTGGCAATGACTTGTGCTATTGCTTACAGTTTTGTTTTTCACACACTTGCCTCTAAATATCACAATATATTAATTTTTATATCCTTGAATAAGGGGAAAAAATTACTTAAGAAAGTGTGTTCACAAAGTAGCTCAATTTACTAAATGTTTATGATCTTTTAAGCATGATTTTCTTTTTTTAATTGTGTCCATTTCAAAGCATTGTCGTTGCCATCATAGTTACAATATCATTGAAGTAAAATGCTATTAAAAGCTCTAAAAATCATTTTCATCAAGTTAATGAAAAGACAAATCATCACAAATCAATATTACTAATTTGAAATGGTTAAAGGATACATTGCAACCGAGTGTGCTTTACCATTGTCAGAAATATCCTATAAAAGCAGTATGGTAAATTCAGGGCCCGATTAAAGCTTTGTGGGGGCCCTCTATATATCTATAGAATTTGTTTTGTGAATAATGTGGAAGCGGCTAGTACTAAACTTCATACATATTGTACATATGCATAAATTTTGTATGCAAGATATTAGAAAAAGATGTTCGCAACTTTAATAAAAAATACTAGTTTGATAATAATAGGGGAAAAAATGATAGATTGATTGACACGAGTATTTCTTTGAAAACTCTTAATTTGCTTATCTAAGATACCTAAAAAAGGAGACTTAAGGCTAAAAATTGATCGTAATAAATGATTTGTCATTTATTATGATTTATAATGAACTAGTCACGTATGAAGAAACATTAATAAAGAATTTCTTTTAAAAAATATAGAATATTAAGTTGTAGTAAAATTTTATTCATTAATTTTCTAATGAAATACAGTCGACTCTTGTTAATTCGAAATTGGATAATTCGAATCTTCACTTAATTCGAACTAAACCACAAGTCCTGAAATTTTTAATGGCAGAATAACATTAAATTCAAACTCATTTTCTCTTGGCTTCGTTTAATTCAAACTAACAAGAATTCTGATTTTTCATTTTTCTTTTCTTTTTCATGGATTTCAGATCATTTGAATATCTTTATTTGATTTTTGTGAAATTGTTCAGAATGTGTATGCATATAATCCCATACAATTGATATCCAATTTCATAGTGCCCCTTCTGTCCACCAATATGCTTCAATTTTTTCTTCCATTGTGCTTGTTTCTAATCTTTTAATTAGTTTATGTATTTATACATTCTAATTTAGTATTAAATCATATTATAATGATAACAGCCGGAATAAATTTAAAAAACACTATATCATTAATTCCTTTGTAATAATACCATATTAAGGGTGTATTTCGATCCAAACTGCTTATTTTCCGATTTATTTTTTAATTTATTTTTGCTCTCAAATGCATCAAACTGGCAAATTGTCTTATTTAGAAAGTACACAAGATGCCGTGATCGGCGATTCTTTGATAAATGCAGAAAATATTGCAAAAAAAGCTATTTGAACCGATTTTTCTGAAGCCAGAGATCTGTGGACAAAAAAAAAAAAGTATCATACTGAGAAGGTAATTGTTTATAAATCAAATTCTAATGAAATTGAGCATAAAAATACATCACACGGCACCTTATATGTCTCTTCAAAAATCACCTCAGCAAGTTTCATGTTTCTACTTTTAAAAATATGTCGGAAATTGTATCGGAAAATTTCAAGCTGTTGAAGGTGGAAAAGCATTTTTTCGAATACACCCTTAAGCATTGTTTCATTTCATACTTTGGATAATTCGAACATTTCTTGTGATCCCGACAAATTTGAATTAATGAAAGCCGACTGTAGTTTGTTTTTTGCATGTATGGAGGGAATACTAGAAACAGAGAGAAAAAGGGAGACCACACACTCCCTTCCTAAATATTTGAAAACATGAAAGTTTAAGCATTTGACACACTTTAATGAGAATTCTGATTATTCTCATGAGGGGCCCCTTAAAAAGGCAGGGGGGGCTGGGACAATTGACCCATATGCCTTTGCATAAGTCAGGCCCTGGGTACATTGATGTCATAGTGATGGTGATAATGAACTATGTTATTTATTTCATTTTTATTTCTCATACGTTTGCCTCTAAATTTCACAAAATTTTAAATTTTACATCATTGAATTAAAAAAAAAAAAAAAGCTTCAAAAGAAAATTTGTTTGAAAATTAACTTAATTTACTAAATCTTTATGATATTTCAAGCATGATTTAAAAACAAAAAATCTAAACACAACAATAAACATTTCAAGATTTTTTTAATTGAGTGCATTTTAAAAGGTTACCATCACAGTTATAGTATCTTTTAAGTGAATACTATTAAAAGCTTTAAAAAGCCCTTGGACCAAGTTAATGAAAAGATAAATTTTCATTTTATGTTGATCATAATATCAATACTGTTAATTTGAATTAGTTAAAAGATAAACTGTATCAGAATTGTGTATTTGTGTTTTTTTCCTTTTTTTAAGGTTACTCTGCTCAACAAGCTTGAAATTTTCTGACACATTTACTGGCTTATTTATAAAAGTAAAGATACAAAATTGTTATAGCTGACTATAGGAGTGATTTGGAATCGAAAGACTTTTTTTTTCTTAATGTAAGTAAATTATTTATGGAATTATAAGCAATTTTGGGTCATATGATGATCAGTTTTTCTCCTTTAACTGACTCGTATTTCTCCTTTCATCCAGCAATTTCTTTAGAAATGTCAACTTTGGCAATATTTTCTGAAAGATCTTTTGCATTTATCAAAAAATGGAAAATGATTTTTAATTAAATAGGTTCTGAATAACAACACCTGCCAGTTTCATTCATTTTCAAAAGAAGAAATTAAAATTTATGTCATAAAATTGCCTCTTTGGATTTCAGAACAACTTTAAGATTATTCAAAAGTAATTACATTGTTTTGCTGCAAGACGTGTCCATCAGATGAACATACGCAGTGTTGAATTCAGCGGATGGTCCGGGGAACATCTTACCCCCCCCCCCCGGGAAAATTTGAAATTTTGTCAAAAAAATGCAATCCCCCACCCCCTAATTGCTTTTCACACTAAAATCAATTATCGAATTTAAGGTATCGTTTGGAGACTTTTTAATTTTATTTTTTACACATTTTTTTGGTATTTTTCTGTGCAATCTAACATGTAATAAAGAAAATAATAAAAAATATACATAATATCTAGGCAACTTTTTAAAGTTTAAAAAAATTTTGGTCTTTTTTTTTTATGAAAAAGGCTTTTGCTTTAAAAAAGGAAAAAAATGTATATTAGACACTCTTGTGTGTAATGTACTAAAAATTAGTCAATATAGAGAAATCTAAAAGCGATACAGCAGATTATATACAATTACATAGAAAATTTCAGTTATTGTACATCTAATTCTTCATAAAAATAGCTGTTTATCAACAAATAAGTCAAAGCTAATTCTTTAGTTCATTACTCTCTAAACAGTATCGAAAAGCTACACAAAAAATTTCATGGTTATGTTATAGGATAATAAAATTTTAAGTTAGAGCAATAATCGTTTACTTTGGAGAATTAGCTTATGCAATCTAGAGAAACTACAACCTTCGGTATGTGATGCTGCCATCTATTAACAGTTATAAGGATTAATTTGAAGAAGCTGCAAATGAAAAGGCAGAACCGGATCACATCAAAGAGTACGAGTAGTCAGGCCCTGACTATCACAAGGGCATCCGGGGCCCTTGCTCTGGGCACAAGACTTTTGAGGAACAATTTTTTTCATAATTTCTTCTAAATTTACATTTAAAAAGTCATAATTGTGAAAAAAAAAATGCTTTATTTGAGATATTTCTAAGATGAAATGACAAAAATATGTCTCATTATATGATTAAAAGTCCATTTCAATAAATAATAGAATTTTTTTTTTTTTCTTTTTTTTATCCTAAAACCGTTTTTCAAGTTTTCGGAAAGCTTGTTAAAACTTTCCCAATAAATATATAATAATAATAATAATAATAATAATAATAATAATAATAATAATAATAATAATAATAATAATAAAAAGAACTAGTATTAACGAACCTAAGGGGGCAAGTAAAACTTGCTAGTCAGTGCTGAATTCAGACACTTTTCTCCGGGAGGGATATTTCTGGCTCCGGGGGGAGGGGGAGATTGCCCATTGAAAATACAAAATTTCCAGGGGGGGGGTATGTCTCCCCCGGGCCACACCCTGAATTCAACACTGTTGCTAGTCGGACTCTGTCTGGGGTCCAGGGCCGTAGCTAGAAGTGAATAATAGAGGAGGAGGCTTATATTTTTTCCCTGCCTCTCTGTGACGCAGAAAGAAAAATTAGTGCATATTCACACCGTAGTTGCTATGTTTCTCATTAAACTGTTGCAGTAATTTCATTTTATGTTAAGAAAAAAACATGATGATGAAAAATCTGAATGCATAAATAGTGCAATATTAAACATCATGATAGCTTCATATGTGCAAATAAGATGAACAAGTGTTGAAACACTTATTTTAATTACAGTTTAATATTTCTGTAAAAATCTGAAAGGTCCTCAAAACTAAATTAGATTTTTGAACAGAATTTCATTTCGATTTTCTGAACATAAATTTATTTAGTGACCTTGGAATCTTTTCCAGGTTCGGTTCAAAATGTTTTAAGGGAGGTGAGCCGCCCGTAACACCCCCTTATCTACGGCCCAGCGGGGATCTAGTATTCATTCGATTCAGTACCACCTATATTTTCACAAGAAATTGAAACATTTCGATATTTTAGAATACATAAATATGCATATTTGGATAAATATGTATTTTACCTTTAAATTCATCCTATTTCAAAAATTTAAAATATTGATAATAATCAGCACAAAAAATATAAAAAATTAACTTTAAAAATTGCACAACAAATTTAGGGACTTTCCTCCAAAATTAATGGGCGATCTGGCTAGTGCAGAAAAAGGAAAATTTCGAAGAGAGTTGACTAAAAGCTCATCTCTGTTGTGATACATACATTGAGCGCCTGTCAGTGTTTTGAATTCAAAGGGTGGCCCTGGGGGGAGAGGGGACACCCCCCCTTTTAGCTACGGCCCTGCATCTATGAGAATAATTAATAATAAATCCGGAAACACAGATATATACATATTCTAGTCTAGTCTAGATATATACATATTCTAGTCTAGTCTAGATATATACATGTTATAGAGCATTCATATTTCATAAAATTATTTGTACGATTGTGCAATTCATTAAAAAATCAAGTAATGATAAAAATGAAATGATAATAATAGTAAAACACCAATTTTAAAATTTTGGAAGATATACAGTGAAACCTCCAAATAAGGTACAAAACTTCCGGTCCCAGTCCCTTAGTATAGGACGTATAATATATTTATCTCTGAATAAGGGACAGTTGAAAATGAGGTCAAAGGGTCTGGTTTTGCATTTCAGATAATGAAGCAGTCTATGATGAAAGTGAAATACAGATTTTTGTGAATTCTTTAGACAGACAGACAATCATGCGGATACAGAGGCATACGACGTAATTGACGAGCATTTATTTACCCACAATTCTGACTTTACATCAGTGCATTTATCCCGATTGAAAGTAATGTTGAATATTTTGAGGATGATTCTGAAAAGGGAGAATAAAAGAAAATTATGTTTTCATTTATTTTTACTTGGAAATGCCTGGAAACTAGCAGGCGTTGCTGTTCAGAAATTATGTAATTAAACATTTTTTTTCTTTTCAAACGCAATAGGTTTTACAGAAAATATTGTTAAAAAGGGCGTTTAGCATCGGATTTCCACGCGACAGAAGAATAACTATTCGGAAAGAGTGAAAAACGTATTTGTCACATCATCAAAATCGCTTATAACTCAATAATTTATGGTACTTACGCATTAACGCCACCGCAGTAGAAGTTGCGCTAATGCGCCTATAAAGTGCAATCCTTGTTGCCTTGTTGTTTGCCGGTTTTGACGCCATTTTTTAATGCTTGTTTAGTGCTCTTTTTTTTTGACATCATTTCTTTATGCGCGTACGAGCAACAATATTGCTCGTTATTGGCCCATTAGCGCAGCTTCTGCTGCGGTGGCGTTAATACGTAAGTACATAATTTATTTACCAAAAAAAAGTGAAAACACAGTTCTATTCCAAATCGCTTCCAAAGTGAGGCATTCCAGTTTTATACCTTTCTGTTAAAAAATAAATTTGTAAATATGTCAAAACGTTTTCAGATAACTGTGCACAGCAGTTGAGAGATTTTTTGTCTTAAAATACACAAAATAGTTTTTTTTTTTTTTTTTTTTTTTTTTTCAAAAATTGCTGTTAATGAAGAACTAAAATTTATAAATATGGTAAATGAACACATGAAAGGCTGTAGTGAAAAATTGAAATTTGCAAAACAATCATTTTTGACTGATTACTTTACTTCAAGTAAATTTTTTTAAATGTTTTTATATTTTTTGCATGTACAGAATTTGCATATAAACTAAAAACCAATAATTCTACAAATAATTTAAAGAGTTAATAATCAATGGAAAATTTTAATTTATTGATTCTGTGTACCTTTTATGTCTGATTATCGTAATTTATACACTTTGGGTGAATTTAAGCTTTCCCTTGTAATGATTTGTTATTTTTATATCCTTCTGAACGATTAATTAAAAATAACAATCAAAACTCTGTATAAGGGACACCTCTATTTAAGGGGCTACTTCACTCAAATGAAAAGACCCGTTCTCTAATGCTAATCCTATGGAAGAAATTTACAAACATATCTCGGTTGCATTTCAGTATTTTTAAATGATTCTTTTTGCATTGGATAGCTGAGATGGATCTGAATGCAGGCCGATTTTTAATTTTTTGATTTTGCTTACAGATATTTTTTACGAGAACGCTTTCATTTTCAGAACCGGTTTGGAAAGCGAAAGCACTCTCCTAAAAAATATCTGCAACCAAAATCGAAAAAGTAAAAAACGGCCTGCATTCAGATCCATCTCAGCTATCCATCCAATGCAAAAAGAATCATTTAAAAAAATGCAATAGAGCTATCTTTATAAACTTCTTCCATAGGATTAGCATTAGCGAATGGGTAGTACACCCTTAAGGGACTTAAATTGGTCTCATGGGTGTTCCTTATTTGGAGGTTTCACTGTAGTTTTGTGGTGCTGCCATCTATGGACGATTGTAGTGATAATTTTAAAGGAAACTGCAACCGCACAATTTAAATTGTTTATTATAACAGAAAAGCAGTTTTTAACTCTGAAACAATATCTTCAATATATTGGTAATTTTTTAATATAATAGCTTACATAATACTAAGGGCGCATCAAGCCCTCCATTTAGAGGGCAAGTCATTTTTTTTTCTTTGGAAAGGGTGGAGGGGGGGTCACATTACTTTAAAAAAATTGTTGAAGACTGTTTCCCTATCCAAAACAGCTACTTTTCTGATATTTTTGGGAATTCGTTTTCATCTGTAAATACAAAAAATTGAATTAATATTCATAAATTATAAAATTTGCACTGTTTATTAATCTAATAAATTTGATCTAAGAAAGTGTGGAATTTCCCATTTTCTTATGAGAGCAAAGAATTAATCAAAAATTGAGCATTTTAAGCTAACTAAACTAAGGACTTGACAGTTACAAAAATGCCGTTTAACAAAGAAGCAATTGGTTGTCGCGACCTGAAATTTAGTTAACCCCCACTTCATCTCATTTTACGGAGATTAACATTAACTGAAAGATTCTTTGACTTTATCGAGAAATGAAAAACGCTGATCAATCACATTTGTTCTTAAGAGTGTATTCCGATCCAAACTGCCTTTTTTCAGATTTATTTTTGGATTCATTTTTGCTCTCAAATGCACCAAATTTTCGAATTTTCTTATTTAGAAACTATACAAGGTGCCGTGATTATCAATTCCTTGATAAATGCAGAAAATGTTGCAAAAAATGCTGTCAAAAACGGCGTTTTGGACCAAATTTTCCGAAGCGGGAGGTCTGCGAACGAAAAAAAGGGTCACGCTGAGAAAATAATTGCTTATAAATCAAATTCTAATTAAATCAGCGAAAAATTACATCACACGCACCTTGTACGTCACTTCATAAATCCCCTCAGCAAGTTTCAGGCTTCTAGTTTTAAAAATGTGTCCAAAATTGTATCTGAAAATTTCGAGCTGTTGAAGGTGGAAAATCATTTTTTCGAATACACCCTTAATAAGGACACATGCTTTAAAATTTTTTCTTCGTACAGGGGGAGAGGGTCATGACCCTCCTCCCCCCTGGATCCGCCACTGCATAATATGTATACCAATGGTCTTGAAGCCTTTGTTAATATAATTGGTAAGTTGGGGCGTCCTAGTTGATGCGTTCTCAGCTATCCTATGCAAAAAAAAAAAAAAAAAAAACGTAAAAATCTAAAATTTGAGCGAGATATTTGAAAAGAACGCTTCCATAGATTTTACATTATCATCCGGGTCTTTTTCGGTGACTGATGTGGATTTAGGTGAACCCCAACGACTAGTTTTAAAAGCTATTATTTTGAAAACCAGACAAAGTGTGATAGTTGTAGTTTTTTTTATTTTCTTGATATTTTATATGCTGAAGTAGATCATATTTAATGATTAATCTGCAATTTTGAAGCTCTGAAAAAATTTCCTATTTCCTATAGAAAATGTCAAAGTTCAAGGTTGTAACTGCCATTTTTCATGAAAAGAGAAATGCTGGTAAGTATCGAGCACTATGTCTCTCGCAAGTCACAACATCTGAAAATTCTCTTGGCATAAACTGTTAGTGTAACACTAATCTGCTTATTAAAATTTATTTGTTTCCATGGGGCATTGTTATTTTACATTGTATGTTGCCACAAAGTATAGTCAAAATGACGTTTTTGTCCATTTTTCGCACTTAATATCTTATTTAAACAATAGTACCCCAAACTTTTTCTTATAGAATATGAAAATGCACTATTAGGTAACCTACTGCACGGAGATATTGTTGCTGTTAATAGATATAACCTGTTAAATATTCAAAATTTCCAAAATCTGCAACATTTAAAGAAGTGTTATTTCAAAAAAGCGCCACAGTTGAATGAAAAAACCATATCACGCAATAGTTGAACATATGTACATAAACATTTAAAAGAAAAATAAGTGGGGTCTTTTGATATTTTTTTTTTTTTTTTAATGACAATTTTTTTAAATAAACAAAGTCGATGATGGCATTTCTTCCCTATCAGAAAATGAAAAATCCTATATCTGTTTCCTCTTTCATGTTTTTTCCCTATGAGAAAATGAAATATCCCTTTTTTGTCGTCCCTTCCGAAAGAGAAATGGGATGTTTCATTTTCTCTTAAGGGAAAACTGTGATCATAGACATTGCTTTTCTTATATTTTTTTTGTCTAAAAAATATCACAAGATCCCACTTCTTTTTCTTTTCCATTTCTTTTTTTTTTTTTTTGGGGGGGGGGGGGTACATATGTTCAACTATTGCGTGATGCATTTTGTTTCATTCAACTGTGACGTTTTTCGAAATAACGCTACTTTAAATATTGCAAATTTTGAATATTTAACAGGCTATATCTACTAATTGCAACAATATCTCCGTGCAGTACTATATTATTTAGTTTGTCCTAGTAGTGCACTTCCATATTCTATAAGAAATAGTTTGGAGTGATGTAGCTTAAATAAAATATTAAGCGCGGAAAATGAACTAAAACGTCATTTTGACTATACTTTGTGGCAACATAACAATGTAAAATAACAATGTCCCATGGAAACAAATAAATTTTAATAAGCAGATAGTATTATGCTATTAGTTTATGCCAAAAGAATTTTGGGATGTTGCTTGCCAAAGATATAAAACTCCAAACATACTGGCATTTAATTTTTCATGAAAATGGCATTCACAACTTTGAATTTTTACATTTTCTATAGAAAAGAGGAAATTTTTTCAAGGTTTCAAAATTGCAGATTGTTCATTAAATATGATTTACTTCAACATAAAAAAATATTAAAGCAATTAAAAAATACAACTATCAAAACATCACTTTTTTGCCTGAATTTCAAAATAATGGCTCTTAAATCATGTAAGAAAAAGGAAACTTGGTTAATTAAAATTGAAAATCCAGGGAGCGGCATTTTCCTTCTTTCGGTTTCGCTCATGATCGGATATTTTTCAAAACCTCATTTGAATGACTGAGTGCCATATTAAAAGAGTTTAATAGTTTGAATTGAAACACGTGTGTTCGTGAAAGTTGATACTGTGCTTAAGGACAAACTCGGGTTTTAAACAAGAAAGGAGAAACAGTGTGCAGGTGAATCCAATTATACTCTGCAGACGTGTCTAGTCTACTCTAAACGACATCTCTCGGTTCAAGTTTTTCCAATTAGAAAAGATCCATAAGGAAAGAAAGCCTGCATGTTCTTGCTCTTAGCAACAGACAGGGCTTGTTTTACTAAGAGGCGCAAATAAGTTTTGGGATTCTTTTTATCCATGAAAAATGGAAAATTTCAAGGGGAAATGCAAAAAATTCTTTATTGAAAGTTATCGTACCTCACTAGCTACACATTTTTGCCATCTTTCTGACAATACGTTTTATCGTCGCTGTAATTATTAATCGCGACGATAAAACGACGCGTCTTTGCACCGAAATTGTTTATCTAAACAATTTTGCACCTCTTCGAAATTAGCCAAGTGAATCCCAGCTAAACCATGCGCCATCGACCAGAAGAAGTGATAATCGGAAAGAATAGGGTCTGGAGAATATGGTGGGTGCGGTAGCATATCCTATTTCAGGATTTTGACGGTGTCCTGAACGGTGAAATTGCGATAGCACGGAACATTGTCATGCTGCAATATTACTCGTTTGTATCTCGTGTCCCATTTTGGCCGTTGTTGAGCAATGCATAGTTCCAATTAATTAGTTGTTGTCGGTAGCAATGCCCATTGTCAGTTTCGTCGGTTTAAGCAGCTCGTGGTACACGATTCGTTTCTGGTCTCACCAAACGCTGGGCATTATCTTCTTTCCGAAGTAGTTTGGCCGTGCCGTTCGATGTTGATGCTTCTATAGGTGAAAGCCACGAATATTTGCTCTTGGGATTGTCGAAATATATCCACTTTTCATTGCCAATAACAATTCAATGCAGGAAACTTTTTCTTCTGTGCCGCAAAAGTAAAATTTTGATAATAGTTCTTCGATTTTTCATCTCGCTCAGCCAACTCATGCGGCGCCGATTTTCCTTCCTTTTGAAATTTTTCTATGACATGTAAGCTTTTGGAAATACTTTGGCGAGTTATGTTTAATGCTTCCCCAAGTTAATCTTGCCTTTTTATTATCATCATCTTCCTCCAATAATGCTTGCATCTTGAAGATCGGCATCTTCAAATGTTTTGGTTTTCCGGAGAAATCGCCACTTCTAAAGAATTTAAACAAATCTTCACAGGTAATTTCTGATGGTGCTTGTTCTCCGTAAGCCTCAATAACAAACGACATCCTTCTGCTGCAATTTTCTTCAGATTAAAGCAAAAAAGCAAAACTTCCTGCAAACGTTGCTTATTTGGCGCAAAACTCGACATCTTCGTTGGTAAGAAAAAATATTTTTGCGTTGCGATATGCATTGATATTACGACAGTTTATTGTTAACAGGGGCCAAGTTATTAAAAAAACATAACTTCAGACATATGTGTCGTTAGCGCCATCCATGTGTGAAAACCTGAAACTTAGTTGCGAACCTAGTACGTTGGATCACTGATAAATGACTTATTTGTTTCTAATAAATATTTAAATATTGATCGGAATTCTCCGGGGTTCATTAAATACTGCGCTTCGGAACCCAGTGAAACAGGGCTTCTGAAAAACCTAACCTAGGATCCTAGGAACATACTTCTGCATTGCATAATATTCGCAAGTGTTGAATTAATGCTTTTTTGTCCCAACGATTTCCGAATGGCGACGAAGAATGCCAGAATTAACTGCAACCGTATCTCTTATTTTAGTGCCCTGTTATCTTTACACGCAGTTTGTTGTTCGCATTTATAAAATACAGGGTAATTCAAAATGAATATAGCGATTACAAACGGCTATAACTATTTAATCAAAAATAATTTATAGATAAAAATTACACAAAATGTAAAAGGAAATTCAAAATTTTGCTTATACTCTTTATAAATGCTCTATGCGACTCTCCTGGGTCACACGGACAACATCTAAACATTCTTTTTTTTTTTTTTTTTTTTTCAAACATCAGATATTATATCATCTGCATGTGTTATTGGTATTTTAGAACATTATGTGTGTTATAATTTTACAATTGTAATTTCTATCATCAATGTAAGCAAAGATTTCTTCAGCGGTACAGTCAAGGACCTCCAAATCTTAACAACATACACATATAGTATCGGAAGTTTGAACAAAAGGTATAATTTGAAGTCAACCATATGACCAAGGGAAATCACATAGAATATTTATAAAGTTTGTAAACAAAATTTTGAATTTCTTTTTAAATTCTGTGTAATTCTTATTGATGAATTCCTTTTAATTAAATTGTCATAGCTGTTTGCAATTGCTAAATTAATTTTGAATTACCTTGTATATTTACTAATGAACTGTTTAACTTCACGCTGTGCTCTTAATTTGCATTGAAGCTCACAGGAGCGCAACCCTAGTTACTTTTATTTTTAGTGATTTTTTACATATTAGTTGAAACTCACCGAAGCTTATAAATATTACGTGCCGATGCCCACTAGAACAGAGCTGTATGTTGTGTTTTGCTGCTTAATACAACGAAATCCTTGGTGAGAAGGATTTCTGAAAACTTTTCACTCCTGATTTTAATGCTTTTGATCTGTTCATTTATTATTCATAAGATATTCATATTTATTATTCATACCAGCTCATATTATATTCTAAACTATACCTTTTCTTTTAAAGGATGTAGTCTTTTGCCAGAACTTGATTTCTAACAAAAAAAAAAAAAAAAAAAAAAAACGATCTTTAATATTCTGGAGTAGTAACAACCATAGTGCAATACACCCTTCCCCCCTCCAGTTCCCTTCATCCGCATATTTATATTTCACATTTTATCTGCAAAATTCAAAGCAGTTTTGTATTCATCAAAAGAAAATGTTTAATATATTTTGACTGCCAGTTATATGTATGTACAGTTTTATGAGGAAGGTTTTGTACTCCCTCTACCAGTGGCGCAGCCAGAATTCGGTTCTAGGAGGGGGGGGGGGTTTCTGATAAAGTTGTTTGCATGTTATTTGAATCCGTATTAATTAGAATATTCACTGTGTAATATTTAAACTGAAACACATCTGTGCGGCAGGAAATCATCATTCTTTTAGTATAATGCGTCTCAGATTTAGTTAAAATAACCATTTTTTACTTAACTAATCCATGTGATATGCTCTTTCAGTTTTAAATAGAATTTTAGCTATTTAATCGAGTTAAATGGAATCTGATTCAATAAAGTGGCGGAATCCGAAATACGCTAAAACGTTTAAGTATTAAATTTTGTTTTGATTCATATAAGTGGCAATTATAGCGATCTTTCTTAGCTTTGGGAGGGGTTTTAACCCCAAAACCATTCCCTTGGCTGCGTCACTGCCCTCTAATGGGAAGAGGGAGAGGGACAAATTAAGAGAAACTCATCCGATGTTATGTTTACATACTTAGAAAACATCCTGACAAAATGCTATTGTCTAAAGGTGAGACAGGTTCGGAGTTTGTAAACCTCCAACCCCAAGAGCAAGGGAAACTGAATTTAAAAAATACAGTCAAACCTTGTTAACATGAACCTCAAGGGGAATCAAAATTTTGTTCATGTTAACAGTAATCCATGTTATCAGTATCAAATCTTTGTATTCGTCTTTATAGGAGACTGTGAAAACAGTTCATGTTAAAAGTAATTTACGTTAAGCGTGTTTACGCTAACGAGGTTTGACTGTATATGTAAGTACCTAGTGTTTATATTCTAATTATCCGTACCTTACAAAATTTTTTCACTGAGGCAATGACAGGTTTTGAGATAACTTTTAAAGCCCCTCCTTCCCACCTCTCCCTCTCAGTTCCCAAATTTCAAAAAATCATCCCTTTCTAGCATTTATATTCTAAGGATAACGATGTGTATTATTTTCAGACTTGTTTAAATATGTGATTTATAAATAAGTGTGATTTTTTCCGCCTGTCAAATTTGCTGGATTACTAATGTAATTTATCGTTAACTGTATTTTTTTTTTTTTTTTTTAATGGGAAACAGTGTTGATGTTGAAATGTCATAAAATCTTCTAGCAAAGGGGGGGGGGGGGGTCTAGCATTTGCTTATTTTTCCTTACAAAGGGGAGGGCAGGGTACAAAATGACTAAAAATATGCTTACATAATATTAGAAGGCCTCCATGTTTGAAATGAGACTCGTGTTTACTAGTAACTATAAGAAAAAGGATGTTTTCTTCCTGTTTTGTTGATAAGAAGTTCTGTCTGTCCCACGCCCCGTGTAGGGGCAAGTGTAAAAATAAATTGTAATTTTTCAATGCAATATGTAACAAAAAGCTGTTATTAAATACTTTTAGATACTAACTATTATTTTATATAAAGTTATTTCATATGTAAAGTGATATTTTATTGTCTTCTCTCTCATCTTAATCTATAAAGTATACTAAAACTAGGTTTAATTATACTAGTACATTATTCCAAACAAAAGAAAATAATTCCAAAAATCTAAGGAATTCTTAGACATTGATAAAGATGTCATTACGGGGTGGAAGGGTGGGGGTGTTCGAAAGGTGATAACGTATAATATCGTAAGGGGAAAAGGGCTCCAAAATTAGTAAAACATTTATAACTTTGTATAAGTACAGCCTAGACCCTAATTATGCGCGAGGCTCTGGATAACCGTGCCCATTTGCCCGATATTTGTGCATCCTCGCCCTGCACTGGCGCATCTACGGGGGAACTAAAGGGGCTAAAGCCCTCCCAGACCTCAAGATTTAACTAAGTACCGTATTTACTCGTGTATAGGGCGCACGCGTGTATAAGGCGGACCCCTACTTTACAAGTAAAAATGGCGATTTCTTAAAATCTCGTATATAAGGCGCACCATAAATTTGATACGCTAATGAAGAATGTGAGTGACGGTAAAGAGAATTGCTAATTAGCGTTTAGATAATGTCATTAACTCTGTTGCATAAAAAACTGCAAGGAGTGAAATAAATATACAGTAATACTTCAATTAAGTAACATTTTCCGAGTTTTAATATCTTCTTTGAATAATTTCTTGTTTCATATGTATATCGTTCGACTGCATCGAACAGTAAAAAATTATTCCATGTATAAGGCGCACCTAGGAGTTTTGCCCTAATTTTTTGGAAAAAAGTGCGCCTTATAAACGAGTAAATACGGTATTTAAAGTTTTCTGAAATAATGAGAATTTACTTTTATTATTTTATTATTTTTAATAGATTCTGCAAAAAAGAAATTTTGATAAATAGTAATCTTTTCATATTTTTTTTTTCTTATTTATAAATTTTCTTGTGAAATTTGAAAAAATAGCATTTTTAATATTCACCACTTAAGACAATATTTTATTTTTATTAATCAAAGAGATTTAAGCTTTCAGAATTACCTACATCAAAAATTTTCAGAGCCCCTCCCACAGGTTTCGCTGATTGCTCTTTTCTTCCATCACCCAGTCTTAGTTCTGTATCAAGTCAATAGATGAAATATATGTCCAGGAACGACGATGGACCGAGTTTGTTTGACATTCCGGGCTAAATCAGGAAAATATAGATGAAATATATGTCCAGGTCGAATATATAGGTCGAAATAAAGGTCGAAATCGGTGCATTCATTCAAAAGTTATACAACAGTCTACACGCGTGTAGTCAGAAAATTTTGATAAATGATTAAATAACTCTTCTTTCTTTTACAAATTTATTCGTTACAAAAAAATTAAATAAATAAATAAAAAAAAAATTTTTTCATAAAAAGAATTGGAATTACTTAAGGCGATAAATAGCCAACAATAGTCACCGTTTCGCATCCTCAACGAGTCGGCCACATCAAAGGGAAAGAAAAAGCTTCTTTTTGCAGAGATCTTCCCCGCCTCACATCTGGCTTCGCGCCAAGAGCAGGATTTGTGGCTGAAAGAAAATGAAAAAGGAAACATATTTGAGAAGACCGCCAGTTATGAATTACAAAACAAATAAATAAAATGACTAGACTTCGCCGATGACAAATACTGATCAGTAAGACCCGATTAAAAATTGAAAGTTTCATTTTCGAGAACGGAATTCTATATTTTTAGATTTCCCACAACAAAGTAAAAAGTAATCATTATAATTAATGTTAATTGTTCAGCTAATTTGTTTAATTTTCAGCTTGTCGGTGGTAAATTCGTTTAGAGATCCGTATCGAGTTGGGTACCGGCATGTTGGTAAGAGATAAATGGAGATGAAGTGTTACAGTTTGGTGTGATGTTAAAAATACACATAAAATAAATGATTAAAAAAAAGAAAGAAAGAAAGAAAGAAAATTACAACCCTGAAATCGGTTAAAATTAAGTCCGAAGAATTGCTGTTCCATAGAGTCTGTACGCTATGGGCTATGCGGTTAGACCAAATGGGAGGCATTTATTGAATGATACACGTTCTTCATATTGCAAACCGTTTTTCTGCCATACTGCATGTGTATTATTACTTAGAACTTCGAAAGGAAGACTTCATGACGATGTAAATGCGGGGAGAGGTAAGTCGGGGTACTACTGTAGGGATGTAGTGGAGAATATACGGGGGTATACGCCGTTTACCATCAGGATTTTTATAGGAACACCGTATACCCTCTGTTTCTCAAGAAAGTTATAGTATACGCACTCTAGGGTATCAGGGCCGCAGCTAAAGGGGCGCTATAGGCGGCTTATCCCTAGTAAAATATTTTGAGTCCCCCCCCCCCCTGGAAAAGATTCCAAGGTCACTCAATGAATTTCTGTTTTGAAAATTCAAATGAAATTCTGTTCAAAAAACTAATTTAGTTCCATTTAGAATTTTGCAAAATTACTAAATTGTATCTAAAATAAGTGTTTCAACAGATTCCTATTTGTACACATGAAGCTAGCATGATGTTTAATTTTGCACCCGTTATACACTCAAAATTTTCATCATCATACAGTTTTCTTAGCATATAATGAAGTTTATACAACAATTTAATAAGAAACATAGTACCTACAATGTGAATATGCACTCATTTATCTTTCTGCGTCAGAGAGAGAGAGAGAGAGAAAAAAAAAATTATGAGCCCCCCCCCCACCCTTCTATTGTTTACCTTTAGCTACGGACCTGTACGGTATACTCTCTACCTTGAGCGTATACCTTCTGTTTATACCGTATATCCTCTGTTATTTGTACGACTACACCCCTCTACTACTGTATACTTTTCATTTCCCATTTCACGACAAAAAGTTTTTTAAAGAAGCAAAGATAAATTAATTGTTGCAAAGAGCTCGGAATAACGGAAAGCCGCTAATTAAAAACACCTGTACCAGCCAATGATAAGAAAAACAAATCAATGTGTCGGGATACTTTGAATGACAAACTAATTTTAGATCATTTTGCCGATATATGTGTCCTCAAATTTCTTGTAAAAATAACCATCTGCTTTAAATAAACCATTTCCAGCTGTGAGTTGACAGGTGGCAAATATTCACGATATAAACCAGGAAAGTGATCGATAGGTGCGGATGCCAAATAATGTAAGTAACGGACATTTTGGCGAAAATGCATAAATAGCGGCAAAGAAATATGAGAGAATGCTTGATTTTTCAAGATGAAGATTAAATGCTGATAAAGAGCTTTTTAAAAAAAAAACTATTTTTATCATTTTTAAATATTATTTTTTCTGAACAATAAATTTTCCTTTTTCAGACAAAAAATATTAAAAAAAAAAAAAAAAAGTATAACAAGGAAGGGGGTCGACAAGTGCCCACGCCAAATAATGTAAGCAACAGAAAATTTGACGAAAATACATAAATGTCAGTTTAAAATAATAATAATAATAATAATAATAATAATAATAATAATAATAATAATAATAATAATAAACAAGTTGGAAATTGCACGGGAATCGTAGCATTTGAGGTGCGTTCGTACGATAACGAAGTTTTAAAAATATTCAGATCTTGCTGTTGCAGTAGACAGTACTTCGAATACAGTATAGTGGTCGAAATCTTTGTGTTCCTGTAAATATACAGGAAGTAATTTTTATTACACCTCAGCAACAAATATCATATTCATAAAATGTGAAATAGTTTAATATAATTAAAACACGCCCCAAACAATGTTTCCCCGTATAGCATTATGCAGTGGAATACTTTTGTGTGGCCCTGTAATTTAATAATAAATATTCTTTGCATCACAGATTGTACAGAATGTATATTTTAGTATATATATATTTCATAGGTTGATGTCAGTTTTATTATGTTGGAATGAGTATAACATCATTAAAATGCAGTTGAAAGTTTTTTTCCCATTGACCGTAATGTAACGGAATACTTTTGATTGTCCCTGTAATTGATCTATGCATCCGATTTTCATAAAATTTGAAATGACTCGATAAAATTATGTAATAGTTATGTATCTTAAATTTCAAACGATTCAGTAGGGTAGTTTTTGCGTTGTTATATGCGGACAGACGGACGGACTGAACGACAACTATAGGTGCTACGTATTTACATAATTACGAACGCACTTAAAAAAATGCTTGATGTTTTAGATGAGCATTGAACGCTGATAAAAGACTGAAAAAACTGAATAAAAGCATGTTTTATTGTTATTTTTTTAAACAATTTATTTTTCCTTTTTCAGAAAAACATGTTTTTTAAAGAAGAAATGATAAATTAATTGCTGCAAAAAGCTCTATGGATAGCGATGGAGAAACCTGGTTCAGCCAATGATAAGAAACACAAATCAGTGTGTCCGGATACTTTAAATGACAAACTAATTTTAGATCACTCTGCCGATATGTCCTCAAATTTCTCATAAGAATAACCATCTACTTTAAATGAACCATTTCCAGCTGCGGCTTGACAGGTGGCAAATATTCACGATATAAACAAGGAAGGTAGTCGATAGGTGCCCAGTGCCCACGTCAAATAATGTAAATAAAGGGAATTTTGGCTAAAAGTTATTTGGGTAGAATTGCCATTAATGGACATCCTTAAGCATTCTTTAATTAAAAATTAAAGTTATTATATTACAGTTTTTTTTTTTTTTTTTTTTTTTTTTTTTTTTTTTTAGTATTGTATAAATTTATTAAAAATATTTAACAATTCTCGTGTATTATAGTACATAAATTGCAGTAAAGAAATATGAAAGAATGCTTGATTTTCAAGATGAAAATTAAATACTTATAAAAGAGTGGATTTTTTTTTTTTTCTTTTAACTATTTTTACTCTTATTATTTTTTTTCTAAAAAAATATTTTTCAGATAAAAAAGTTTTTAAAAAATAACAAGGATAACAAGGAGCGGGGTTGACAGATACCCATGCCAAATAATGTAAGTAACAGAAAATTTGGAGAAAAGACATAAATTGCAGAAAAAAAGCTGGATTTTCTAGATGAACTTGGATGCTGATAAAAAACTGAAAAAAATAAATGAATTTTTTCAACCCCTTCGCGACGGGAGTCTTTTACGAAATTTTTAATTTTTTTGTCACCGGTTCTTAAAAAGATAAATTTGTGTCTTATCGAATCGAGAAAATGCTTCGATTATATACGGTTAATTTTACAGTACATTTTACTGGTGGGGGAAAAAGAGGATTCTTTAGCCTTTATGTGGCACGTATACGTGTCGTTCGTTCCCAAGGGCTTAAAAACTATTTTTACTATTGTCAATTTTCTTAAATAATTATTTTTTATTTTTCAGACAAAAAAGTTTTTTAAAGAAGAAAAAAAATAATAATAATTGCTACGGGGGGCCGCTAATTAGAAATACCTCGTCCAGCCAATGGCATAATATCTATTATCTTAGGCTCAGTCATTGATAAGAAAAACAAATCAATGTGTCCGGATACTTTAAATGACAAACTAATTTTAGATCACTCTGCCGATCTGTCCTCAAATTTCTTGTAAGAATAACCATCTACTTTAAATAAACCATTTCCAGCTGCGGGTTTGACAGGTGGCAAATATTCACGATATAAACAAGGAAGGTGGTCGACAGGTGTCTATAGAAATCAGAAGAGAACATTTCCACCGGGACATCAAAGGAAGCCGCCCCGGACTTCACAGACCTTCCCACGAAGAAGCCGCCGTGTGGAAATCAAAACTTCAGCAATGGAAGTCCAGTTAATCTGTTCTCTTTTATAACTTCCCGACCGACCGCGGACTTTTACAACAAAAGTACTGTGTGTTTGAGACAGAAAATAAAAGAAAAGAGACATTTTGTGATACGCATTGGTTAACTTGGTGAATAAACCACAGGCACCTTTTACATGCGGTGATTTTTTGCTTTGTGGGAATGCCGGTATGAAACCTTAAAAAGTGATTTTTTTTATTTTTATTTTTTTTTTTTTTAACTTACAATATTCTACTTTTCTTTTCAATTCAGCACCACCTTGCTCAGGTGTCAATTAAAGAGGGGGTAGGGGGTATGTTTGCGTCATTTTAAGAACCGGCAATCATGAATTGGGTAATATTGTGAGAAAATTAGCAATTAAGGGTGTATTCGAATGGTAAACCGAAAAAAAGTGACTGGAAAAAAGGTGACAGAGAAAACAAGAGCGGAAAAAATTGATTGGAAGAAAAGATGACAAAGAAAAAAAGTGACAAGAAATCAATAAATATTAAACTTGTCGATAAACAAGAACTAAAAGTTAAAGTGGTAACGAAGAGTGTATTTTTTAAGCTTTGATCAATGGAATTAGTATCTTCAGATATTAAAAGAATAAATAATGAGAATGTCTAAATGTTATTATTGAAGTTATTGCATTAAAATATTATTTCATTTTAATTACTAACATTTAGGTGATATTAAATATTAAACTTAGTTTCATTAAGAAAAATTGATTTAAAAAATGATTGTATATTTTCTAAGTTCATACTAAATTAATAAAAATAATTGTAAAAATAAATATAATTAAATATTAAAAAATACTTTGATTAACAAGAATTGATTTAAAAAATAATAAATTTTTATTAACTGATAGTAAATTAATAAAAATAATTGTAAAAATAAATAAAATTAAATATTAAAAATTAGTTTCATTGGCAAGAATTAATTTAAAAAATGATAATATTCCATTAACTCATAGTAAATCAATAAAAATAAACGCATAAATAAATAAAATTAAATATTAAAAATAATATTCATTAACAAATATTTATTTAAAAAATGATACTATTTATTGACTCATAGTAAATAAAAAAAAATAAATGTATAAATAAATAATAATAAATAGACAAATAACATAATAATTAATATATTAATATAATATATAAGAATTATATATAATAATTTATATATTATATATAAATATATTGCTTACGTAATATATTTATTATAGTTATATTTATGTATTTCATATTTTATTATGTATTAAATTATATATTAATTATTTATTAAACTATTATTATTGTTAAATTATAATTATTAAATTGTACATTAAATTATAAATTAATATTTTATTATATTTATATTATTTTATTATTCATAATTTTAATTTATTTTTTTAATACATTTATATTTATATTAAAAAATATATTAAAAATATATTAAAAATTATATTATACTATATATATAATATATAATACCATTAAAAGTAGACAAGATTCACCAATGGATTTTATCAATAAAACAATAAACCAAAACGAAGAATTAGAATTGAATTGAATTATAATAAAAAAAAAAAAATAGTGTAACGAGTAAATCTGAAAAATAAATAAATAAAATGAATGCGAATAGAATTTGGAGCTCCAAATGCAGAATCATCAGGCCCCAAATGCTCTGGAACTACAAATGAAGTGTGCGGTTTCATCCACGTATTAGCCATGAAATAGCAAAATAATACGTATTTGGGGCTACCAACACACAAAAACCAAATTATTAAACAAGGAACAAAGATATTTTACAAAAAGGAGTTGAAAGTAAGTAAAAATAATAGTTATCCATAACAAACAAAAATGATAAAGCTGAATGGAAATATAATTGAACCAGAGAAAATAATTAATAATCGATATTAACATAAAATTAAATTAATAAAATAATTAAAATTTGAATTAAGAGATAACATTCATATTAACATATAACTTAAAATACCATTTTGTTACTTTAATCATTAACATTTATTGTGACTTTACATGGTAAAAACTCATTATCTTAATATAGGATAATAAAAATTAAAAAAAAATAAATAAATAAAAAAATAAAATAAAATAAAAATAAGTAAAAATAAAATAAAATAATAATAATAATAGTAATGATATTATTAATAATAATACCAAAAATTATATCAATAACATTAAAATAAATTTGATAATTAAAATATAGCTATTTAACTATAGATATAACTAGACAAATATCCATATATTGGTGTCAATTAAACAGTTTAAAAATATGTTAAAATAAATAACCCACTCTCATTTTTTTTTTAATAATTAACATTTGCGTTTTTATCCAGACAACACCACCCTCTACCGTACTCTAACATCTACCCACCCAACCATCCTATATATATTTTTTTTATTACTTTTTAACATTTTTAATTTTTTATTATTATTTTTATATTTTATAATTTTTTATACATTTTTTACGCAAAGAATTAATTATAAGATCATGTAATATCTAATTATAAATTAAAGAATATATGAATTTTTTAGGATAACCATTATTTATAGCATCATATACAAGCTTTTTAATATTAGTATTAATTAAATGGGAAGAACATAGACATTTTATTCTATATAAATGGTTAAGTATTATATTACGATATACAGAATTATGAAGACATGATTTAAAATTAGTAAAGGTTAAGTAGTAAACTTTAAAATTAAATTCTTTCGTTTTGTCATAAATATCAGTTATAAATTTGTTCTCTTTTAATATAATTTTAATATCTAAGAAATTGATTGTATTATTAAAAAGTAGGTTTTTTGAAAGTTCTAGATTAGAAGGATAATCAACAGGGAATTGAGATATACAGGTGTTATCAGTATCAATTAAAATTACATCATCTATATATCGATATAAATGTATTTTATTATTTAAATAATGACGTTCATAGTAATATAAGTCAGATAATACACTATATGTACTACCACCTTGTGGTATACCAACATTTTGAATATATATATATTGTTATCATGCATGATAAAATTATTATAGATAATGAAATTGGTTAAGGTATGAAAATAATCAGAATCGATATTATGTGATATATCCAACTCGTGTTGATATTTTTTAAAAAGCTCATTTATGATATTATGTAAATCCGATAAATCGATATTATTAAATAGATCCTTAAAATCATAAGTAGTGATATTTTTTATACATTTGAGATTTTTCATAATATGGACCAGTTCATAACTATTTTTTATGCAATGTGTATTATCACTTTTTTTTGTAATATTATATATTTGATTAAGTATTACTAATAAAAGTTTATTAGCAGCATTATTGTAAGTATTGCAACCAATTGTAACAGTTCTGAATTTAACAGGATGCTTATGAAATTTGGGTATAAGGACTAGATAAGGGTATTTAAAGTTAGTAGGGTTAATGTCTAATAATTTATAGAATCCTTTAATTTTACGATTATTGGCAAGTAAGTTATCATTAATTTTTTGGAATGTGTTATTATTAGATATACTAGATTTAAGCTGTTGATGATAATAAGATTTACAGATAATTGCATAATTATTGGGAGATTTATCAACATAAGTTATTACAAAGTTTTGTTGTAATTTATTGATTTGCTTAAACAGATGCTGTGTATTTACATATTCTAGGTGTGAAATATTATATTTTAAGGAACTGGTTAATTTATCGATAACTAATATTTTCCATTGATTAAAATAACATTAAAATAAATTTGATAATTAAAATATAGCTATTTAACTATAGATATAACTAGACAAATATCCATATAGTGGTGTCAATTAAACAGTTTAAAAATATGTTAAAATAAATAACCCACTCTCAATTTTTTTTTAATAGTTAACCTTTGCGTTTTTATCCAGACAACACCACCCTCCTCCGTACTCTAACATCTACCCACCCAACCATCCTATATATATATTTTTTTTATTACTTTTTAACATTTTTAATTTTTTATTATTATTTTTATGTTTTATAATTTTTTTATACATTTTTTACGCAAAGAATTAATTATAAGATCATGTAATATCTAATTATAAATTAAAGAATATATGAATTTTTTAGGATAACCATTATTTATAGCATCATATACAAGCTTTTTAATATTAGTATTAATTAAATGGGAAGAACATAGACATTTTATTCTATATAAATGGTTAAGTATTATATTACGATATACAGAATTATGAAGACATGATTTAAAATTAGTAAAGGTATTAACTTTAAAATTAAATTCTTTCCTTTTGTCATAAATATCAGTTATAAATTTGTTCTCTTTTAATATAACTAGTACACCGAACCCGGGGTTCCCGGGTCACAAAGTAAAGGTGAAAAACTTTTTTAAAATTTAAAATTAGAAAGTCTAATAATTTTTTTCTGCGTAATAGGATTTTTAAACTGCCAACTAATTCCAAATAGCAATTTTATATGAAACATATTATTTATGTAAGCATATACAGCTTTAAAAATTATCGGTACTTCCGTATTAGCAGGGCCGTAGCTAAGGCGCTATGAGCGGTTCAACCCCCCTAAAATATTTTGAGCCCCCCCCCCTTCTGGAAAAGATTCCAAGGTCACTCAATGAATTTCTGTTCCGAAAATTCAAATGAAATATTGTTTAAAAATCTAATTTAGTTTTGAAACCTTATCACAGTTTTGCAGAGTTACTAAATTGTAACTAAAATAAGGGTTTCAACACTCCCTCATCTTATTTGTACATATGAAGCTAACATGATTGGCTATTTTGCACCAGTTATACACTCAAAACTTTCATCATCATATACTTTTCTAAGCATAAAATGAAGTTATTTTAACAGTTTAATAAGAAACAGAGTACCTACAATGTGAATATGCACTTATTTATCTTTCTGCGTAACAGAGAGAGAGAAAATAAAACTATGAGCCCCCCTATATTCTCTTGAACCCTCCCTATTGTTCACTACGGTCCTGCGAATTAGACGCAAGATAGCAGTTATTAGCCAAAGATTTCGCCAAAGAATAAAATTGCATTCTCAGTTTCTAAACACAACTAAGAAAATATGACACCTAGATATTCTTTAAAATACATTTTTGTAAAGATTAATTGATGTATCTTTTGTAAAGTAAGTTTACGACGAACTAAAAGTCACTAAATTCATAGATAAAAACGAAATAAGACCAACAACATTCACCGGGTTTTATAGCCGACGATATATTGACATAACAGGTGTTTAATTACTATTTTTTTCAGTTGCTATGAAAATATGAGAACTAAAATATACAGTGATCTGTTATTTTCCATGGAGAAAAGAGATAGATGGAGGTGCAGTATGCGATTAAAACGGTTTGATGGGCGTTATTCTTCCAATTTAAGTCTCTCATTCGACCCAAACCAAACAATCACATGGAACAGATACCGAATTTTTTAACATCATTTTTTCTCTAAATGAAAAAGATCTGAATATATTTTAGCATTATAAAATAGCATTTCATTGTATTATGAATTAAAATTGCATCGCTAAAAGTTTTTCTTTTTCGCCCGCCGTTGTGTGTGATGCAATGCAGCGAATTTTAGGATTACATTTTTGGCGTCACCTCCAGTCACTAAACTGCATCTCTATTTTTTTTTTCTTTTTTACTCTATGGTTATTTTTCCTCTCTTTCCCACATAGATGCGATACTCAAGTTGCCACCATTAGAGAAATTGAACCAAAAACTACAAAAAAATTAATATCTCAAAAACAAATTGAGATACAGTTGTCTAACAAACGGCATTTAAAAGTGCATTTTTTTTCTCTAAACGATGGTATAAAGATTGAAAACGTTCAATGTCTAGAAGTTTAAAAATTTACAATAGCGAAAATTGCAAAACCGAAATTTCATCAAAAAGTGTTGCCATTCAAAACATGACGTATGCGTTACGCACAGATACGTTTGGCCTTTATTATATAGATTTTAATATCTAAGAAATTGATTGTATTATTAACAAGTAAGAAAAATCATGCGTTAAGCATAGATTATGAAGCACTTTCCAACCTTAATGAAATCTTTAACAAAACTTTGTTATTTAGGGAAATAATAGTGTATAGCCAAATATACTCAAATATGTATTCCAGTACATTGGAACAGCTCTGTATTTCATATGTCAGTTCATATAATGGGAAAATTTAGCTTAGCAAGAAAATACCCAGTAGCTTGAAATTTCTTTTTCAGCAATACATACTATTGGATAGAAACATACTTGAATACTTTTGTTCAGCCCTGTAGTTTACATTGTACCTTTATTACACGTCAGCATTAGGCTAAAATTTATTGTAAACTAAAACACTTTTAAAACAACTGAAAGGGATGTATGAAATCTTCCCCCATGAAATCTGCCCCCGTCCGCCATTTTGACCTCTACATTAGATGGGGGTAGATATCCAGCGGTGCAGCATTTCACTTTCTACGAGGGCCTGATACCTGCCCCCAGTATATCTGCCCCCGTCCACCATTTTGAGCTCTGCATTAGAAGGGGGTAGATATCCAGTGCTGCAGAATTTCACTTTCTACGAGAGCCTGATATCTACCCCCAGTATATCTGCCCCCGTCCGCCATTTTGACCTCTGCATTAGATGGGGGTAGATATCCAGTGCTGCAGCATTTCAGTTTCTACGAGAGCCTGATATCTACCCCCAGTATATCTGCCCCCATCCGCCATTTTGACCTCTGCATTAGATGGGGGCAGATATCCAGTGCTGCAGCATTTCATTTTCTACGAGGCCTGATATCTACCCCCAGTATATCTGCCCCCGTACGTCATTTTGATATCACAGTAGAGGGGACATACACTGTAAAAAAAAATTGGGAAACTTACAAAAATTTTTCTAGTAGAATTGTATTCCAAGAACTTTTTATGTAACGGCAACAATAAAAATTCATGTAACAGATACAGATTTGCACTTTGAATCAAACAAATTTTAAGGTTACTAAGAATTTTTTTGGGAAATCGTATTCCAAGAACTTTTTAAGTGACGATAACGAGCATTATAGATAAAATTTTAGTAAAGTTACCAAAATTTTAGTAAATTCTTTTGTAAAGTTACAGATGGTTTTAGTTTTGCTTACAAGTTTTGTAGATTGACATCATTTTCTTGTACAGTGTACACATAAAATTTTAGTAAGCATAAGAGATTTCGGTTAATTTAGATTACTAAGGTTACAGATTTTTTTTACAGTGTACATGGAGTGCTAGAATATTTTTTAGGTTCATCGAGAGCAGTAAATCCTGGATTTATATCCTTTCTGCGTATAGTTTTTATTGTTTCCGCTAATAATCATACGGTTTATTTATCTAGAAATTTGTAGACGACACTTAAAATGTAACTCTAAAATTATATAATATACATGAGGACGTAAACTTCAAAACGCACTTTATCGACATTTTTAAAAATGAATTTTCTGTGTAAATCTATTCTATTAATAAATCTGCGGAAAAGAAAAAAAACTATAATTTTAGAAAAAAAATGAAAAAAAGAAAGAAAGAAAGTTTTAACGTGTGTTTTGGCATTGTAAAATCTTGGTGTTTACAATGAAAACTAATAGTTTTTATGATATTTATTTAAATTGCAAAAATTTTACTTTCTGGAAAAGGCAAAATTTGAACCTCACGACCTCTTATATACATGCAAGATTTTTAATACTTTTGTAGATTTTTAGCATTTTCCAACAAAGTTAAAAAGTGCTTTTGCATTTTGTTTGTTTGTCCGTCTGTCCATGCACTGACTCCCGTAAATGCAACTTATTTAGGTTTATTAAAACATGTTTGTTATTGCATATGAAGTATGTACTCTTAATGTTCAAAATTTTAGGGACACTCAAAAGAATTGAAGAGTATTTTAATGACATTACGCTATTCCAAATCTTTTGAAACTGGCATAAATTCTTGAATCTCTTTACGATCACGTTAAAATAGAACATTTTTAACATTTTTTTTTATTAATTTACAGGGACACATAAAAGAAATCGGTTACGGTACTGTCTTTGCATAATAATTGCTGGAGTGTACGTTTTAAAATTCGGTATACGCTTTTAAGTTTGATTAGATTTTTTTTTTTTTTTTTTTTTTTTTTTTTTTTTGGCATATTACTCTTTATATTAAATTCTATACCTAATACACAGTACCAAAGAACAGAATTCTAATTAATGTTTATTAAATCAAATAAAAAAATTACTTCTAAGTTTTAAGTACTCGAAATGATAATAATAAAAATATACGCTTTTTTCCAACTTATTTAATAATTAAAAATGTGGTTTCAATATCTATATTATAAAGACCAAAAGTATCTGTGCGTAACGCATACGTTATTTTAAGAATGGCAACACTTTAAAGTTTGAAATGCATTTCCGGTTTTGCAATTTTTTCTACTGCAAATTTTTGTATTTCTTAACTGCGCACTTTTTTAATTTTTACACCATCGTATAGGGGAAAAAATGTACTTTTAAATGCAATTTATTTGAATACTGTATCTTAATTTATTTTTGAAACATTAATTTTTTTGTAGTTTGTAATACCGTTTTTCTAAACGTGGCAACAGAAGTACTCCATGCTTATTAAAAGCAAAGGGAAAAAAAAAAAAAAAAAGATTACTGAATTTTTTACTGCCATTTTTTTATTAAAGGTAAAAAAAAAAAAAAAATAATTAAACTACGTTCTGTCAAGAATATTGTCTGTTATAAAACCCAGTGAATGTTTGTTTCTTTTATAAAATTTCATTTATACTTTAGAAAATATATATGGATAGTTTAGTATCTGTTTCAGTTAATAGCTATCGAGACTTCAAGTTTTGAATCAAAATGATCAAATTAAATTATCGATTTTCTTTAAAAAGTGAATACAGATATGAAAGGTTATATTTAAATTTTGATATGGTGAAAATGACGTCAGATTTAGGTTTGGGGAAAATATTCTATGTTTGAGTAAAAGTGAAATCAATTCTGCTTTTTTTCATATTGGAATACAAGCATTAAAACCTTAATAAATTTATTATAATAAAAGATCTTTATTTTTATTTATTTTTTATTTTTTAGATGTAGAATAAAATTTAAATTTAATAATATCTGTAACTGAGTTTTATAGAAATAATATTTTGTTAACTTAAGATTGAATATAATTTCACATAAAGAAGTACTTTACAATTAAATTAATTAAAAAATATAAAATACAAAATAAGTTAAAAAAGGACGTGTATACAGTGAAAAACTTCATAAGCTAAAAATTTCATGTTTTGAGTGAAAAGAATAGCACACAGTCATGAAAATAACCCCCCCCCCCCAAAAAAAAAAAAAAAAAAAAAAAAAAAAAACTTACTAACGCCTCAACAAATTATTGTAGAAAAAAGTTGTTGGTACCAAAGGATTGGAAATAAAGTGTACTATTAAATGATGCATATAAAATGTGCTAGGTGACATGTACATATTAAAACGAACCGAAACTTTTTTTTCAACGGCAATACCCAATTTTAACAAAATATTTCAAATTTTTGGTAAAATTATGCCTAATATATATATATATATATATATATATATATATATATATATATATATACATGTATTACCCATTTTAACGAAACATTTGTCGTGGCTATAGCCGAAAGATATAAAGCGACTAAAATGGTCTTATTGGTAAAAAAATAATATACATTAATAGAAGAGACATAATCATTCTGTAACATTCCAATAATTGAGTACATAAATTCAATTTAGATGCAGCCTCCAAAATATGCTTGTTTTAAAATAATTAATTTCTTGGAAAGTAATTGTACAATAAGAAATTTATGAAAATTTGAATTTAGGCTAATTTAAGGGTGCAAAATCTATTTATGGTGGCAAAATTATTTGTTGGTATTGAATTAAAGGACAAAATTTGGATTTATTTTTATATGAAAATGGCCCCCTAAGCGATTTTATATACATCATTTAAAAGTAGACATTATTTATAATCTTTTGCTAACAGCAACTTTCTACTAAAATAATTTATTGCACAATGCACAGTTGATAGGGGGTGGTTACCTTTTTCTTCTACGATTGTACCTAAAAGGTTTAAAATATCTCGAACTTAAGGAAAGGTAATTTTAGCAATTTTTGGAGCGAATTATTATTAGTAGTATTGTTATTTGCATATGTTTATTAAGATTTCTATATTATACTATTTACTTTTGGATTTTCCTTGTTTTGTAAATTTGCATATACAACAATAACGCTTTCAACCATTAACAAAATGAAGTGATAACTGAATGTTCTATATAATAATTCTGAACTATTCTATATAATAGTTCTATATATTCTATATAATAGTTCTGAACTATAGTAGAACTTTCCTATTCTGATAAAATATATTAATAGGGTATGTATCTTCACTATTGAATTTTTTTAAATTATTAAAATTTTTAATGATTTATGTGAAGTGAAAATTCATGTGAAAGGTTATAGCTGTTTCTGCCCTCTTGAGTTATAAAAAGATACATATATATAGTATGTAATTCATTTTATAATCTGAAATCCCCCTCCTTTTTTATATAGTTGTAAATGAAACTATATTCAGTAATTTAAAGCAACATTTATACTAATTTTTTTTTTTTTTTTTTTTTTTTTTTTTTTTGTTATTTTTGTTATTGATGTTTTAAATCAGCAGCTCTCACTGTTTTATTGATGTTAAAAAATTAAATTTAATCGACGCATTATATAAAATAAATTCTCATTTATTTGAAAAAAAGGAAAATTCTAAAAAAAAAAATCTAAAAAAACAAAATAAAGTGGGAATAAAACAAAACATTTAACATTTAACAATATTCGTTACATTTTTGTAAACTTAAAATTTACGAAATTTAGCTTTTGGTTTTCGCCTTAAATTAACATTGTTAAAAAAAAAAACATTCCTTACAAATTATTTGCGTTTAACAAAAGAAAAAAAAAAGTTCTAACGAGAGCTATTTAATTGACACATTAAAAAGAATCAAAATATATAAACACATAAATACTAATGAAAATAATGATAAGTATCAAAATTCAACATTTAACAGACGATAGAGAATATGCAATCCATTTTAAACGTTGATTGAAAGTTTCAGTTCCTTATGTGATTGACAATTTATCTTTAAATGTTACTCACAGATTGTCAGTTTTTAACACATAAAATATTAAATTAAGAATATATTTTGGAAAATATTTTGGCAACAAAAAGAACATATAATATTCATTTCCTGGGGTGATTTTTAAACCCTAAAACCTATTCTGGGATTCATTTTATGAGAAAGAACTTATATCCAAAATATGAAATACATCTGATAAATGTGCATAAAAACAATTTAACTAATTTAAGGGGAGGTTATAATCACTCGTCCCTTTTTAATTAGCAAAATAATCCCATATCTAATCAGGGATACACCTTATCATAATGAATCTATAATCCAAAATTTGAAGCAAATCCGATAATTCTGCGTAAAAAGCCATTTATTTAATTTAAGGGGGTGAGGGTTGTATTCGATTCCCCTTCTATACTTAGCCATTAAACTCTTAGAACTATTCAGGTATTCACCTTTTTAGAAAATACCTACATTTAAAAGAAATACATCGGGTAATTCTGCATAAAAAACGATTTATCTAATTTGAGGCGAGATAATTGCCCCCCCCCCCTTATTAATAAGCAAAAAAAATCACATAACTAATCAGAGATACTTCTTATCATAATTAACTTATGTCCAAAATTCCAAACAAATCGAATAATTCTGCGTAAAAACCTATTAATTTAATTTAAGAGAGATTATTCCCCCATTCTCCCTGTATGCTAAACGGTAAACGGAAAAAAAGTGACCGGAAAAAAAGTTATCGGAAAAAAAGTGACCTAAACTACAAAAGCGGAAAAAAGTGACACGGAAAAAAAGTGACACGGAAAAAAAGGGACACGGAAAAAAAGTGACAAGGATTGATTTTGGGGAATTATTATTGATTTTGGGGATTCATTGGTTAAGTAGTAAAGGGGGATGGGGGGGGCTCATAATTTAGGTAAATGGGTTTTTCATGCTGAATTAACTGTTTTGGTTCAATTTTTGGATATACGTTCATACTGAAAAGACGCTTGCCTGATTAGTTTTGGGAAGGGACGATTACCCCCCCCCCCCCCCCCATCCGTCCTCAATTAGATGAATGGGTTTTTATGCAGAATTATCCAACTTGTGTCAAATTTGCATATAGGCTCTTTTCGATAAGGCTTATATATAGTATAAAGTGCCTGAAGAGTTTTAGGAGTTTAATGGTTAAGTATAGAAGGGGAACGGGGAATAACCTTTCTTAAATTAATGGCTTTTTACGGATAATTATCCGATTTGCTTCGAATTTTGGACATGGGTTAATTATGATAAGACGTATTTCTGATTATTTATGGGGTTCTTTTGCTAATTAAAAAGGGGGCGGGTGATTACTACCCCCGGCCTTAAATTAGATTTAAAAAAATATATGCACACTTATCCGATTTATTTCAAATTTTGGATGTAGGATCTTTCTCATAAAGTAAATTCCTGAATAGTTTTAAGGGTTTAATGACTATGTATAGAGGGAGAACGGGGGATAAACCCCCTTAAGAGTGTATTCAAAAAAACGCTTTTCCACCTTCAACACTCGAAATTTTCCGATACAATTTCAGACACATTTTCAAAAGTAGAAATATGAAACTTGCTGAGGATATTTTTGAAGAGATGTACAAGGTGCCATGTGCTGTATTTTTACGCTCAATTCATTAGAATTTGATTTATAAACAATTATCTTCTCAGTATGACCCTTTTTTTCCGTTCACAGATCTCCCGCCAGGGGAAAATCTGTTCAAAATGCCATTTTTGATTGCTTTTTTCGCAATATTTTCTGCATTTATCAAAGAATTGACAATTACGGCACCTTGTGTACTTTCTAAATAAGACAATTTGCCAGTTTGATGCATATGAGAGTAAAAATGAAGTTAAAAATAAATCGGAAAATAGGCAGTTTGAATCGAAATACACCCTTAAATTAAATAAATGGCTTTTTGCGCAGAATTATCCGATTTGCTTCAAATTTTCGATGTATATTCATTATAAGAAGGCGTATCTCTGATTAATTATGGGGTTTTTTGCTAATTAAATAAGGGAAAGCGGGCGATTAATCCCCCCACTCTTTAAATAAGATTTTTTTTCCACAATTATCCAACGTATTTCAACTTTTGGATATAGGTTTTACCTGATAAAGTGAATCCCTGAATAGTTTTAAGGGTTTAATGGCTAAGTATAGAGGGATGAACGGGGGATAACCCACAAATAATCAGGAGTTCGCCTTATCATGATGAACGCACATTCAAAGTTTGAATCAAATAAGATAATTCTGCGTAAAAAGCCATTTATTAATTTAAGGGGGGTTATCCTCCGTTCCCCCACTGTATATGTCGGATGTTCCTCTCAGCCCGCACAACTTTGAAGAAAGTCCGTGGTAGTTATAGCTGCCACCACCGATATTACTAGGTGATATCGGTCACCCACTGTGAGGATTGTGTAAATGAACACTGACGCTGTCAATTAACTGAATTAACAGTTTATTTAGAATATATGTACACACTAAATACGCTATTTACCATTATATACAATTACATCTCGGATATAGGTGATCCGGTTCAACATTAAATTAAATACAGTAAAGGTTGGCTGTGTACTATTCGAATTACACCTTCCACCTCACACTCAATGCACGTTAGATTAACTTTATCGGAGATCACTTTCGAATCTCCCAACACATGGATACTCGGCCTGCACTTCTCGGCCCAGAGCACTAAACACCAGGACGTCTGTGTCCCTTGCTCTCCAGATACGCACTGCCTCCGCTCTACAACGCAGAGCACACCCTATCAGGACCTCTGTCCAACACTACTCTCTAGGTATGAACCCAGATACGAACTGAACTAATCTGAGATAAGACTTGCTCTTCTCAAATCACGGTGTTTCCCCAATGTCAACCCCCTTTGGGGCTTATCCATTGGACACATTCCACATTCCTTTCTTGATTAGTGACATGTTGCTTGTCAGCTCATCATCCACATACCTCACTGACGGATGAACACGCCTCTCCGCAATCTCCTCTTTCTCACTCACCACCTGTAGAGGATTACCTGTCAATTCTCCCTTCAACAAAGAAAGAATGTCACCTTGAAAATTCTAGTACACAGCCGGTATAATATAAAAGAGATTAAGATAGAGAAATAACGGAAATTCCAATCTTTACCAGAGGTGGTCTCAGAACCTGACAGTATACTTAGCCATTAAACCCTTAAAATTATTCTGGGACTAACTTTATGAGAAAAAACATATATCCAAAATATGAAATATATAGGATAAGTGAACATAAAAAACAATTTATATAATTTAAGGGGATCGGAGAATCACCCGCCTTAATTTTTAATTAGAAAAATAACCCCATATGTAATCAGGGATACGCCTTATCATAATGAATCTATAATCCAAAATTGTAGCAAATCCTATAATTCTGCGTAAAAAGTAATTTAATTTAAGGTAGGTTATATTCTATTCCCCTTCAATACTTAGATATCCAGGGGCGTAAACCATCCTTGTTGCGAAGGGGGGGTGTAGACTCATAAATTTCCGACTCTAAGACGGAAAATTTCCGAGTACTAAGAAAAATAAAATACCGACTATTATATACATATGTATATGTATGTATGTGTACATACACACACATACATATAATGTCATGTATTAAATTCGTGAAACCTTGGCGGTTTATAAAAGATTGTGTTTTTTGTAGTAACCAAATCCAGTCAACTTGCGTGAAATTCTTGATAGTAGATATCAGAGAATTCAAATTGAAAACACAAGATGGTTGTTTTGAAGTCGTACTACAAATCTGTACGGTCAGAGCGTAAGTGTTGTAAGGCAGTGGATTTGATAATCCTGCGATTTGTCCATCAGAAACGGAGCCAGTTTGTTGTTCAAGTCATTTTATTCATCAAACATAAAACATTAAAATGAGTCTTACATATGAAAAAATTCGTTGAGCCTTCATTCTTTGGGATGAATCTCTATGTCATATTATATGATTTTCAAAAGAAAATTTTAAAAAAATACAAGAGTCGTAGTCAGGAGCAGTGTGACCGTTTTTTCAAGCTAAAAGCAGGCTAGATTTGGACTGACAACAAGCTAAAAATAAATTCGATAGTCCTGCCATCTATACGAAAATCTGTTAATTTCGAATCAATAGACTGACAACTATCTTTAAGTCTGCATTTTTAGCTTGATTTAGCTTGTTGTTAGTTTTACAACAGTCCAGATTTCTTACAACAACCCAAAAACGGTCACACTGGTCAGGAGATAATATATGTCGAAGTACTTAAAACAAGACAGAAATCTAAACTCCAAAGTCACTGCATCTGTTTTTTGTTAGATTCGAAGACGACGACCGATATCGACGTAGTACAGATACAAGCCAATCAGTGAAAGGAGCACTTTTAGAGATGGGCAGCTAAGCTCCATCTCGAGAGGAGAGCGGCTTAAGGAGCCCATACCTCGCAGCGTGGTGTTTTCGAAGTATAGCATTCCTAGCATTGAAAAGTCGTGGGTAAGACTCCTGAAATTAAGATTGGAAACAAAAAAAGCAAAATGGCTTTTCAAACATTCGAAAATAAAAACTAGCTTCTCTCAGAATATTATAGATTGGGCAATTGATAAAATTTATAAAGGACTAAAAACTTTAGATTAAATAAGATATTTATTAATATACGCGTTTTAAAATTAAAGGGAAACTCAATAGCCTTCAACAACCAAATCCTACAACTTTTTGGTAGATTTGTTACGCTGAATTTTTTCTACGACCTAAAATTTATTCTTAGATATGTTGAAATGCCTTAAAACTTACCATTATCCCCTTAAACATTAGTAGTTGAGAATTTCCAAAATCAATAAAATGTATATTTAAGTACGTTTTAGTAGATTAGTTATTCTGAATCTCATCATTAATCTAAAACACAAATATTGCTAAATGATCTAAGAGTTTCAATACCCCCCCCCCTTTAATCTTCTTAAAGGCAGGAAAATTTCTAAAATCTCTGAAATGCATGTTAAATTACTTTTAAATTAGCTTGTTATCTTGAATTTCATGCCCCTACCTAAAACTGCTGCCAGGATATGGTCAAATGTTTTAGAATTTTTGACTCCCTTTAATTCACTTCGTAGGCAATTTCTGAAGTTCTGAAAAACGTACTTATTTTTTTAGTGGTTTTATTTTCATTAATTCCACATTTCTACCTAAAACAGCTGATGAGATATACCAAATATTAAAAAAATTTCTACCTCCTTTACCTTTAAAGGGGAAGAATTTCTAATATACTAAAATACGTTATTAATTATTTGTTTAGCAGATTTACTTTTTTTAATTTCACGTTCCTACCTAAAAACGATATAGAAATATGCTAGTTGATCTATAAAACGATGTCTAAAAAAAAACGAATTACACAACTTGCATTGCATTTTTTGTTTTTTGCATTTAGGAGGTAGCATAATTTATATAGAAAATTTTGAATCATTAAATGTATACAAAATTTTTCTCAGCAGTATTAATATATAACGATTAACGGTCTTAACGATTTTATGCTATATGATTATAAGCTAGAATACTAATGGTAGCAGAATAGAGTTAAATATTAAGAAGATTGGTTGAAAGGGATTCATAGGGATGACAGCCCATCGTGGCGAAGTGGTAGTTTTGTTTTGTAATTGATACTTGGAAAGGGTTCCAATCGTCTGAGTATGCCAAAGCATTATCTGGAAAAGAAAACTACTTTTTACCTCTTTAATTTTTAGCAATGAGGTAAAAACAAACATTTGTCATTTTTTTTTATGTTTATAATTTTTTCTAATGACATACTTTCTATCTGCTAAAACTTTGGTGTCATCTCTGTTTTTTTTTTTTTTTTTTTTTTTTGACTAAACAAAATTTAGCTATAATAATATGAAAAAACTTACGAATACAATTGATTAAGAAAAAGGAAAACGAACGAATTATTTCTGATAGAAATAAAATCATATAAATTAAGAAATATCCAGATTAATTCGAGGTAAAATTTCAAAGTATTTGGATGTTTTCAATTTTCATCCACCTATTTTGATTAAAATTACACAAAGTAAACAAAATTTACATTAAAAAATAGTTAGTAGAAAAAATAAAACCATAATTATTTTCGATTAAAATTAAATTCGTATAGCTTGGAAAATATCCAGAGTGATAAGGAAAAGCACTAAATATTTGCAATTCATTTTTGAATTTTCATTAGAAGAAAATTACACCTAAATTCAGTGATTACTAACTAAATTTAAAGTTAGAGAAAAAGTAGAAGTTTCATCACTTCAATCAGCATATCTTAAAATTTCCACACCAAAGTTAAAATTTTTCGACAATACAGCAAAGTCTCGATATTTTGAAGTCAAAGTGCAGAAAAAAAATTCGGACTAACAAGGTTTTTGATCAAAATATGCAGGTTTTGATTAATATTAACATCGCTGGGACATGTATCTAAGTATTTTTTCGTCATATCGAAGTTTTTTAGTTCACAATATTCGACAAATCAAAGTTTATCTGTATAGTCCTATCAAAAAAAAAAAAAAAAAAAAAAAAAAAAAAAAAAAAAAAAAAATCTAATATATTTCCGATTAAGAACAAATTTATATAAGTTTTATTTGTTCACTTTTTTTTCTCTTCTAATTAAAAACTACAATAAAAAATCTCTCCAATTCATAAGTTTTTACAAATTAATATACATATTATTTTCGACTAAACGTACATTTTTCCGATCAAACGGGAATTTTTCAGACTGTCTTTTTCATTTTTCCAATTTGTAAGTCCTTATAGGTAAATACCATTTTCCCAACTAAACATACATTTTCCCTATCTAACGGTAAATTTCCCGACTGATTTTTTCCGTTTTTCCAATTTGTAAGTCATTATAGTAAATAACTTTTTTCCGACTAAACGAACATTTTCCCAACTTGTAAGTCCTTATAGTTAAATACCATTTTTAAGACTAAACGTACATTTTCCCTATCGAACGGGAATTTTTCCGACTGATTTTTTGAATTTTCCAATTTCTAAGTCTTTATGGTACATAATATTTTTCTGACTAAACGGACATTTTCCCGACTGATTTTTTTCGTTTATAAGTTTTTATAGATAAATATCATTTTTTTTTTCACCTAAACATACATTTTTCCTAGCGAACGGGAATTTTTTCGACTGCTTTTTTCGTTTTTCCAATTTGTAAATCATTATAATAAATAACTTTTTTTTTCCGACTAAACGAACATTTTTTCCAATTTGTAAGTCATTATAGTTAAATACCATTTTTAAGACTAAACGTACATTTTCCCTTTCGAACGGGAATTTTTCCGACTGATCTTTTCATTTTTCCTATTTCTAAGTCTTTATAGTACATAACGTTTTTCCGACTAAACGGACATTTTCCCGACTGATTTTTTTCGTTTTTCCAATTTATAAGTTTTTATAGATAAATACCATGTTTTTCCCAACTAAGTGTGTTGTTTTACCGATAAACACGAAATTTTCCGACTGTTTTTCTCGAGGGGGGGTGCCGCACCCCCCCATACCCCCCCGGGATTTACGCCCCTGTAGATATCAAATCCTTAAAACTATTCAGGGATCCACCTTATCAGTAAGAACCTATATTTAAAATTTGAAATACATGGGGTAATTCTGCATAAAAACCTATTTATCTACATTAAGGGGGAGATAATTGCTCGCCCCCCACCCTTTATAATAAGCAGAAGAACCCTATAACTAATCACAGATACGTCTTATCATAATGAATCTATGTCCAAAATTCTAAGCAAATCGGATAATTATGCGTAAAAAGTTATTAATTTAATTTAAGAAAGGTTATCCCCCGTTCTCCCTCTATATATAACCATTAAAACTCTTCATGCATTATATGCTATATATAAGCCTTATCGAAAAGAACCTATATTCACAGGGCCCGACTTAGACAGTGGGGGGCCCTGGGGCAAACATTATTAGAGTGGCCCCCTTCTATCTTAAAAATATTTGTGAATTATACTCAAGTGACTAAAATTAAAATTCAAACCTATTGTATGTATGCATAAATTTTGTACCAAGTACTGATTTCAGTATTTATATTTCACATCTTTATACATAATAACAGATGATAAATAATTTTAACTATTAATTTTCTTATGATGTAACTATTACTTTAACCCTTTCAGGGGCAAGGTATTTCTGCTCCGAAAATGTTCAAATAATTGATTCACACCACAATTTAAGAACAGATTTATTTGAAAATAATCAAGAGCTATTTTTCGCGAATATTATAAAATCGAAATTGTACTAAAATTTTACTGGTGCCAGTTCGAAATTGGAACAGTAATATTATGTGTTTGCAAACTGCAAACACCGCCCCTGAAAGGGTTAAGGGAACGTGAGGTAGGGAAGCAAAGGGGGTAGGAGAAAAAAGACCCCTTAAAATTGAAAAAAAAGAATTTTGGTAATATTTTGCTATTTTATATCATTTGGCCCTCTTTTAACAATAAACTTTTCTCTCCTTGGGGGCCCCCCTCAAACCGGGGGCCCGGGGCAATTGCCCCGCATGCCCCTGCCTTAGTCAGGCCCTGTATATTCAAATCTGACACACGTTGGATAATTCTGCATAAAAACCCATTCATCTAACTGAGGACGGATGGGGGGGGGGTAATCGTCCCTTCCCAAAACTAATCAGGCAAGCGTCTTTTCAGTATGAACGTATATCCAAAAATTGAACCAAAACAGTTAATTCAGCATGAAAAACCCATTTACCTAAATTATGAGCCTCCCCCCCCCATCCCCCTTTCAAACTTAACCAATGAATCCCCAAAATCAATAATAATTCCCCAAAATCAATCCTTGTCACTTTTTTTCCGTGTCCCTTTTTTTCCGTGTCACTTTTTTTCCTTGTCACTTTTTTTCCGTGTCACTTTTTTTCCGCTTTTGTATTTTAGGTCACTTTTTTTCCGATAATTTTTTTTCCGGTCACTTTTTTTCCTAGATTCATGCTAAACCATTAAATTGCCAAATCTCTTCAGGCATTATATACTATATATAAGCCTTATCAGAAAGAACCTATATTCAAAATTTGACACACTTTGGATAATTCTGCATAAAAACCGATTTATCTAATTTAGGACGGTTCAGTGAATTAAGTGATGAAAAATGAGCCACTGCCCTTCAAGGAGTTAATAAACATCAAATTTGTAGATACATGTTACCGAATTTTGTCAGAATTTATACTTTTAAACGAAAACCTAATCTCTTATCAGGATCTATGCAATATTCATATTTTTTCTTTATTCTACCTCTACCTGAAAAAAAGGATGGATTCATAAAATTTTTTGAATTTCGGTCTTCGTCGGATTTACACGTTTTAGGGGGTCAAAGATTCCAAAAAACACGTGTTTACGAAATGTCTCTCTGTGACATAAATTTTGTGGACACTCTATCTCTAGAATTTATAAACATAATTTCACAAAACTTTATATTAAGTTAGTCCCTGAAATACACTGGTGATAATTAGTTTTTGGTGTAAAATCGATCAATAAGTTGCGCTGCTATGTTGCATTTTTTACGATTTACTCAACAGCTATATCTTGATAACTAATACGCATATTTCATCAAACTTCCGATTCAGTTAGTCCTTGATATGAACTGATGTTTGTTTACATTTTAGTGTAAATGTTTCAAGAAGTGGCGCTGCTATGCTGTATCTTTCACAATTTTTGCTATCGTTCTGTTTCAAGAATTAAGGGTGTATTCCAAACCAAATTTCTTATATTCCGATTCATTTTTAAATTCCTTTTTGCTCTCAAGTGCATCAAACTGGCAAATTCTATTATTAAGAAAGTACACAATGTGCCGTGCTTATGGAGTTTTTGATAAATGGAGAAAATATTGAAAAAAAAAGAAAGGCTGTCAAAGATGACGTTTTGAACCGAAGTTTTTGAAGCGGAAGATCTAAAACAAAAAACAAAAAACAAAACAAAAATAAAATAAAATAAAAATAAAAGATCAGAGTGAGAAAATAATTGTTTATAAATCCAATTCTAATGAATTGAGGGGAAAATTAAATCACACGGCATCTTCAAAAACCATCTTAGCAAATTTCATGTTTCTACTTTAAAAAATTCGTCTGAAAATGTATCAGAAAATTTCGAGCTGTTGAGAGTGGGAACATATTTTTTCGAATCCACCCTTAATGCACGGAATTTAATAAAAATTTACTTCAGGTAGTCATTCATATATATTGACGCTGATTAGTTTTGGTGTAAATCGCTCAATAGGTGGAGCTGCTATGCTGCATTTTTCACGATTTTTGCAACAACTCCATCTCAAGAACAAATACACGGAATTTAATGAAAATTTATTATCCTGGTAGTCCCTGATATAGATTGTTGTTGATTAGTTTTTGGTTCAAATAGGTGGCGTTGCTCTGCTGCATTTTTACGATTTATACGACAGTTTTATCTCATTAACTAATGCACTAATTTCCGTCGTCGATTCCGTTTGTGATTTTTTTTTTCTGCTATGTTTAAAAATTGACATCATAAACATTGAAATCAAAAACATAAAAAAAAATAAAGGTACCAAAGCAGCATATCTGCGTTCAATTTTCTGTCTGAAAATGACAATCTATTAAAAAAACTAATTTTTTGAAACTCACACTTTTGTATTATTTATTTATTTATTTTTGAAATATTTAAAGTTTTTCACCCAGAATTTAAAATCTAAATACGAAAAGACAAATCACACACGCGTAAACATACATTCATCTTTAAGAAGATTTCTTCAATTTTAAACGATATTGACATTTAACCTTTCAGGCAAATTCGTTTCCAGAGATCTCCTCAGGATTTTTTATAGGTAGATTTCGTAAACAATACTATACCTATTATATTTTCCCCTATGTTGAAATTTCTGAAAACTTTTTGAAGATCCATGCCCATTATGAGTAATAGAATCCAAAGCCCCCCCCCCTCCCCCCCCCAGTTTAAAACTTTATATAAATATTTATCTGTTCATATTTATTTATTTATTTATACCGTATATACTAGTGTAAATGTCGAAGAATTTTACGCAAAATTTGGGAGTTAAAAATAGGAGTCGGTCGACTTATACACGAGTTAGTAAGATTTTTTTTTCTTTTCACAGGGCTAGTCCTTTTATGGATCTATGTTGGAGAGACAGGTAAAAACGAACAATGATCAGTCCCTGAGATTGACCAAAAAAAAGCTCAACAAAAATGTCCCTCTAATTCTTCTGCACCCATTCCCGCATGCAATGCTCCTCAACGCAGGAAATTAAATTTCAGCATTTGTATATCCCTTTTAAAAAGAGTTCAACGTGAGAATGCTTGTAGACGCCTCTTCTAAAAGTCCTACAATACAAAGAAGTTTTGTACATTAGCAGTCTAAGGAACTTTTTACTCTGGTAAATAAGGCTTAAATAGATTTTTCAAAGATTTTTTTTTCTTTTCAAATATCGAATTGATGGGAATGGGTTTCAAAATTATTTAAACTTCTGCGTTTTTACATAATTATGCTTTTTGCAAATATTACACTTAAAAAACTCTGATTAGAAACGCAGAAAAAAGTTATTATTGTTATTACTATTTTATTATTATTATTATTATTATTATTATTATTATTATTATTATTATAATTATATCTTCGATTGCATATCATTTTTCAACATAAGTGCTATTGAAGTTTGAATGAGGAAAGCTTTTTTCTTTTAGCGATGAGAGCCGCTGGCGCCTAGATTTTTGCACTCCTGTATATATCCACGTAATTTCGATAATTTTGCATAAATCTCTTGCAACCTCATACATAAAATAATCAAGGAGAAGAAAATCTCGGTCATGTTCGTTAATGGCCAAAATCAGACCAAGGAGGTTGGAAATGGGGAAGGAGTTTGTGAAAACAGAAAAAACCCATAATTTCACAATTGTGATGTACATAAAATCAATTATCGTTATTATTACTACTAAGAAAAGTTCTAAAAATTTATCTATGACATATTTTTGACATCGTTAAAAATGGGCTCAAATTGCGCAAAAAATAATGTTTTAACCCTTTCAGGGGCAAGGCTTTTCTGCTCCCAAACTGGTCAAATAATTAATTCAAACTGCGATTTTTGAACAAACTGATTTAAAAATAATCGAAAACTTTTCGTCATGCATATTATGCGATCAAAATTGCAGTAAAAATTTACTGCTACCGTTTGTCAGTTTGAACCTTCAGATTAACCGTTTCCAGACTGCAAAAGACGTCCTTAAAAGGATTAAAATAAAACAAAAAATCATATCTTCGTCGGTTTACAAGATATTAAATGCAATTAAATTTATTATAAATCTTCTTAATATTATCTACAACTTTTATATTGACAAGTTTTTCATGGGACCAAGTCTAACAGAAAAAGAATCATAAAGGGTGAGGAGGTTAGAGAAGAAAAGAAGTCACAGTAACATAATTCTGATTAAAAAGGCGCCTATTGAAAATTGAATTAAAAACTCATCATAAGCGGCTAGATGAAAATGCGTTTATTTCTAATCTTGATTTCCTTTTTTTTTAAAAATTAGTAATTAACTTTCAAATATACCTTACGGCTATATTCTGAGGCGGTAGGGGCTTTTTCTAATTATTTGCTTAAATCGTAAATTACGCATGTCAGTATTGCTCTTGATGTGCAGCACTTTTACCACTAAATATCAGCCTTTTTGCATGAAAATTAAACACGGAGTTTGAAATCACCACATTTGTATTTCATAAAACTTTTAAATCGTTTAGACAATAATAAATATCTTTTAAAATAATTTAAATGTATTTATTGGTAGTCGATAAAAAAGAAAAACAGAAGAATGCTTCTGCAAGCGTTTTATACTAGATTTCCGTTTAAAAATATAAAGTTGTTCAAATTAATGAACGGTTTTATTTCAGGTGTTTTTAAAGCTAATATTTCGATCCCGACTAAAGCTGGGCGAGACACCTGCTATTTATATGTTGTTAAACATTGTATGTTTTTGCAAATTAGTTATAGGGAAAAAAAAGAATCTTCCACGCATACATTTTTATCGAGGAAAATAAAAATAGTAATGTAATTGAAAAATGTTTTCTTAAAATTTTATTAGTTTGAGGGAAATATTTCTAGATTTCGAGAAAGAATCGTAAATATTCCAAGCTAAAACATGGTTTTACTTTAAATTTTGAGTCTTGAGCAAATTTTAGCTTTGGATATGAAATTGAAATCCACTCGCTCAAGAATTATTAAAATTATAAATATATAACTTTATTTTACACCCTGAATATTTTTTAACATTAGTACTAATCATCCTAAAAATATTGCAATTTTTATACATTTTAGCAACATTTTCATTTTAAATATGAGCTTTGACATTAATAACCGAAAAAATTATTTAACTATGATTGCAGCCAAAATTTGTGCTTAAAAGCAATTTTAAGGACATAAGAGAGATTTCTCGCCAACTAGCAATTGATTATAATCAAAATCAAAGATGCATTATGTTTATAGGGACATATTTCTTAATTCCTTAAATTTGACTAAAATTAGCCGAAATTTTCGTTTACAAATGTATAAAAAGTATTAGGATTGTCAAGCTTGTAAAAAGTTTACCTTTTATATTAACACTGTTTGTAAAGCAGAATTTGATTCGATTAAAGAAGACGGTGCTGATTAAACAAATGACAAATGTTGTTTTCTTAACCTTCCTACACTGAATGGGTCTAATCGAACCAGTCCAGTCCTATTATGCGTTTCATTCGATTCAAACCAGAAAATTTTTCATAAAGTAAATTAAATAAATAACTCAAAGATTTAAGTTAAATAAGTATGTTTAATGGATTTAAATAAAAATTCTGGTATTAAATATTTTAATCAAGTTTGAGTAAAATTTCAACAGGGTAGGAAGGTTAATTAAAAAAGGACTTATTCAATAGTACAGTGATTCAAATAAGCGGCAAATTTCCATATGTTTAATTGTAGGAGGGGGGCCGTATGTTTAGTCTGCCCAGGAGCCCGTGAAATTTGTTACCGGCCGTGCACACTAGAAATTCAAATTGCCACACCTCAGCCATTTTTTAAGATATGAACGAAAGAAAAAATGCTCCGACCCTTTTTTTATAAAGTTCAAACACATAAAAAGCGCTTAATTTTTTCATTTTTTGTACCTCATTTTTATTTTTTAGTTTTTTAGTTTTAAATGGCCACAGGGCCGGTTAGAGGGGGGGGGGGCACAGTGGGAAACTGCCCAGCGGCAAGGGCACTGGGAACAAGATGGGGTCCGCACCGTATCAAACAACTATAGAGATTACATAATATTACAAATCTGAACTTGCACACATTTTTTTAATTATTATTCACAAGTTAACTGGAAAAATGTTTCCCAGAATTGTTGTGAGAATATTTTCACCCAAGACATAGAACCATTGGTAAAAGAATCCCTGCATAAGAACCATTACTAAAAGAATCCCTGCATAGAACATAGAACAAGACAAATATTATCTCTTCTTGTTTTGTACTGAGGTGAGTACTAATCTAAATTTGTCATTTCATTCATCATTCTTTTTACAAACAGACAGGCACTTCCTGTTTTCCTAAGAAATTCAGAAAGAACCCTTCTTTGACCACGGATTGCCATACCCATGCCTTCAGGCCAAAGAGCCTGTGGACTACATACAACAGGTCTATCTGATACTGGCAGCTAGACCGACTCAATTATCGGACAAACGATGCGACAGTTAGGGCACGGCCCGCGCTAATTGGGGTCTCCTAGGGAGTTCCGATTTACTGATTACCGAATAGGCACGAGAAGTACATGTTTCCCTTAGAAAGTTTTGAAGGGGCCCAAAATTGAGAACACAGGGGGCCCTGAATTTTGCATGGAATTAACTTAATTCTAAAATTTTATCTAATTTCTTTTCAAATTATTAATTATGCATATATGCATATATATATACAATTTGTATTATTTAAGTGCTTCGTAAATGCAAATAACAAATTAATTTTTCATGTAAAAGATCAGTTTTTGTACATTATTTTAGATAAATTTTTATTTTACATATTGAATTGAGAATTGTTAAATTTAGCTTATATGTACAAAAACATAGCTATTGCCGTTATTGAAAGAAGTATATCAAAATATTGACACTTTATGTTGTGCATACTTTTTACATTACATCTTTTCATCCAATTATATTTTTTATATTAGCCCCATGCTAATCTCTTTTAGCATATTTTGCTTGATTGTATTTAATTTTAATGTAAAAAGAAAACAAGTTGGAAATTGCACGTGAAGCGTAGCAAATGAGGTGCGTTCGTACGATAACGAAGTTTTAAAAATATTCAGATCTTGCTGATATAGTAGAGCGTACTTCGGATACAGTATAGTAGTCGAAATCTTTGTGTTTCTGTAAATATGCAGGAAGTAATTTTTATTACACCTCAGCAACGTACATCTAATTCATAAAATGTTAAATAGTTGAATATAATTAAAACACGCCTCAAACAACGTATAGCATTATGTAGTTGAATACTTTTGTGTGGTCCTGTAATTTAATAATAAAAATTCCTTGCATCACAGATTGTACAGAATGCATATTTTAGTATATGCTTCATAGATTCATGCCAATTCTATTATGTTCGAATGAGTGTAACATCATTAAAATGCATTTGAAACTTTATTCCCATTGACCGTAATGTAATGGAATACTTTTGATTGTCCCTGTAAATGATCTATGCATCCGACTTTCATAACATTTGAAATGGCTCGACAAAATTACGTAATAATTATGTTTTAAATTTCAAACGATTAAAATGCATTTGAAACTTTTTTCCCCATTGACCGTAATGTAACGGAGTCCTTTTGATTGTCCCTGTAATTGATCTATGTATCCGATTTTCATAAAATTTGAAATGAGTCGACAAAATTATGTTATAATTATGTATTTTAAATTTCAAATGATTCGGTTGGGTAGTTTTTGCGTTGTTATATGCGGACAGACAGACGGACGGACTGAGCGACAACAATAGGTGCTGCGTATTCGCATAATTACGAACGCACCTAACTAGTCGTTGGGGGCCACCGTAATACTTACCCATCATAATATAAGATATGAAAATAAAACGCGTGTAAACCATGTATGGCAATTCCAAAATGAAATTTAAACGCATAAATAAATAATTTGAACATACATAATAATGCTCCATTAATGAATTGCTGATGTGCCAATTTCGACAAATTATATAAAACGCCAAAATACTCGAGTAGTACCGGATTGCGTAAAAGAAACATCCTTATAACTCAAAAAATAATAATCACATTACTGCGTTGGATTAAGCGTCTCATTTCCAATTCAAATATATCTGTGAATTGAAATTTGAATTAAATACAGGGTCATGAAAAGTCGAAGAATGTGGAAAACAGGATTACACATATCTCGGCAACTAATAATCCGATCGACTTCGTTTTTTCTGCAAAATTTGTGTTATTTTATTGCCTTTTACATCCATTCCTTAAAATAAAAAATTTCGAAAATTTTTATATACCTTTCATCAGAACGAATTTTTTGAGAGTCCGAAAAAAATAGTTCCGGATAATCGAAGTTACTGATATTAAATAAGCTTACATACTAAGTACATACAAAATTTCAAGTCTCTATCTCAATTTGTTCGGGAGATAGAGCGGTTACAGACAGACAGACAGACAGACAGACACACAGACGGACGGACGGCAATTTTTTTTTCTAAAATTACGTTTTTTGGAATCTCTAGTATCTAAAACGTGTAGATCCGTCAAAAAAAAAAAATTTCGATTTTCAAAACGATTGCAAGACTTACCCTATACTACGTATGATGGGTAAGTAAAATACTGTTGTCTATTTAGCGCATCAACACATACTGAAACGACAGATTTGTAGCTTTGGCTGACGCTAAATTGATGTTGGGTCAGTTTGTAGTATCTCTAAAAATAATACAAGTTGGAAATTGCACGTGAACGTAGCAAATGAGGTGCGTTCGTACGATAACGAAGTTTTAAAAATATTCAGATCTTGCTGATATAGTAGAGCGTACTCCGGATACAGTATAGTAGTCGAAATCTTTTTTTGTGTTCCTGTAAATATACAGAAAGTAATTTTTATTACACCTCAGCAACGTATATCTTATTCATAAAATGTGAAATAGTTTAATATAATTAAAACACGTACCAAACCATGTTTCCCCGTATAGCATTATATAGTGGAATACTTTTGTGTGGCCCTGTAATTTAATAATAAAAATTCTTTGCACCACAGATTGTACAGAATGCATATTTTAGTATATATTTCATAGATTCATGCCAATTCTATTATGTTCAAATGAGTGTAACATCATTAAAATGCATTTGAAACTTTTTCCTCATTGACCGTAATGCAACGAAACCTTGTGATTGTCCCTGTAATTGATCTATGGATCCGATTTTCATAACATTTGAAATGACAAAATTACGCAATAATTATATGTTTTAAATTTCAAACGATTAAAATGCATTTAAAACTTTTTTCCCTATTGACCGTAATGTAACGGAATCCTTTTGAATGTCCCTGTAATTGCTCTATCCATCCGATTTTCATAAAATTTGAAATGACTCGATAAAATTATGTTATATAATTACGTATTTTAAATTTCAAACGATTCGGTTGGGTAGTTTTTGCGTTGTTATATGCGGACAGACGGACAGATGGACAGACAGACAGACGGACGGACTGAGCGACAACAATAGGTGCTACGTATTTACATAATTACGAACGAACCTAAAAAGGGGGAAAAATATTGATTAATGAAATACATATGAAATCAAGTGAGCCACTCTTTTGAATAATATTTGTAGCAGTGGTGAATTTCCAGGTATCTCGAATGTAAATTCTTTACAAATGAAAGGGGGGCCCCGAAATGACACTGTGCTTCCCATAGCATCAGAGCTTAATCGGGCCCTGCCTTTTCACAGGGAAATACTGTTTTGAAATACCATTTCCTCTGTACAAAATAACATTTTCCCCATGATTTGTTTTTAAATATTTCTTTTGAGAATTTCTGAAAGTCGGAGTTGGTATAATTTTCAGAGAGTGTGTAGTTTTGACGATCTCAAAAATAACCATTCACACAAAAAATCTCAAATTATCTTATAAAATTGGTTCACTAATTTATTAAAGGTTTTTATAATCTTCGATTAACCCTTTATCTACGGACGGTACTTATAAGTCCATTAAAATTATTCATTATAAAATTCTTTTAATACGTCAATTAGTTGTAATACTGTTTAGAATTAGTTACAGATACATTACTTTATTTTGTTCCAAAAGCATTATTAGTTACACAAAACAAATATATTTTTAAAAGTATAATTTCTTTTCCCTTTGTATCTTTTCAGCTTTATTGGCGCTGAGGGAGGGGGATGGGGATTTTTCAATTCGGAAATACAGTCGGCTCTCGTTAATTCAAAATCGGATAAATCGAATCTTCACTTAATTCGAACTAAACGTTAAGTTCCGAAATTTTCAATGACAGAATAATGTTAAAATTTTCAGTTAATTTGAACTCATTTTCTCTTGACATCGTTTAATTCAAACTAACGGGAACTCCAATTTTTCATTTTTCCTTTTTTTTAAACTCCAGACCCTTGAAATAACTTGATTTCTTTCATTTTAGTAAAAATTGTTCTGAATTAGTATACACACAAACCCATCCATTTGATATCCGCTTTCTAATTATCCGTATGCAGACCCTGACTATCGCACGGGCACTCGAGTTCTATGCCCTGGGAACGAAATTTCTGTGGAACACAAAACATTTCCTATTTCATCTAAATTCATATCATAAAAATCATAATTGCGGAAAGAAAAGTGATATTAATTAGGTAAAATGACAAAAGTATACCTCAATTTATGTTTAAAAGCACGTTTCAATAAATAGTAGAATTTTTCTTAATTTTTAGTTATGGAACTGTTTTTCAATTTTCCAGGAAACATTTTTTCGGATAAGTGTATAATGTGTGAAAAAACTACTATCAGTAAATTAACTAATCTACGGGGGCACGAAAATTTGAAAGTGCCCTGGGCATAGAAACTTGTTAGTCGGGCCTGTTGTAACAAGTCTGTAAATGACACATCCAGCTCTTCTGCCATTGCGATTTTTCCTAACTCCTTAATTGGTTTATGTATTTATATATTTTAATTTAATATTAAGTCACATTCTAACTTGAACAGCTGAAATGAATTTAGAAAATACTATAATTCCTTTGTAAAAGAACTCTTTTAATTATGTTTTTCTGTCATACTTACCATAATTCGAACATTTCTTGTGGTCCCAGTAAGTTCGAATTAACGACTGCCGACTGTATTTCTACATTTATATTGTAAGAACACCATATTTGTACATTTTATAATTCTACAAAATACTAAGAAAACAATTTAAAATAAAAGATTTGAGTGGGTTATAAATATTGCACAAAATCCCTGTAAATTCAAATTTAATTAATCCTTCTAAATAATTCAATCCTTCTAAAATCCTTCAAAAATTTATTAAATGATTAATAAGGAAAGCGTCTTTTCAATATGGGCGTATATCCAAAAATTAGACCAAAACCGTTAATTCAGTATGAAAAACCCATTTACCTAAATTAAGAGCCTCCGTCTGATCAATGAATCCCCAAAATCAATTCCTTGTCACTTTTTTTCCTGTAACTTTTTTTCCGTAAACTTTTAACCGTGTCACTTTTCTCCGCTTTTATAGTTTATGTCACTTTTTTCTGTTTACCTACCAGATGGGGGAAATGGTATCCAGATGCACTAAGTAGCTGCCACTTGTTTCGTCAGTCACTTTGTGATAATTTAAAAGCAATGATCTTATATACAGGATGAATGGATATATGTTTATAATAATTGATTTATACTTGAAATGATATAATCACATGTAGAATTTTAAATTTAATTATAGCGAATTGTTAAATGACTAATTTTATAATTCATATTATTAATGAAATAAGGTCAGGCAAAGTTAGTTTTAACGAGAAACAACATCATCACTGAATTGAATCGTGTTTAAAACAGCCATCACTTTAAAATAATCTAAAAATTCGTCGGAAAACAATTGATAAAACTAAATTACAAATACAATTAGTTACAAAAAATCAAACCTGTGGAATTAATATATTAAAGTATTTTTTAAATATAATAATAAGTTTCTGCTTTATGAAATTAATAATTTTAGGAATATATAATTATATTCGATTTATGTTTATATCTATTCTAAGGAAACTTTAAATGTTGTTTAGAAAGCTAATATTTGCTCTTCACTGAAATACTGTGTAATCAAAGTTGCGTTCTCTTTAAATTATTCCTGAATGGAAAAATACAATTTAAATCAATGTCCAATGCATAATTTTATTTTGTTTGATTCTGTCAAGTTATCGGCTGTTTGAAAATTGTTTCAACTCTAATTAATACATTTTACTCATCATATCGATTTTAAACGGAATCAAGAATAATTATACTTATGGCATTTTCCAAAATATGTTCAATAATATCAAAACAGCAATGAGAATCCAAGAAAATAATGCGCATGTGCTATCCATAAGTTTTCTTTATTAATAAATAAATCAAGTTATTATTATTTTTTAATGAATTGAAGAATGCTATCTATATTTTACATTAATCATAACAACAACCTAAGACTAAATCTTATGGAATGGAAAAAAGTTCAGTTTTAAGTAGGCTTTCTTACCCCTTTATGTCCCGACGTCACTTTAAAGCACCTTTAAAATAATTTGTTTTAAAATGCATGTAATACTCGATTAGTAATACATTTTAGAATGCGTTCTAAATACTACTTTACTTCATCTTATCTCAAGAGCATAATTGGTTGAACAAACAAAAATATTTTTAAAAGGACGATTTCTTTTTCGTTTGCATTTCTCAGCTTTCTTAGCATTGAAAGATTGTGGGGGGAAATTTTCAATTAAGTATCATTTCATTAATTCTAGAGTAAGACCATTATGTTTGTACATTTTGTAATTCAATAAAAATCTAAAAAAGTATTTAAAATAAAAAATTTGAGTGCAGTTATAAATATTGCATAAAATTTCTATAAACACTAATTAATTAATTTTAACTGTCAAAACTCTTTTAAATTTTTTAAGAGAAATTTCAGTCATGAGAAAAGAACCGCTAGCTTATGCTAATCCAATGGAAAAGATTTATAAAGATATCTCGATTGAATTTCAATATTTTTAATATTTTTTCTTAGATGATCTGTATGCAGGCCGTTTCTTACTTTTTCGATTTTGATTATATGTTTTTTCTCATGAATATGCTTTCACTTTCGAAACCGGTTCCGAAAATAAAAGTGTTTTTATTAAATTATCTGTAAATAAAATCGAAAAAAATCTCTAATATTCATTGAAAAAAATCATTTAAAAACTTATAAATTCAAACGAGATATTTTTTTTTAATTTCTTCCACAGGATTAGCATTATCGAACGGGCCTTTTCGCTTGACTGAAGTAGCCTCTTAATTAATTGTGTATATCTTCTTATGTAGATTCAAAAATTCACAAAAAATGCTTCAGAAGATGAAATTTTTATCAATTCATAATTTGGGAAATACAGGGTTCGGAGGTACACCGCTCTTAATTATTTTCCGGTGATCACGAATATTTTCCATTTAGGAAAACTCCATTTTAAAGAGGTTTCGCTTTAATCGGGTTCCTTTATAGACAGATCTATTTTATCAGTTTTTAAAGTACTTAGTTTGCTTAATTACTGCATTAATAATTGCTAAATGTTGTTAGCCCCCCCCCCCCCAAAAAAAAAAAAAAAAATTTCGGAGTCCACCCCTGACATGATTCGCTAGTTGGCACATGATTCGCGCCCTGCTCTGAAATTACAGTTTTTTTCTTTTACGCAGATTTATTAAAAGAATAGGTTCATACAGAAAATTCATTTTTAAAAATTTTGATAAAGTGCGTTTGAAGTTCACGTATGTAGCTCTAAAATTATATATATTATATAATCTTAGAGTTACACTTTAAGTGTCGTCTACAAATTTCTAGATAAATAAACCGTATGATTATTAGCGGAAGCAATAAAAACTATACGCAGAAAGGATATATATCCAGGATTTACTGCTCTCGACGAACCTAAAAAATATTCTAGCACTCCATGTATGTCCCCTCTACTGTGATATCAAAATGACGTACGGGGGCAGATACACTGGAGGTAGATATCAGGCCTCGTAGAAAATGAAATGCTGCAGCACTGGATATCTGCCCCCATCTAATGCAGAGGTCAAAATGGCGGATGGGGGCAGATATACTGGGGGTAGATATCAGGCTCTCGTAGAAACTGAAATGCTGCAGCACTGGATATCTACCCCCATCTAATGCAGAGCTCAAAATGGCTGACGGGGGCAGATATACTGGGGGCAGATATCAGGCCCTCGTAGAAAGTGAAATGCTGCAGCGCTGGATATCTACCCCCTTCTAATGTAAAGGTCAAAATGGCGGACGGGGGCAGATATACTGGGGGCAGATTTCAGCATTCCCCAACTGAAATCACATTCTCATAAATCATCATTCATAGGCGTCCATGTACCGAATTCTTTGCGTGGCCCTGTATATCATTTTATCTATATTCCGCAAACATTTCTAAGTAAATTAAATGCAGTTCAGCGTCAAAAGTCATAACATATTTAATAACCACCTTTAAGTAATTTACGCTCATATCCAGTAACGTTGGCTAACTCTTTTGGGTCTTTTGGTATAGGTAAATGCTATATTAACTATAGCATTTATGCACACCATATAATGTGCATATATTTAGCGAAATATAAACGCGAATATCATAATTAAAATGCATTTCATACCTTCATCAGCCATCATCGGACATATATACGGTACTTCGGAAAGAATATACTATTTGAAATCTTTTGTATGGCCCTGTAAATGATATGCACTTCATATTATGCAAGGCAGTAGCGTATAATTTATATTAAGCTTCAGTGACATATATCAATTTTATTATACATGAAAAAGCTTAATACATTTAAAATATGTCACACACAATTCTCCCTTTTACTACTATCTAATGGAATTCTTTTCTGTGGCCCTGTAAATGAATAATAGCTACATTTTGACCTTATATTTTATAGAATGCATATTTTAATATGTTTGACAGGGTATAACATCTTTAAAATTCCTTTGAAACGATTTTCCCCCATAGGCCGTAATGCAATAGAAAACTTTTGATTCGCCCTATAGATAAACTAATCATAATAGAAACTTCATTTTCAATAGGGTTCGTGCTAGGGTAAACGTCAATAACGTCCTGAAATTTCATAGCAATCCGAGTATATTAACGATTTTTCCCCATAGGCCGTAATGTAATGGGAAACTTTTGATTCTCTCTGTAGATAAACTAATCATGGTAGATACTTCATTTTCAGTAGGGTTCGTGCTATAGGGTAAACCTCAATAACGTCCTAAAATTTCATGACAATCCGAGTATATTAACGATTTTTCCCCATAGGCCGTAATGTAATGGGAAAATTTTGATTCTCTCTGTAGATAAACTAATCATGGTAGATACTTCATTTTCAATAGGGTTCGTGCTAGGGTGAACCTCAATAACGTATAAAAATTTCATAGCAATCCGGGTATATTTACGGGAGTTAGAGCGCGGACAGACGGCCATCCGGACAGACGGACAGACGGCCAGACAAACCGAATGCATAAGCACTTTTCAACTTTGTTGGAAAGTGCTAAAAAGTAGGTTTTTTGAAAGTTCTAGATTAGAAGGATAATCAACAGGGAAATATATATATATATATATATATATGTGTGTGTGTGTGCGTGTGTGTGTGTGTGTGTGTGTATGTGTATTTATATATGTATGCATTAATAAAGTACTAAGATAATATGCATATGTATGTATTAAGATAATAAATATATAATATTATATATTATATTGTGTAATAAAATTTACTATACATAAATTACAATATTTATAAACTATTATATATATTTAAAATTATAAATAATATTAAAATATAAATTAAAAAATATACCGTATTTACACGTGTATAGCGCGCACGCGTGTATAAGGCGCATCCCTACTTTACAAGTAAAAATGGCGATTTCTTAAAAATCTCGTGTACAACCCGCACCATAAATTTGATACGCTAAGGAAGAATGACCAAATGAATTTCAGTAAAAAAAAGTCGAAACAAACATTACAGCAGACCAGAAAACAAGAAAAAAAAATGCATTTTTAGACTTCGGGTTGTAAAGCGGTAAACGGAAAAAAAGTGACCGGAAAAAAAGTTATCGGAAAAAAGTGACATAAACTACAAAAGCGCAAAAAAGTGACACGAAAAAAAAAGTGACGCGGAAAAAAAGTTACCGGAAAAAAAGTGACAAGGAATTGATTTTGGGGATTTATTATTGATTTTGGGGATTCATTGGTTAAGTATGAAAGGAAGATCGGGGGGGGGGGGCTCATAGTTTAGGTAAATGGGTTTTTCATGCTGAATTAACTGTTTTGGTTCAATTTTTGGATATACGTTCATCCTGAAAAGACGTTTGCCTGATTAGTTTTGCGAAGGGACGATTACCCCCTCCCCCATCCGTCCTATATTAGATGAATGGGTTTTTATGCAGAATTATCCAACGTGTGTCAAATTTGCATATAGGATCTTTTCGATAAGGCTTATGTATAGTGTAAAATATATATGCCTGAAGAGATTCTAGAAGTTTAAGGGTTAAGTATAGAGGGGGAACTGGGGATAACCTTTCTTAAATTAAATTAATGGCTTTTTACGCAGAATCATCCGATTTGCTTCAAATTTTGGATGTATATTCATTATAAGAAGGCGAATCTCTGATTAATTATGAGGTTCTTTTGATAATTAAATAGGGGAAGCGGGCGATTAATCCTCCACTCTTTAAAAAAAATAAATTGGTTTTTTTTTCTTTCACAACTATTCAACGTATTTCAAATTTTGAATATAGGTTCTTCCTGATAAAGTGAATCCCTGAATTGTTTTAAGGGTTTAATGGCTAAGTATAGAGCGATGAACGGGGGATAATCCACAATTAATCAGGACTTCGCCTTATCATAATGAACGCCCAATCAAAATTTGAATCAAATCAGATAATTCTGCGTAAAAAGCCATTTATTAATTTAAGGGAGGGGGTATCATCCGTTCCCCCCAGTGTTTACTTAGCCATTAAACCTTTAAAATTATTCCGGGATTCACTTTATGAGGAAGAACATATATCCAAAATATGAAATATATCGGATAAGTGAGCATAAAAAACAATTTATCTAATTTAAGGGGGGGGGGGGATAATCAGCCGCCCCAATTTTTAATTGGCAAAATAACCCCATATGTAATCAGGGATACGCCTTATCATAATGGTTCTGTAATCAAAAATTTGAAGCAAATCTGATAATTCTGTGTAAAAAGTATAATATAATAATTAATACATTAATATGATAAAATAATTTATTTAATATAATAAAAATATTTAATAATACATTACATTATAATAAGTAATGATAATTATGTATTTTTTTTCATTAATAGTTATCTTTTGTCAACAATGTAATAAATCGATAAAAATTATATTACCATTTTAAACATTTTTATGATTTAAGGCATTACTTTTTTGAGACATTATTGTCATGTACACTCAGCTGTCCCGAACGTATCCCCAAGGGTACGCGAACCGCTGGCCTGCGAGAATGATATAAATTAAACATTTGTTACCACTTTAATTTTTATTACTTACTAGCAGAGGAGACCGAGCTTAGCTCGGTCAAATTTAACTTTGTGTTCAACTCGATATAGTATTTTCACTGCATCATAACGCTGTATTATTACTATAAAACATGTTTATAATAGTATTATTTAGAAAAACAATCATTAAGAAAACTATGTTTTTATGCGCATGTTTATAAATTTTACTTTATTTTAAAATTTACAACGAAAGGACATCGATCTAAATCACTTTTTTAGCTTGACTCTGATTAGTTTAACCATGCATCTCGAATCCTCTTTAGAATGTATAAAAAAATTCTTTACATTCTGAAAGACAATATTTTTTGCTAGATATAGCCAAATTTGGAGGCATTCTTTCATTTGGCTCCAAATACATGTTTTGGTTTTCGTAATTTTTATAGTCGATTTTTTGGCCATATGTCGCTAATATTTTGTCAAATATCACCAAGTTATTGGCTTTTGCTATATTCTCGTGACCCTGACCCGTATTACCCAAAATGAGCCACTAATCAAATTTGATCAAGCATGTGACATAGCTCAATCATCTTCAGGTAATCAAAAACAGTAGGATATAAAATTGAATCAAAATCGTTTAAGCCATTTTTTAGGTAAAATTAGCTTGGCAGCATTCAGCAATGAAGCGAAATGACCCACTAATATAATTTTGTTTAACATGCGACTCAGCCCAATAGTCTTCTCGTGACAAAAACGTTTTGTTTCAAAATTTAGGTAAAACTGATTGAGTCGTTGTTATATATAATTAGAATGACCCTAGCTCATTAAGACCCAAAATGACCCACTAATCGAATGTTTGCGAGCATGTGTCCAAGCCAAATGGTTTTCTCTTGCTCAAAAACGATATAATACAAAGTATAGTCAAAATGGTGCGTACCATTTTCTATATAAAATTAGCATGACCCATCATGACCAACAAATGACCCTTATAATCGAAATCTCTCGAACGTGTGGCCTAGCTCATTAGTTTTAGCATGCCAAAAAACATTAGATACAACATTTAGATAAAATCGATTGAGCCGTTTTTTAGATATAGTTAGTTTGACCCTGACCCCTTATGATCCAAAATGACCCATTGATCAAATTTTCTCAAAAATCTGTCATAACCCAATGATTTTCTTGTGCCCGAAAACGATAAAATACAAAATTTAGTCAAAATTGCGCGAAACGTTGTCTAGATAAAATAAAAATGACCCAAAAGTGGCCCACTAATCGAAATTTCTCGAACATGTGACCTATCCCAATGATTTTTTCATGCCAAAAATATGTTGTATACAAAATTTCGTTAAAATCGACCCACCCGTTCTTTAGATATAGCTTGACCTTGACCCATTAAGACCCACAAATGACCCTTATAATCGAAAGCTCTCGAATATGTGACTTAGTCCATTAGTTTTCTCGTTTCTAAAAATTGTTAAATACAGAATTTCGTTAAAATTGATCCTGCCGTTCTTTAATTATATATAGCTTGACCCAGACCCTTTATGATCCAAAATGACTCATTAATCGAAATTTTTCGAACATGTAACCTTGTCCAATGATTATATCGTGCCAAAAAATGTTGCATACAAAATTTTATTAAAATCGATCCACCTGTTCTTTAGATATAGCTTGACCTTGATCCATTAAGACCCACAAATGACCCTTATAATCGAAAGCTCTCGAATATGTGACTTAGTCCATTAGTTTTCTCGTTTCTAAAAATTGTTAAATACAGAATTTCGTTAAAATTGATCCTGCCGTTCTTTAATTATATATAGCTTGACCCAGACCCTTTATGATCCAAAATGATCCATTAATCGAAATTTTTCGAACATGTAACCTTGTCCAATGATTATATCGTGCCAAAAAAATGTTGCATACAAAATTTTATTAAAATCGATCCACCTGTTCTTTAGATATAGCTTGACCATGACCCATTATGACCCATCATGACCCACAAATGACCCTCATAGTCGAAATCTCTCAAACATGTGATTTAGCCCATTAGTTTTCTCATGTCAAAAAACTGTTACATACAAAATTTCGTTATAATCTATCACGCCGTTCTTTAAATATAAATAGCTTGACCCAGACTCTTAATGACCCATTAATCGAAATTTTTCGAACATGTAACCTAGTCCAATGATTTTATCGTGCCAAAAAAATTTTGCATACAAAATTTCGTTAAAATCGATGCACCTGTTCTTTAGATATAGCTTGACCATGACCCATTATGACCCACAAATGACCCTCATAGTCGAAATCTCTCAAACATGTTATTTAGCCAATTAGTTTTCTCATGTCAAAAAACTGTTACATACAAAATTTCGTTATAATCCATCACGCCGTTCTTTAAATATAAATAGCTTGACCCAGACTCTTAATGACCCAATATGACCCATTAAAATTTTTTTTCGAACATGTAACCTAGCCCAATGTTTTTCTCGTGCCCGAAAACCATAGAATGCAATTTTTAGTTAAAATTGCGTGAGAAAATCTCTAGATAAAAAAAGCATGACCCACAATGACCCCAAAAATGACCCACTAACCGAATTTTCTCGAACATGTTACCTAATCCAATGGTCTTCTTGTAATCCAAAACGATACAATATAAAATTTGGTCAAAATCGTTAGAGCCGTTTTTCGATAAAAATGTCTTGAGCCATAATGACCCAAAAATGACCCACTAATCGAAATTTTTCGAACATGTGACCCAGCCCAATAGTTTTGTTGTGCCAAAAAACGATTGGATAGAAAATTTCCTTAAAATCGATCCAGCTGTTCTCTAGATATAAATAGCTTGATCCTGACCCATTATGACCCGAAATGACCCAATAATCGAATTTTCTCGAACATGTGACCTAGCCCAATGGTCTTCTCGTGCCCGAAAATGGCAAAATCCAAATTTTTGCAAAAATCATTAGAGCCGTTTTTGAGATAAAATTTACACACACAGACACACACACACACAATTTTTGCCCGTATTATAGTATAAGATTTATCAACAAGTTCGATATTTATCAATTACTTGTCACTTTTTTTTTTCCGGTCACCTTTTTTCCGCTTTTTTTTCCTGTAACTTTTTTCCGGTTACTTTTATCCCTAGATTTGTAGGAACTACTTTCAATATAAAAGCTGCTTATTAAGGGATGTAACCACCGCCCACGGTAAATTGCCAATAAAGAAATGGCGGCGATTTCCGCACGAATACTACATGATAGCCCCGAAAGATGAAACTCATTAAAATTATCGTTTAGTTTATAAAGATAAAAAAGAGAGAGCGAGAGAGACAAAGAGACAAAAACAATAAATAAATAGCCGAAGAAAAAGTGAATTTTCCTATTACTTGTTATCTTACTGAAATAGATGAAAATGAATTGATTATCAAGCTTCAACCATCTTTTATGGACAATTAGAAAGGGGAAAAGGCTGTAACGAGAAATCATATCAATCTTCTTGACCGCTTAGGTCATTACATTTACAGCGTACAGATATGGACCACATCTGGAATAGATTCATTACATATCGGAGCAAAGTGACCAGATGAGTCAGTTCGCATCTTTAAACTCGAAAGATGAAACTCGTTAAAATTATCTTTTACACCCGACCGCCGATAAAAGTTTAGCGTTTCTTCTACCATCTTCGATTTCAAAAGGATTCCGCGCTGGTTGACGAGGGGTCCTTTTAAACGGAGGTGGTGGAGTGTTCAATGAGGGTCCACCAGTGATGTTGACCTTGGACTATTGGTAATATTTCACTGTCAAAAGGGTTAACACCTCTATCCGCAGGGGTGTGAAAGTTGGATAAATATCCAAAGTGCGAGTTCCGAAGTGATGTGTCATGTCACCCCTATCAGTAAAAAAATATAACGACTATAGATTAATCTTTAAAAATGTTTGTTTTTCTTTTCACGAATGAAATTTCCCAATTTTGCCTTTTAAGGCCCCTGTCCTCGCTCGAGGAAACGCTCGCGAGCTAATGCTATTCCTATGGGGAAGCATTTTTCTAATAACTCTTTCTCATTTTGACATTTTTGAATAATTTTTTTTTTGCATTCGATAGCTGAGGTGCATGCCGATTGCGCACCTTTTTTACTTTTTCGATTTTGGTTGCAGATATATTTTTTAAAAAGCACTTTCAGTTTCGAAACCGGTTTTAAAAGTGAAACTAACTTTGTAAAAAATATCTGCAACCAAAATCGAAAAAGTAAAAAAGGTGCGCTATCGGCATGCACCTCAGCTATCGAATGCAAAAAAAATTATTCAAAAATGTCAAAATGCGAAAGAGTTATTAGGAAAATGCTTCCCCATAGGAATAGCATTAGCTGGCGAGCGTTTCCTCGAGCGAGGACAGGGGCCTTAAGGGTGTATTCGAAAAAACGCTTTTCCACCTTCAACAGATCGAAATTTTCTGATACAATTTCCGACATATTTTTAAAAGTAGAAACATGAAACTTGCTGAGGGAATTTTTGGAGAGACGTATAAGGTGCCGCGTGATGTCATTTTACGCTCAATTCATTAGAATATGATTTATAAACTATTATCTTTTCACTATGACCCTTTTTTTCGTTTCCAGATCTTGATTCCCAGATCTCCCGCTTGAGAAAATCTTTTCAAAATACCGTTTTTGATTTCTTTTTTTTGCAATATTTTCTGCATTTATCAAAGAATTGACAATTACTGCACCTTATGTGCTTTCTAAATAAAACAATTCGTCCGTTTGATGCATATGAGAGAAAAAATGAATTAAAAAATAAATCGGAAAATAAGCGGTTTGAATCGAAATACACCCTTAAATCCCGGGTTTCATTGAGAAAATTCCTTGGTGAAATTTTAAAAAACTTCAATGAGGATTTACACTTAATTATGCTACAAAATTTAAAAGGTTTTTAGAAAGTTTGGTTTTAAACCAACAAATTAAACTATAATATAAATAAATAATAAATATATGATGGAGAGAACATAACTTTTATACAAGAATAATGGTACAAGGGATAGGAGGAAAGTAAAACAGTCATTTAGAATTTAGAATAACAATAAACAGCAAAAAATAAATAAATAAATAAATAAATAAATAAAAATAAATAAATAAAAATAATAATAAAATAAAATAAATAAACAAATAAATAAAAAAAAATGTAAAACACGGTACATTTTTTTCAAATCAGCATAAGCTTAAGGATAAGGGTGTATACGAAAAAAATATTTTCCCACCCTCAACAGCTCGAAGCTTACTGATACATTTTCAGACTCATTTTTAAAAGTAAAAACAGGAAACTTCCTGTGGTGATTTTTGAAGAGATGCATAAGAGGCCGTGTTATTTCATTTTTCACTCAATTCATTAGAATTTGATTTATAAACAATTATTTCCTCAGTATGAGCATTTGTTTCGTTCCCAAAACTCTCGCTTCGGAAAATTTGGTTCAAAACGCCAAATTTGACAACATTTTGATAAATGCAATATTTTTTGCATTTATCAAAAGATCGACAGCCACGGCACATTATGTAGTTTCTAAATAAGAGAATTTTGCCAGTTTGATGCGTTTGAGAGCAAAAATGAATTTAAAAATAAATCGGAAAATAATCAGTTTTGGTTGGAATACATCCTGCCCACTTTTAAAATGCAATTTTCGGTCAAAAATCCGATTTTCTATGTTTTGTTTAAAACTAAGGGAGCTAATTAAATTTTGTTTAAAATTAAGGTTATCCAAACTCCTTATTTTGTGATTTATTTTTAAACTCATTTTTTCTCTCAAATACATCAAACTGGCAAATTCTCTTATGTAGAAATTACACAATGTGTCGTGCTTGTCAATTTTTTGATAAAGGCAGAAAATATTGCACAAAAATGCTATCAAAGTTTACGTTTTGAACTGAATTTTTCGAAACGGGAGATTTGGGAACGAAAAACATGATGACATTGACAAAATAATTGTTTATAAATCAAATTTTTAACTAATTGAGCGAAAAATAAAATCACACGGCCTCTCAAACATCTCTTCAAAAATAACCTCAGCAAATTTCATGTTTCTACTTTTAGAAATGAATTTGAAAATGTATAAGAAAATTTAATGATGTTGAGGGTGGGAACACATTTTTTTTAATACACTCTTGAGATGTCTGCCTACGTTTAAAATGCAATTTTCGGTCAAAAATCCGATTTTGTATATTGTTTATTTGTTTAATATTAAAGTCTGGTATTTTAGTTTTCAAAATCAGTTTGAAGTTTGCTTCTATACTGCTCAGAACGTGAATTTATTATTATATTTAAATATTATTCATTTAACCCTTTCTCTACCGCATTATAAATTCATGGAAATTTTACATTCTAAAACATTTTACGCAAATTGTTTAAACTAAATTAAAAGATTTATATAATCATTTAATAAATATTTGAAGGATTTTAAAAGGATTGAAAGATTTAGAAGGATTAATTAAATTTAAATTTACAGGGATTTTGGCGCAATTTTTATAACCCCACTCAAATCTTTTATTTTTAATTATTTTCGCAGTATTTTTTAGAATTATATTAAGTACAAATATGATGTTCTTACAATATAAATATAGAAATATTTTCGAATTGAAAAATCCCCGTCCCCCTCCCTCAGCGCCAAGAAAGCTGAAAAGATCCAAAGGCAAAAGAAATCATCCTTTAAAAAATACTTTTTGTTTTGTGGTACCAATAATGGTTTAGCAACAAAATAAAGTAATGTAGCTGTAACCCATTCTAAACAGTATTACAACTAACTGACGTATTAAAAGAATTTTATAATAAGTTATTTTAATGGTATTTATAAGTACCGTCAGTAGATAAAGGGTTAACCTTTTAACGTTCATTGGTTTCGCCACGAAACCACAAAATTTTAATTCCGATACGCAACACTGACACCGGTATTTTTATCTAAAAATATCCCTTTTATTTTGTATGTGAAAAATCACGTTTTATTATTTAGAAATATATTTGTTCTTAATTACCGGTGTCATTCATTTATTTCGACATCTTAGCAATGAAAATGCTATGATCGTTAAAGGGTTAATAGGTAAAATGTGGTTTTTAATTACCGTAATTTCGGGTGTATAAGCCGCGGGTCAAACAATTCTTTTTCGACCCAGAATTTTTTAAGAAACAAATGTTACTACTTAGATCGACGTAAATATTTGTCTTCAATTACTAAATAAGATTTCTGGGTCTAAAAAGAATTGTTTGATCCGCGGCTTATACACCCGAAATTACGGTAGTTATCTGCTTTTACTCAAAGTGAGACTTTTTAACATTTTGCTTCATCATAACTCGAAAAATTATAATTGTAATTTTATGAAATTTTGCAAAAAAATTAATAAGATGCTTATTTAGGTAAATTGCCTCTACTATGATTATAGTTAATAATTTTTTTTTTTACATTTTAGTTGATACAAGTTATGAATTAACATATACCTTTTTTCTTAACGTGTAAAAGCGCTAGCTTTTATTATTTATTGAATAACAAAGTTATAGTTGTGAAAATGATTCAATACCTCAAGAAATATTCACTAATCATAATAAAATTTACAGAATAAAAAGATCTTCATTTAAATTCGAGTTTTGATGTTTTGCAAAAGTGCTATTTTATAGCAATTTTATCTATATTTTGAGTTTAAAAATGAAAATATTTTAAAATATGCGTATTTTTATGTGTTATTCAGAATTCTTAGCTATATTGTATAATATAATGCAAATCATTAAGCAATCTTTCATATATTTAAAAAAAAAAAAAAAAAAAAAAAAAAAAAACCTTCTTACTACTTCAGTCTAATGAAAAGACCAGTTCGTTAATGCTAATCCTATGGAAGAAATTTATAAAGGTATCTTGGTTGCATTTTCAATAGTTTTAATTTTTTCCCACTAGATTGTTGAGATTGATCTGAATGCAGGCCGATTTCTACTTTTTCGATTTTGATTGCAGATATTTTTTATGAGAGTGCTTTCGCTTTCCAAACCGGTTCCGAAAATGAAAGCTTCCTCGTAAAAAAATATCTGTAAGCAAAACCATAAAAATACAAATCGATCTCAGTTATCAAATGGAAAAAAAAAGCATTTAAAAATATTGAAATTTAACCGAGATATCTTTATAAATTTCTTCCATAGGATTAGTATTAGAGAAAGGGGTCATTTCATTTAAGTGATGTAGCCTCTTAAGTAAAAGGCATGATGTTAAATCTTTCGCAAAATCTGTTTCATTTTATTTGTCGGGATGTGCCATGTGCAAAAATTAGTGCGTCATAAAAAAAATCGGGACTTTTGGAGTCCCACGCAACAATTTCGGCAGTTTATTAAGTGCATTCGTGTTTAATTTGTCGAAATCTGTCTATTCCGTTATTTGCTTGAAGAGGGTAGTAAATATTATTTTGGCGGGCGATATTACGTTTATCTTCAAAGCGGCTTTTCGGCATCAAACACCCCGGCAATTATCAAATAAACAAGACACACCCAAAGATGAGTGGAAGCAAAACGAACATAACAACGTTTTAAGGACCGGGCACATAGCACTAACTTCTTGCGGTCAGGCGTCGCTATTTTTGATCTTTCTTGTCGGCGATTTGATGCATAAATTGCTTTTTCAGTGAACTTTTTTGAACTCCAAGAGAGAAATCGAACTCGAAATCAGTTGACAGCTTTACGACTGAAGATGGGAGAGATTAACTTTCCCTTCCTTTGTCAATTCGGTAGGGTCAGTTTCTCAAAAATCATTTAAAGAGGTTTCACCTTTGTTCCGTTCGAAAACAAAGATAGATTTATTGCTCTTTTAGTGTAATAAAAAGTAGTGCTGTTTGCCCGCAGCCTTAAGGTCTAGACGAACAGCACTAGTTTTTATTACACTAAAAGAGCAATCAATTATTGTTTTCGAACTGAACAAGGGTGAAACCTCGTTAAATGGTTTTTGAGGGACTGACCCTACCAATTTGACAAAGGAAGGGAAACTTTTATCTATTCCATCTTCGGTCGTAAACCTGTCAACTGATATTCCTCCCTTGAAGTTCAGATTCAGTGCACTAGAAGTGCAATTTATACATCAAAGCGCCGAAACGAAAGATCAAAGATAGCGCAAGAAGTTAGTGCGAAAAACTGTGTGTGTGTCCGCAGCCTTAAGGTTCAATCAGAGAGCGATTTTGGTACAAAACTTCTAGATTTTCTTTAAGGGTGTATTCCAATTCAAACTGCTTATTTTTTTATTTGTTTTTAAATTCCTTTTTGCTCTCAGCCCATAGCAAAAATTGGCATAGGATTTTTATGAAACATATGGTTTTTTATAGAAAATAAAAAAAATTGTATGTCAGTATATGTAAATATATTGTATTCATATGATAAACATTCATCGCTCTATGGTATTCCAGAGCAATGTGTATGGTAAAGTTATAGGATAACGATATGTACCATACATTATATGGTATTCTAGAGCATCGTGTGGGGTAAGTTATAGGGAAATGAAATTTGCCATAAATTCTGTAATGTTTCATAGCATGATGTATGGTAAAATCATACGATAATTGTTTGTACCATAAGTTGTATGGTATTTCAAAGCATAGTGCATAGTAAAATCTTAAAATATACAATACGTTTTGATAGTTTATAATATATATATATATATATATATATATATTGTGTATAATTAGTATAATAAAAAACTATACTATAGCATAAAGCATGGTAAAATCATATGATAATTGCTGCTTGTACCATTTATTCTCAAATTGTATGGTACTATGACTTTTATAAACAATCATCCGTTATGCTAGAACTTACTCAAAAAGTATTCAAAACACTTTCGAACCCTCTTCAAAACACCCATATACACTCTGTTTCTCGAGCAAAGACGTAACGTATATTCTCTATCACTTCCTCTGCCCATCAGGGGTGCCCAGAGAGGGGTTTGGTGACTCAAGATGCGTCATACAATTTAGTTTTTTTTTTTTTTTTTTTTTTTTTTTTGGGGGGGGGGGGGGAGGGAATTTGAGAAAAAGTACATTTTTTTGGGGGGGGGGAGATTTTTAATTTTTTAATATTTCAAAATTAATTCCAGAAATGTTCCTATGTTTTCTTTCTTTAATTTCTAGATAAGGGCAATAATAGCTCATTCTGCTATTCTCATTTCGCTATCTCTTGAAGGTGCAGTAGATTATAAGTAGAATATAATTTACAATTTGTATTATGTTTGGGGGGGGGGAAATGTTAAAGTATGAAGGTTTTTTTTGGGGGGGGGGATTTGCGTCATTAGGTTTGGGGGGAGGGTCACCATTGCTACCCATAAATGTTCAACATCCTCAGGTTATTTTGATTACAGTACTCAGGGATGCATGTGCTGCGCCACAAATGGCTGATTATAACCACTAAAGTTTAACAGTATTCTTTGCATTATAGTAAATCTCAGAAGTCTCGTCATTAAATTAGGTGATTATCACCTAATTTAATGACACTATTAAAATTTAGTGGTGCCAATTGGTCATTTCTGGCGCAGTGCTTTCATCCCTGCAGTACTGATCTTAAGCCTCACTGGAATTTATTTTCTTTTTTTTTCATTTAATTGCGAATTATGTTTTATTCGCAATACATGAATTCTCAACAAAATAGTTTCGCACTTCAGGGTGAGGTTAAAATTTTCTTTTTTTCTCTCTCTTATTTTTTTTTCTTTTTCTTTCTTTCTTTCTTTTTCCCACCCATTTAATTGCGCGTTATGTTTTACTTGCAATCCATGAATTCCTAACAAAATAATTTCACACTTCAGGATGTGGTTCAAATTCTAGAAATGTCTTCCAATTTTAAATTTTGCTTTTATCATTTGGGTATCTCTTTAATTTGTCGAAATCTGTTACCTGAAGAGTGTAGTAAATATTAAGTTGACAGTGCAGGCACATAGGAGGTTTATCTTCCGAGCGGCTTCTCCATATACCCTCTGTTTCTCACGCAAAGGTATCACATCCTCTGCCCACAGATGTACATCCTCTGGTTATTTTGACTACTAATGATCGTGAACATCACGGGAATTTTTTTTTTTCTTTCTTTTCTTTTTCTTTTCCTTTCTTTCTTTCTTTCTTTCTTTTTTTTTTTCATTTAATTGCGAGTTATGTTTTATTCGCAATACATGAATTTCCAACAAAATAATTTCGCACTTCAGGTTGTGGTTAATTTTTTTTCTCTTTTCTTTTTTTTTTCCTTTCTTTTTTTCCCTTTTCTTTCTTTCTTTCTTCTATTTAATTGCGCGTTATGTTTTACTTCCAATCTAAGAATTTCCAACAAAATAATTTCACACTTCAGGGTGTGGTTCAAATTCTAGAAATGCCTTCTAATTTTAAATTTTGCGTTTATCATGTGGGTACCTGTTTAATTTACCGAAATCTGTTACCTGAAGAGGGTGGTAAATATTAAGTTAACGGTGTAGGTTTTATCTCCAGAGCGGCTTCTTAGCGACGAAAAAACCGGCAATTATTAAACAAACAAGTCACACCCAGATGTGTGAGTGGAAGCACAACAACTTTCAAAGATTTAGTCACAGAGAGACCGACTTTTGCAGCTCGAGTGGCGGCAGAGATAGCGGAAGAAATTATCCGATAATGAAGCAAAGAAGCTGGGATAAGAAAACTTATGCAGGCACTGGCATGAATAACCTTTCCATTTAAAACAGCCATACTCAAATCTTTCTTTCTTGCGGGCCGCAAAATTATGTTTGCGAAGTTAGGCGGGCCGCAATAACAAGGCTTGATCAATGAGTTAATAAAATATTAAAATTTTTTTAAATAAATATTTGTTAATGAGTAAAATATTTAATTTTATTTATTTATACATTTTTTTATTGGTTTATTATGAGTTAATTAAATATTGTAATTTTTTAAATCAATTCTTCCAAATGAAACTAATTTTTAATACTTAATTTAATTTGTTAATACAATTATTTTTATTAATTTACTATCAGTTAGTAAAATATTGTTTTTTTTTTAAATAATGAATTCTTGTTAGTGAAACTAACTTTTTTGATCACGCTTGAGGCAGAGTTGCGGGAAAATCAAAATTTACAGACCTTTTTTAAAAATTGAAGAATTGTAATAGTTTATTATATTTTTCATCAAGAACCCCCCCCCCCCTCCAGGGACGTAGTGGAGGATATACGAGGGGTATATATCGTATACCTTCTGGACTTTTTAAAGAAACACCGTATACCCTCTGTTTCTCAAGAAAGCTACAGTATACACACTCTAGGGAATATCCTTTGCCATGAGCGTATACCCTCTGCTTAGAGCGTATATTCTCTGTTATTTTTACGACTACACCCCTGCGCCCCTTCTACCACCATACACATACACACACCACACACACACTTATGAAGTGTCCGTTTCAGATAGTTTTTGAACACACGATCTTAAGGGGAAAAAAATTCATAGAACAATTAAGCATAAGAGAAAAATGAATAAAGAAGTTTTCAACATATGCGGCATGCTTTTCTTAAAACTTCGTATAAAATGATTTTTATTTGTGTTTTTCCTTTTTAGGATTATGTGTTAAAAAACTGCCTGAGAAAAAAGTCAAGATTTTCCGATTGTTCTCAAATTGAAGGATTATACCACCAGGGATATGTTTAGGAAAATTTTAGGTCCTTTAAAAGATCCTTCACAAAATAAATTATCTTAAAACAGGACCCTTCATAAAATAAATTATCTTAAAACAGGACCCTTCACAAAATTGTTTACCTCAAAACAGGACCCTTCACAAAATTATTTTTTTCTTAAATAGACTTTTTACAGAACTTTATCAATTTTAAATTGGACTTTTCTCAAATTTAACCATTTAAATATAAAATCTGGACTGTAAATAAACAGTTGAACTCACCAAAGAACATATTACTTAGTTTTTTTTTATACATGATGTGTAGAACCTGAATGCATCGATATTTTAAAATTCACAAAATTATGACTAGAACTTTCACAAATAAAAGAAAAACTTCACAGTTTCACAAAAATAGGACCCTGTGAGAAAATTCTGGGCAGACTCCTGAACACTTTAGAAGTTCTTTCATCGAGAGGACCTCCACCCCCATGAACCTTCTAGTTCAAATACTTTTTGAATACACTATCAGAAAAAGAGAAACAAAAAATGATTAAATAATTAAACATAAGAGAAAAATGAATTAAGAAGTTTTTGATACCTGTGGCATGTTCTCCTGAAAACTTCATGTAAGATGATTTTTATTAATGTTTTTCCTTTTTAGGATCATGTGTTAAAAAACTGCCTGAGCATGGGGATGGGGGAAAGGGGGGGGGTCTTCTCCTGACAAAAACTATTAGTTCCTCTTTCTTTTACACTGTTTAATTGTTTAAAACCATTTGAGAAGAATAAATTATATTTATTATATCTTTTTTTAAATCATCAGAAAAAAAAATTGTCTTGCATCATTTAACACGGTATCCCACTCCATCGAGATGAGAAAAAAAAATAACTAAATAAAAAAACAGAAACATCACAAGCAAAAATCATGAAAATAAAAAAACATGCATACAAGTATCCATCGCACGGCCTCTTTATATTTAACATTCCACGTACGCTGTCGGCATCTATTGATGTTGTAAAAGAGGCAAATGAATAAAAAATAAAATATAAAAAAACGAGAGAGAGAGAAAGAAAGAAAATACTAAGAAAGAGAGAAGAGGGGGGAGGAGGGAGGAGTACAGAAAATGAAAGGTGCATTTTTATTAAAGTCTCTTCTTTAACACCCCGTCTCCCCTTGGCGGCAGTGGATGCGCTCAAACGGGGATGAGAGGGCAAAAGAGATCAAAAGGGAAACCAGATTTTAGAGGAATCGTCGACTTTGGCGAAATTTCGGAGTTTATTGATCATTGAAGTTTTCGGTAATGACAATTGTCTACAAAACAGGCCTTGAAACTATTACATAATTATTGTTATTAGGTCCAGTGTTACAAAAAGCAAGATAGTAAAACAAAACAGCAGGACAGTGTTGAATTCAAACATTTTTCACCGGGAGGAATTTCTGTGGTTCCGGGGGTGGGGGTGGGAGGGGGGGACTGCATTCAACACTGAGCGGGACAATGTCTTCTAAATAGGAACATGAAAATGTAGTAAAACTATTATTTCGCTTAAAACAAATATGAAATGTTAGACAGACTTGAATGAATTTATAAAACAAATTAATATAAAATGCATAAATAAAAACATTTAATTAAAGTAAAATCATACAAACATTAAAAGTAATGGAACATTAGACAGACTTAAATACATATAAAAAGCAATTACATTTAAAATATACAAATTAAAACACTTAATTAAAGCAAAATCATACAATTACTAAACATTTATACATATATTTTTTTTAGCTTAAATGTGTTTTAAATATATTCAAGTTTGTGTGATATTTCATATCCAGTTTAAAATTATTTTAATTCAGACGTTGAAATGTATGTGTACCCGAAATGTGTGGCCGAATCTCTTTTGGTTATAGAGCAAGATCCCAGGGCCCCCAGACGTTACTTATTTTCTCACAAGTAAAATGTATTGAATAAACTAGTGTTAGTACGTGCTATGAGCGTAGTGATACCTGCTAGCTTGGACCGACGTCCAATTTACGGGTACCAGGTACCAAAGGTAGGTAAAAACGCTGCGAACTTTACTTATTTTCTCCAGCTTGATTTTTATATAATGATGCTCAGGGAACTATTTCAATACTATATGTAAGTTCCCAGACCAATTGCATGGGCCAAACATCCAGGCAGACACACATAAAGTGTCGCGGCTTCCTATTCGACCATACATAAATTGCCGCTTTGAAGCTCAATAAAAAATGTTATAATTTTACTTATTTTCTCACGCTTAATTTTTATATCATGATGTTTAGGGAACTATTTCAGTACTTTATGTAAGCAGCCAGACCATTTGCAAGGGCCAAACATCCAGGCAGACACACATAAAGTGTCGCGGCTCCCTATGCGACCATACATAAAGTGGCGCTTTGAAGCTCACTGAAAAATGATACAACTTTACTTATTTTCTCGAGCTTGATTTTTATATAATGATGTTCAGGGAACTATTTCAGAACTTTATGTAAGCTCCCAGATTAATTGCATGGGCCAAACATCCATCCAGACATGCATAAAGTGTCCTCATGTGTATGAGCGCAATTGTGATAGTTAGACAGATTTATAACATAGCATCATAAAACTTATGTTAGTAATGGTCTAATGATTTCTTCAGTAAAAATTAAGTAATATTTTAACCCTTATTTTAAAAATAATTATAGCATACTAAAATGTGAATACATTTGAAATCGTAATCGAAATTATGAACAAGAAGAAGATAATGAATATCATTTCAACTAGTTTGATGGGGACCTACCAGGCTTTGCAAGTGATTCGCTTCAAGAATAATCAGGTATTCTACAAATTTAAATATTTATATAAACTTGTAATTATTTGATTCTTAATTACACATATATATTTTTTACAAGAAAAAAATTAATGATGGTGATTATAAAGGTATTCAATACTAACATTGGATTGATGATGAATTATGAAATTTCAACGATGACTATAATGAAGATTAAAAAGAAGTAATAAAATAGATCATACTTTCTCATTAATAAAGTAATGAGTAATTTTTAAATAGAATATTATGAAATTTTCTATTTACAAATTTTATTCTTTTTTGCCTATTATAAGACTTCAATAAGCTATTATTTTAATAAATTGATTGATGTTGAGAATCATCAATTTCCTCAATATTTCAAAAAAAAAAAAAAAAAAAAAAAAAAAACCTGTTTATAAACTAGTAACGATTTATTCATAATTTCGATCACGATTTCAAATGTATTCACATTTTGGTATGCTATAATTATTTTTAAAATTAAGGGTTAAAATATTACTTAATTATTACCAAGACTTTCATTAGACCATTACTAACATCAGTTTTATGATGCTATGTTATAAATCTATCTAATTATCATGCTCGCGCTCATACTCATAGGGGCACTTTATGCATGTCAGGCTGGATGTATGGCCCCTGCAATTGGTCTAGCTGCTTACATAAAGTACTGAAATAGTTCCCTGAACATCATAATATAAAAATTAAGCGTGAGAAAATAAGTAAAGTTATATCATTTTTCAGTGAGCTTCAAAGCGCCACTTTATGTATTGTCTCATAGGGAGCCGCGACACTTTATGTGTGTCTGCCTGGATGTTTGGCCCATGCAATTGGTCTGGCTGCTTACATAAAGTATTGAAATAGTTCCCTGAACATCATAATATTAAAATTTAGCGTGAGAAAATAAGTAAAGTTATATCATTTTTCAGTGAGCTTCAAAGCGCCACTTTATGTATTGTCTCATAGGGAGCCGCGACACTTTATGCGTGTCTGCCTGGATGTTTGGCCCATGCAGTTGGTCTGGCTGCTTACATAAAGTATTGAAATAGTTCCCTGAACATCATAATATAAAAATTAAGCGTGAGAAAATAAGTAAAGTTATATCATTTTTCAGTAAGCTTCAAAGTGCCACTTTATGTATTGTCTCATAGGAAGCCGCGACACTTTATGTGTGCCTGCCTGGATGTTTGGCCCATGCAATTGGTCTGGCTGCTTACATATAGTATTGAAATAGTTCCCTGAGCATCATTATATAAAAATCAAGCTTGAGAAAATAAGTAAAGTTCGCGGCGTTTTTACCTACCTTTGGTACCTGGTACCCGTAAATTGGCCGTCGGTCCAAGCTAGCAGGTATCACTACGCTCATAGCACGCACTAACACTACTTTATCCAATACATTTTACTTGTGAGAAAATAAGTAACGTCTGTGGGCCCTGGGATCTTGGACTATTAATGTTAAGGCCCCTGTCCTCGCTCGAGGAAACGCTCGCGAGCTAATGCTATTCCTATCGGGAAGCATTTTTCTAATAACTCTTTCGCATTTTGACATTTTTGAATAATTTTTTTTGAATTGGATAGCTGAGGTGCATGCCGACAGCGCACTTTTTTTACTTTTTCGATTTTGGTTGCAGATATTTTTTACAAAGTTAGCTTCACTTTTAAAACTGGTTTCAAAACTAAAAGTGCTTTTTTTTTTTTTTTTTTTTTTTTTTTTTTTTAAAGGACATCTTTTAAAAAGAGAACACTGGAAAAAAAAAGAAGTAAAACAAGTAAGAAAAATTATGCGTTAAGCATAGATTATGAAACACTTACTGAAATCTTTAACAAAACTTTGTTATTTAGGGAAATAAGATGCTACTGTCCATAGCCAAATAAGTATTCCAATGTTTTTCAACAGCCCTGTATTTGATCCGTCGGTTGATATACATATATAGTATATAATAGGAAAATTTAGTTTAGCAAGAAAATGTCTAATTGGTTGAAATTTCTCTTTCAGCATTTTATTCTAATAGGTGCAAAATACTTGAATACATTTATTCAGCCCTGTAATTTACCTAGTATCTTTATTACACGCCAATATTTTGTTAAAATTTAGTTCAAACAAAAACAACCTCTTAAGAACTATTTAAATCACATTTCCAGAAATTATCATTTATGGGTGACTATGTAACTAATTCTGTGCATGACCTTGTATATCATTTTATCTATATTCTACAAACATTTCTTAGTAAACTGAAAGCGGTTAAACGTAAAAATGGATAACTTATTTAAAAACCACCTTTAAGTTAATTACCGTCACATTCAATAACCTTTATAAACTCTTTTGTGTAATTTTGTATATCAACTATAACATTTATACACACCATATAATTTGCAGACATTTAGTAAAACTTAAAGACACATATCATAATTAAAAATGTATTTCATCCATCCATCAGCTATCATCGATAATATACAGTACTTATTATTAAAATGGAAATTAGGATTAAATATTAAGTCTCAGCGGCGTATATTAATTTTATGATACTTGAAATCGTTTAACATAATTAAAATATGTCGGAAACAATCTCCCCCTTTATTAATCTGCAATGGAATTCTTTTGAGATGACCTGTAAATAAATAGTAACTATTATTTTCATCGCATATCTTACAGAATGCATATTTTAGTACATTTTGCGAATCCATGCAAATTAGAATATGTTTGACAGGGTGTAAAATTCATTTGAAACGATTTTTTCCCATAGGCCGTAATGTATCGGAAAACTTTTGATTATCCCTGTAAAGAAATTGATCATAGTAGAAACTTCATTTTCAATAGAGTTCGTGCATCAATAACATATAAAAATTTCATAGCAATTCGAGTATATTTACGGGAGTTAGACGGCCAGACGAACAGGCAAACCAAATGCATAAACACTTTTCAACTTTGTCGGAAAGTGTTAAAAATATTAATTTGCTAAGCAGATAGTTTGAATATAAAAATGCATCAAACGAACATAGACTTAACATTACGGAGGAGAATTCGGAAAATGAATGATTAGCAGCCTTAAGGGTGTATTCCAAAAAACGCTTTTCTACCTTCAACAGCTCGAAATTTCCCGATACAATTTCAGACACATTTTTAAAGGTAGAAACACGAAACTTGCTGAGGGCATTTTTGAAGAGATGTACAAGGTGCCGTGTGATGTATTTTCATACTCAATTCATTAGAATTTGATTTATAAACAATTATCTTCTCAGTATGACCCTTTTTTTCGTTCACAGATCTCCCGCTAGGGGAAAATCTGTTCGAAATGCCGTTTTTGATTGCTTTTTTTGCAATATTTTCTACATTTATCAAAGAATTGACAATTACGGCACCTTGTGTACTTTCTAAATTAGATAATTTGCCAGTTTGATGCATATGAGAGTAAAAATGAGGTCAAAAATAAATCGGAAAATAAGCAGTTTGAATCGAAATACACCCTTAAGGGTGTTCTCAACTGCTCCGCTCAACAAGCGCAAAACGTTTTGACATATTTACAAATTCATTTTTCAACGGAAATATATAAAATTGGAATGCCTGACTGTGGAAGTGATTTCGAATCGAGCTTAGTTTCCCATTGTATGATAACTAAATTACCTATCTAGTTATAAGCTATTTCGATCACGTGATCACATGTTTTTCTCCTGCTTTTCGGCCGATTTTTCTGCTTTCGTCGGGAAATGTGTTCAAAAACGTCGACTTTGAAGGCTTCTTATGAAAGATCTATTGTGTTTAAAAAAAAAACAGAAAACTGAATGCAACTAGACAGTTTCTGAATAACAACACCTGCTATGTTCATGCATTTCTGAAGAAAAATTAAAGCATGTGTCACAAAGTTGCCCGTTTTGATTTAAGAACACCCTTAAGAATATTTGGCTGTTAAAAAAGTTGAAAATAGAAAATTTAATAATTTACATTTTCTTTTTTCTTTTTATACAGTGTGTCCTCTCCCAACGATGGCCAGTGGCTAATTTCTAATCCGTTAGTTATAGGCATATAGTTCCAATTGCAAAAATTCTTTAAGAAAGGTAAAGAAGTATTTTTTAGGCGAATCATATCAAAAAATTCTTTTAATAACAAAATTACGAAAATTAAATCTTTATACGGTCCCCTGGTTCTATGAATGATATTTAGTAAATTTTTAGCACTACTCTAACAAATAAGACAAAAAAGGTTCCATTCCTCTGCGATTAAAGCTGACTGAGTAACAGCTGTTTAAAGTTGAAGCATCTTTTTTGCTGTAAAATAGGGATCAGTTACAAATTTACTGGAAATAAAAATGAACGCCAGATATAAAATTTAACATTAAACATTGAAAGTAAAATAATTTTTACGATATCTTTTTTAAATTTATGTTGATGTTTACATATTAATGCAAAATATACAACTTGTATTAAAAGTTAAGCAAAAAAAAAAAAAAACATATTTTTTTTTATTATGAAAAGCAACAGTCACAATTCATTACAATTCATTTAAAATTCTATTAGATTACTTAACATAATACAATTTGGTGTAGTCCTATAAAATAAATAAATGTTACTCACCTTAGAGGTCTACACGGGCCCGGGCCTGGCCGGGCCGGCAGAATAGTTTCGAATTTTCTAAAGGGCCGGGCCAGGCCGACAAACAACATAAACGGGCCGGGCCGGGCCGGCAAAAAAATTGAACGGGCCAGACGGGCCGGGCCGGGCCAATAAAAAAAAATTTCGGGCCTGCCGGCCCGTTCTCAAGATTTAAGCAGAAACGATAAAATGTGAGCTATTTTCAACGAAAATGGTTTTAACGAGAATAAGTATAAATGTGGCCATACTAGTTTGACAGCGTCAATATAAAAATGCACAGTGTATCGGCATCGGAGATTTACATTATGTGTAACCCGTTTTAATATTTTTTATCTGACTCAAGCCGGTCCGAGATCACGCTTGCATTGTTTTTCTACATATAGACGGGCCGGACCGGTACTAGACTTAATTATTGGCAGAAAACATGATTTGTAAAATTATTAACAGCGATAAAGAACTTATGTTAGCTTAGTCTTCGGATATATACTTCTTGATGATTTTTAAATTAATTTCTCAATAATGCGAAAGTTTGGCACATTTTCTGATTAATTTTAAATTGTAAAAGTATAAAAGTGATAAGCCTAACTATTGAAGGAATTTGGAATCGAATAGCGTTTTTCATTTTTGGTAAATAAAATACTTGTATAACCTGGTTGAGATATAATAATTTCTCAAATGATTGCAGGTTTTTCTCCCTTCCCTTGCTATTGCTTCCGGAAATTCTATTCAAAACGCTAATTATGACAGTATTTTATTTGTTTGCAGTGTTCTTAAATTGCTTGTATCAAAAAATGGATAACGTCATTCGATTATATAGATTCTGAATAAAGATATCTGCTAATCTTATGGGATTCTGAGAAAAAAAAATGAATTTAGAAATGTATCAGAAAGGAGCTTCTTTGAATTTAAGAATGAATTTGGATATGAAATCTATAATAAAATGATATAGAAATATATTTATAAATCTTCTTTTATTAAACAGCTTCAAAATTAACGATGTTTTTAGCTTTCTTTCTATTTTCTTTTATTCTAAGCCATATTCATTTTTTAATGAATCTTTATTCGAATGTTAAAAGCCTAAGAATCTAAATAATCATTAATATTGTTAATGTGTATTTGCTGTAAAATATATTGTAAAATCATTCCATAGATATGTATGCAGTATTCTTTAAAGGAATCTTAGTTATATGATAAAAATCTGAATTTTTTAGAAATCGCAGAAATTGTAACGGGTTAAAACGGGCCGGGCCGGGCCGAAATAACTTTCCTACGGGCCGGGCCGGGCCTGGAAATTCAAGCCCGTGCAGACCTCTAACTCACCTAAAATCATATTAATATTACATTGTCATTAGATATAAATAAATATGCGAATTGAACCTCGATCGGGTATTTGGAAGTGAGTTAAAAATTGAATAAAAATTTTGAACTAGGAAAACATACATACGAATGTTATAAGTAAAAAAAAAGCTTGTCAAAAGATCAGACCTTTTTAAAATAAAATCATGAAAAGAAACAGCTTCATTTTCTTACAAAATATAACATGTAAAAATACAATTGCGGATGTCGATTTCAAAACTTGCCTTATCGCTTTTGTTTTCTCTATCAGTCAATACCAATCTACACTAATGTAACGCTACCATTTCCAAATTTATAATGAAAATCATGACGCATTTAAAGGTTTTTCTCAATTTCCCAATATTGGATTTTCTCGATAAAGAGAATTTAGAAACTCACATCTATAATTATTTTAACCAATCTAGAAGATAATTAATTAAAATTAACTCTACTGTAAAACTTATACGGGGGCAGCACCTTCAGTTAAATCACTTTAAAAGTATTTCTTTACACCCATTTAAAAAGTGATTAAAGCGATGTCCAAAAATCCTTACTGGGTATACCCAGTAAGGATTGAAAAAAAATAATGTTTTCATTGGTAATTGAACTGTCAAATTTATTAAACTGTTTCAAGACAAATAATATATTATTTGTCTTGAAACAGTTTAATAAATTTGACAGTTCAATTACCAATGAAAACATTATTTTTTTTTTTACATAAAATGATGATTAGCTATTCTTTCTCTTCTAGTAATATAATTGAACAGTTTGTATAATTCATTATTCATAAATATAGGGACAATAAACACATCAAAAACATTCTTTAATTTAATTTACATTCAGAAAATATATTCAATGGATATTTGTCTATTTGCAACATAATTGAATATTTTTGATGATTCAGTTAAAAAATAACATGAATGATGAATGTATCATTTTGTAAATAATTTTTTCATTTTCAGAAAATCTTCTGTGGACATTTTTTTTTTCAATATAATTTAAGTTTAGATAATTCGTCAGCTTACAGATATAGGAAAAACAACATTAATAACACACTCTTTAGTTTATTTATTTATTTATTTTACGGAAATATTCATTGAACATTTTTTATCTAATGTCAACATAATTAAATATTGTTGATGATTTAATTTAGAAATATCGACGAAAAAGCAGGAATTTTTGTTCATTTTCAGAAAATCTAAACTGCAACTTAATTTATCTTCTCTCAACATAATTTAATAACAAAATGATTCGTTAGTTCATACGTCTATGAAAAGATGGGGATGACATACTATATTTCATTTAATTCCTTGCAGCTTAGAAAATACTGATCAATGTTTAAATAGAGTCTTTAGTTTTAAAAAATGAATTTAAGTTTTGCAATCCAATAACAGTAATTGGCATTTAAAAGACACACTTGAAAGCTCTCGTTATAGTGTAAAAGATACCTATCCTGTTTAAACACACTTAACTCCTTAAACTTGCTGGAATTAAACACAACAGCAATAAAATATTTTTTCATTTTCCGAAGTGTTTGTTTACTCTACTACTAAAAGTTACTTCTTTAAAAAAATATTTTACATTTTTCCGATAATTTATGATTTGGTTTTAAGTAAGTAAAATAATAGCCCAGCTAAAAATAAAAACGAAGAGTTAAATGATAGGGCTGAATGTGTAGATTATTAATTTCATTATTTATTTATTACCACAACAAAACGCTTTATTAATTAAGAATAATTAATTTAATTATTCTTGTAAATAGATTTACAAAAGACAGCTGTAAAATGCACACTTATAATCCTTTAATCCTGAGTTTTGAATAAAAAAATTGCTTTATCTGAATAATTATTTACTTTTATGTTCAAGATATAAAGAACAACATATATAACAATAGTGTGATTTGCAGATAATTGTTTTTGAATTAAAATTGATTTAATAAATCGGTAATTACAGCTCTTTTTGCAAAATATTTACAAGGATAATTAGATTCTTTAACAAAACGTACTGTTATGGAAATATTAAAACTCTTATAAAAACAGTGTAAACCAGTGGTGACCATCCCCCTAAAACCCAATGACGCAAAGCCCTCCCCTCCCCCCCAAAATAACATTGACACCCCCCCGTAAACAAAATATCAATTGTAATATATATTCTACTTATAATCTACTGCTCATTCAAAAGATAGCGAGTTGAGCATAGCGGAATGAGTTCTTATTGCCCTTATCTAAAATTTAAAGAAATAATACAAAAGAACATTTCTAAAGATTAAATGTTGAAAAAATTTAAAAGTGATATTTAAAAAAAAATCAAGATTTTTTTAACAGTAAGAAAAAAGGAAATATTAAGAATTTAAAAATCCCCCTCCCCCCCCCGAAATTATACCTTTTCTCAAATTCCCCCCCAAAAACTAAATTGTATGACGCATCTTGCGTCACCAAACCCCTTTCTGGGCACCCCTGGTGTAAACAAATGTATTGTGATATTAACTGTTACAGAGAAATGTTTTGTAGCTGGAAATATTTCGTACAACACTTTTAATAGGATAAAAGTTACAGTTATGGTCAGTGTTCTCGCTGACATTTGACCAACATTAGTAATTTGGCTAATTAAAAATAAAAAACATTCGCCAAATGAAAAAAACGTATCAGCAAAATAGATTCACCGTGTAGCACAAAGAAAAAATATCTTTAATCCTTTAATGTACCCCTTTTTTTTTTCACTATGTTCTAAAACAACCTAAGTTTTTATAAGTTCGACAGAGATTGTTATTAATCTAATTTCAACTATCCGCTACAAATATATAAAAAAATGTATATATTAAAAATATGTGTATATGCATATGTAGGAGAAACGAGAAAGAAAGGACAAAAATTGAGCACTAGCAATTTGGCAAATCTAATCGCTTATTTACTCGTCAAATGAAGAATTTAGTCTCAATTTGGCGCAATGGCGAGCGACAACGAGAACCCTGGCTATGGTAAATGGTTGAGAAAATAACCACATTAAAAATATCAAGCTTCGACTGTTTCGCTGTGCTTTTTATAAAAAAGGATTGGGCAAATTTCTTTGTATGAAAAGTACAATCTACTTTTATTAATGGACGAATTAAAAGTACCGTCAGGATATAAAGTTTAAACGAGAAAACATCTAAATCTCTTATTATTATAAAAGTTATCTAATATATCTTCGGATATTAAGAAAGATAATTATTAAAGTGCGGCAGTTTCTAGATTCATAATTTTGAATACAAAGGGTTAAATATATGTTGCAATGTGAGTTTAAATATAATTATATATATTATATATATGTATATATATATAACGAACGATTTTTCCTTATATCGATGCGGATCATTACAGTTCAGATAATTGAAAATTCTGCTGTTAGTTTAATATTTAGTCATTTTTAATTTCTTTAATACAATAATTTTCACTGAAAAAAAAAAAAAATAAATAAATAAAAAATTCTGAAATCTAGTACAAGTAACTTATTACCCCCAAAAATAAATAAATAAATAAATAAATAATAATAATAATCCGGGGTAAATTTTTGTGAACAAACACCTCTGATTTACAAAGAAAAATGTTTATTATTTTTTTTAAATTCTCATTTTATAAAGTCGCATTCTAATATGTATACATAATCACTCTAAATGCATACATTTAAAAAAATTAAAATTTTAACAAAACAGTATTATCATAGTCAAAATAAATGGTCCTATCAAAAAAGAGAAAAGACACTAAAATAAACAATCCATCCAACGAAATTAATATTATTTAAAAAGAAAAACAGACCAAAATCCATTTAAAATATCAAAATAAAGTATATCTAGGTCATATAATAAATATAAAATATTTTAATTATTATATGCAGAAAATAGCATTCGTGAAACTAAAATAAATAATAAGCAAGACACTAAACTAAACCATCCGACGAAATTAATATAATTTAAAAAGCAAAACAGACCAAATTGCATTTGAAATATTAAAATAAAGTATATCTAGGTCATACAATAAAATATTTTAATTGTTATGTGCAGAAAATAATTTTCGTGTATTTTTGCTTCCATTTTAAGTACAAATTGGAATAGTGGGTCAGTAGCAATTTCAAAAAAATTGCCGCACAGTAAACTCAATCCGGGTTACGTACTAGGAATGTAATAATACAAGTATGAAAAAAGTAACCCGGAATTCTTTACGGAATTCAAAAGAAAAGCAACTATTAATTTTTTAAACAAAATAAAGAACAGTAATTAAATTCATGAGAAAAATTTTAATGTTTTTCTTTTCCTTGTTTGTATCTATTTCATTGTTTTAATAGTTATTAATTTCGAATTCTTAGAGTGTTCTTAATGTTTATTTTTATTGTTAAAAGCTACTTATTAATTTACAGATTTACGGTACATAAATATTTAGATTATTAATGTTTATATTTAAATGAGGACAATAGCAATTGCGATAAAACAAAGGTTTTTTATTATTATTATTATTAGTTTTGGTTAATGTATTACTTAAACTTAAAAAGAAATTTTTTTTCAAAGAGGTCATATTTATGGGGATTTACTGTATATAACAATAAAAAATAAAAATAAAATAATGTTTGTCGTCTTACTATCATTGTTTGTCCCAATTCATATATTTATGAAACTTCTATTAAAAAAACTCACTGTCATTTCTTTAATTACTGCATATTAAGAATAAAATTAAATCATATTATGCACTTTTATTTTTATTATTATTACAACATCTGTCCTAATTCCTATTTTTATGAAACTTTTAATTAATTTAAAAAATAAAACTTTTTAAAGAGTTACTAACAAGACACGTTTTCAAAATTATGAATTTTTTACTGTATAGAACAATAAAATTAAATTAAATCAAACTAAGTACTTTTCTTATTATTATTACATCTGTCCTAATTTATATATTTAAGAAACTTTTCATAAAAAATTAACTTCCATTTATTTTATTACTGTATATTAACAATAATATTAAATTAAACCAAATTATGTGTAATATTATATCAGTACAAAAAACCCTGAACGGGTTAAAAGCTTGTGACGCAGCACTTTATCTTATATATCTAAGAATTTTAAATTTGGGACTTAAAACTAATGATATCAAAATTTATGTGACGCTATGCTATTAATTAATATATACATATATTAAAATTTATTCATTAAGATTTTATCAATTACATCTTTCATAAATTCAAAATATGAATCTTAAAAGATATGATATCAAAATTTAAGTGACGCCTTGACGAGGCTTTAAACAATGTTTTAAAATTCCATTTATTTATTTATTGTCTAAATACATTTTCATATCTAAACAATACTTTTCATTTTCCAATACACTGTTAAATACATCACTTTCACTGAATATATATAATGCACTGAAATGTATTTATTTGAATAAATAGATTTATCTTTTGGGCTACGCTATCCAAAATCAAAAATAACATTTGAATAAATATTTTTTGCGTCATTGTATCCAAAATAAGTTAAATAGATGCAAATAGATACAATGACGCAAAAACTATTTATTCAAATGTTATTTTTGATTTTGGATAGCGTAGCCCAAAAGATAAATCTATTTATTCAAATAAATACATTTCAGTGCATTATATATATTCAGTGAAAGTGATGTATTTAACAGTGTATTGGAAAATGAAAAGTATTGTTTAGATATGAAAATGTATTTAGACAATAAATAAATAAATGGAATTTTAAAACATTGTTTAAAGCCTCGTCAAGGCGTCACTTAAATTTTGATATCATATCTTTTAAGATTCATATTTTGAATTTATGAAAGATGTAATTGATAAAATCTTAATGAATAAATTTTAATATATGTATATATTAATTAATAGCATAGCGTCACATAAATTTTGATATCATTAGTTTTAAGTCCCAAATTTAAAATTCTTAGATATATAAGATAAAGTGCTGCGTCACAAGCTTTTAACCCGTTCAGGGTTTTTTGTACTGATATCAGTGCTTTTTTTAGGTTAATAATAAAAAGATAAAAACAAAAAATTAAAGACTAATGCAAAGAATTCATTTTCATGATTTCTGATCACCTTTAATTACCCCTCCCCCACCCACTTAAAAAAAGATATTTCATATTTTATTATTAATATATGCTGTGCTACTTGATTTCGTTAAAAACAACTCTGTAGTAAAGTACGTTAGTATAAGATAAGAAAGTAATGTACATTCAGCAGTGTATTTCTAAGAAAGGATTTCATAATCTATGCTGTATGTATCATTTCTCATTCTAGTTAACTATGTTTATTCTTTACACATGATGATACATATACTGCAGATGGATTAAAATGATCAGGAATACAATATTCAGAATGTGCTGGAAAGTATTTCATAATCTATGCTGCGTGCATGATTCTTGTTAATTATGTTTCAACCTTTGTATAGGTTGGTAATATTGCAGATTGATTAAGACTATATCCGTTACAATATTCAGAATATGCTGGAAAGTGTTTAATAATCTATGGTGCACACAGGTTTTTTTTTCTTGTTAATTATGATTTGTTCTTGATATAGAGTGGTAAAATTACTGCAAATGGATTAAAATGATAGGTTTACAATAATGAAAATGTGTTGGAAAGTGTTTCATAATCTATACTGTATGTGTAACTTTTCATTCTTGTTAGTTTATTTATTTTTTGCTGTTTGCACAAAACATATATAAACTAACAGGGGGGGGGGGAGGGAGATTTGGATGGGAAGATTACTGTACAAAGATGAAACTGATAGGTTTAAAGCATTCAGAATAAAATGGAAAGTACAGTAGACTAGAGGTCTGCACGGGCCGAAATTTCCAGGCCCGAGCCCGGCCCGAAAGTTTAAATTTCAGCCCGGGCCCGGCCCGGCCCGAACGAAAGAAATATTGGCCCGACCCGGCCCGGCCCGAAAGTTAAAATTTCGGCCCGAGCCCGGCCCGGCCCGAACGAAAAAAATATTGGCCCGACCCGGCCCGGCCCGAAAGTTAAAATTTCGGCCCGAGCTCGGCCCGGTCCGGAAAAAAGTTTACAATTCGGCCCGAACCCGGCCCGGCTCAAGTGAATTTCTACAAAATATTGATCTTTAATCTTATGGAAGAGTTCTGACCAAAAAAAAATTATATTAGTCTTTTTTTTTTCATGTTTATAATCTCCATTTATGCAGAAGTGCCGTAGGCTGCGATATTTACGCTTTTAAATGAATCTTTGTTTGTTGTATGTAAATGTTTCAGTTATCACTAGTATTATTAATCCATATTCCCTGTAATGGAGACAAAAAGTCGAAAAAGCAGCATATGGTAAAATTTCCAAAGACGAAATCGCTTTGGAACGAAAAAAAAAATACATTCCCTTCTTAACAGATGTAAATGTTTAACATATTTTTTTCTCCCGTATTGTTATATTCATTTTGCATGGATGAACATTTTAAAAGAAACTTTCAGTTTTCAGTTTCAAAGAAAATTCCGTCATAATCATTTTTTTTGTTTGTGTGTGTGTGTGTGTGTTTAATTCTATTTTAAAACGCCTAGTAATCTACGATTCCTTAAAAGGAATAAATTCTAATGTTTAATTGTAGAATAATGACGGCTTAAAAGTATATGCCTTTTTTGCAAACATTTTCGGACAAAGCCAAATATTACTGATTTATAAAAAGTCGAGAAAAGGATTTTCATATAGGAAGATACAATAGGAACTGATTATTTTGGTTCATGAAAACTAGGAAGAATGGAATCAGTCTCGGCTTCGTACGGAAAAAAAAGTTAGGCCCGGTCCGTCCAGCAAAAAAATTAAGGCCCGAGCCCGGCCCGGCCCGGCCCGAAAGATTAGTGACTAGGCCCGGCCCGGCCCGAGTCTTCAGAAGTAAGGCCCGAGCCCGGCCCGGCCCGAATGCCATTATTGGAAATCGGCCCGAACCCGGCCCGCGGGCCGGGCCGGGCTCGGGCTTCGGGGCGCGGCCCGGCCCGTGCAGACCTCTACAGTAGACTCCCTCAAATCCGCAAACCAGAAATCCGCAACTCTCTAAAATCCGCACATACTTTATGGATGTAAACAATGAAACTTTCAGATTGGATATTTGGACAAAATGTGATTTTTTAAATTTTGTATCAATTCCATATATTTTTTTAATTTTTAATTTTCTCAATAATACTCTATTCATGTTTTTTTTTTTTTTTTTTTTCATGAAGGAAGAAAAATTTAAAAAAAAAAAATCAAGATATTGCTGATATCACTGGTAATCACAATTTTCTTACCAAATATATTTATGCATTAATCAAGATTTTTTGGTTACTAAGCCTGGCTAAACTTTAAAAAAAAAAAATCCTTATTTTATGATTTTGATGTGAATTAGTAATGTACTTTTATGAGGCAAGTTTTGTTGAATAATTTTGGAAAAATATATTTAATTTTTATAATGAATATTTAATCATACACTATTGATCATTAACTTGATCTTTGCTTTTAATATTTTAATCATTTTGAAAATTATCTAAATTTTTATTATTTTATTACTTATTTTAACATTTTATTATATTGTAAGTATTCATTATAGTCCTGAATGCACTATTAATTGCACTCAAATTACTGTTTAAAAAACGTAAACAAAGCAATGACCAGAAATCTGCAAAATTCTAAAATCCGCACAACCTCTGGTCCCAAGCTGTGCGGATTTGAGGGAGTCTACTGTATATAAACATGTTAAAGGAAAATTTTTTACTCTCGTTAATTATGCTTTGTTTTTTTGCACAGAATGGTAAAATTATTGTACATGAATGACAATAAGTTTACAATATTCAGAATGAGTCAGAAAATGCATCATAATCGATGCAGTATGCATGACTCTTCGTTCTTGTTAGTTATGTTTTGTGGGGTCATCAAGGCTTCTTGTTAGTTATGTAAGGGAGGGGGAGGAGTTTGTATCGGGTTTAAGATTTTATTAAAATTTCCATGCTCTAGTCTGTACGTATTTACATAATTTTTTTTTCTAAAAATCTTCATTTGGTTAGATAATTGTTTTTGTTTTTTTTCGGGTTTGAATCTCGATTCAGTTTGACTTGAATTGGAATTTTCAGGTTCTTGCCGAGTTGCATTTCAAGTACTAGTTTTCAATTCTGGTCAGTGGATGGGGACAAAAATTACTTTGTCTTTCTTGAACAGATTTTTATTTCCTAATTTTTTTATTTTACTTTTTTTTTGGGGGGGGGGGGGGGATTAGATTGGGTTTCAGGTTATTCTGATCGGGTTTGAGATAGACTTCTATTGGAATTTCCATGATCTGGTCAATACATATCGACATAAATTGTTCTTTTTTTTCTAAAATCTCGATTTGATTAAATATTTTTTTATTTTTTTTTGGGGGGGGGGGGATTGAATCTGGTTTCGGATTGACTTCAAATGGAATTTTCAGGTTCTTGTTGAGTTGCATTTCAAGTATATTATTTTGTCGCAGATAAATTGGGTTACAATTGGAATTTTTTTTTTTTTTTGGGGGGGGGGGGGGTAGTGTTTGAACTCGGTTTAGGATAGATTTCAATTGAAATTCTTGTCAGTGTATGTGGACAGAAATTATTTGGTCTTTCTTGGACAGACTTGTGTTTCCATTGTTTTTTCCTTTTCGGGTTTGGACTAGGTTTCATGTTAACTTTCAGACTCTTGTCAGTGTGTATCGGCAGAAATAATTTTCTCTTTTCCAGATTAGGTTAAGGTTCGATGGAAATTTTTTTCAGGTTTCAATCAGGTTCAATTCAAATGGAATTTTCAAGTTCTGGTCAGGTTGCGCTTTAATGGAAAATATTTTGTCCTGTATAGATACTGGGCTCCGGTTGTATGGAATTTCCTTTTTCAGGTTCAGATTAGGTTTAAGATAGACTAATTGGAATTTCCAGATTTCTGATCACGCATATCTATGGAAATTAAGTTTTCTTTCCCAAATCGAGATATGGTTGGATAATTTTTTTTTTTTTTTGGGGGGGGGGAGGGGGATTTGAATCTGTATTCGGTTTGACTTCAAATGTAATTTTCAGGTTCTTGTTCAGTTGCATTTCAATGTATTTTATTTTGCAGCAGATAGATTGAGTTACTCTTGGAGGGATTTTTTTCTTTCCAGTTTTGGATTGTATAGGATAGATTTCAATAGGAATTTTTCGATTCTAGTCAATGTATGTCAATGGAAATTATTTTGTCTTTCTTGGACAAATTTATCTTTTCATTAAATTTTTGTTGGTTTAGAATGGGTTTCAGGATAACTTGTAGGTTCTTGTTGGCAGACTTGTATAAAACCAAAAACTTTCTGCAAATTAATTTAATGTTGGGTGTAATTCGTATTTTTTGCGCAATTCATGGTCATCATTCATGTTTTTTATGCGATTTATGAATTTAATTTGCATTTTTGAGCAATTTATGACCATAATTCGCAATTTTTATGCGATTAATGAATGTAATTTACATTTTACATGATTTATGGACGTAGTTTGCTATTTTTATGCAATTCATAGACAGAATTTGCGTTTTTTCAGCTTTCTGTTGACGAAATTTGTGTTTTTTAATCGATTTATTGACGTTATTTATGTTTTTATAGGATTTATGAATGTAATTTGCTTTTTTTACCAATTCTTGGACGTAATTTGCATTTTTTGTAATTTATGAACGTTATTAGTGTTTTTTTGCACGATTCATGGAAGTGATTCGCATTTTTTGAGTGATTTATGAATGTAATTCACGTTTTTATGCGTTTCATAGAAGTAATTTGTGTTCACGTATAAAAAGATTTCATATTTATTTACTTAGAAGGTGTCACAAATAAAAATTAAATTAAAATTTTTAAATTATAAATTTAAAAATTTTTAAATTATATTTATATCCAGTGTCATTTAATTTTCTACTGATTTTATATGTTATGAATACGGTTCTTATTAATGAACCGAAACATGTCAACTCTTTAATTTAATTTTTATTTGTGACACCTTCTAAGTAAATAAATATGAAATCTTTTTATACGTGAATGAATAAAGGTGAAGTGATTTTGTTTTAGTTTTTGAAAAAACGAAAGCTAACAACAGTTTTAACATTGTAATTTGTGTTTTTTGAGCGATTCATGAATGTAATTTGCGTTTTTTATGCAATTCATGAATGCAAAACACTATTCGCTATTTTTATGCGATTTATAGACGTAATTTGCGTTTCAGCTTTCTGCTACCAAAATTCGTGTTTTTTGAGCGATTTATGAACATAATTCCCGTTTTACTACACAATTCATAGACATAATTTGTGTTTCTCATACAATTTCTGAACGTAATTCTCACTTTTTAAAAAACAATTCATGGACGTAATTAACGTTTTGACGATTTGTGGACCCAATTCGCGTTTTTTAAACTATTCATGGGCATAATTCGCGATTTTTATGCGATTAATGAATGTAATTTACATTTTACATAATTCATGGATGTAATTTGCTATATTTATGCAATTTGTAGATATAATTTGCATTTTTTGAGCTTTCTGTCGACGAAATTTGTGTTTTTGATCAATTTATTGACGTTATTTGTGTTTTTATAGGATTTATGAATGTAATTTGCTTTTTTTCACAAATTCTTGGACGTAATTCGCATTTTTTGCAATTTATGAACGTTATTCATGTTTTTTTGCATATTTTGAGTGATTTATAAACGTAATTCACGTTTTTATGCAATTCATGGATGTAATTTGCATTTTTTGAGCGATTCATGAACTTAATTCACATTTTTTATGCAATTCATGAATCCAATTCGGTATTTTTATGCGTTTTATAGAGGTAATTTCCGTTTCAGATTTCTGCCACCAAAATTCGTGTTTTTTAAGCGATTTATGAACATAATTCCCGTTTTACTACACAATTCATAGACATAATTTGTGTTTCTCATACAATTTCTGAACGTAATTCTCACTTTTTAAAAAACAATTCATGGACGTAATTAACATTTTGACGATTTGTGGACCCAATTCGCGTTTTTTAAACTATTCATGGGCATAATTCGCGATTTTTATGCGATTAATGAATGTAATTTACATTTTGCATGATTCATGGATGTAATTTGCTATATTTATGCAATTCGTAGATATAATTTGCATTTTTTGAGCTTTCTGTCGACGAAATTTGTGTTTTTGATCAATTTATTGACGTTATTTGTGTTTTTATAGGATTTATGAATGTAATTCGCTTTTTTAACCAATTCTTGGACGTAATTCGCATTTTTTGCAATTTATGAACGTTATTCATTTTTTTTGCATATTTTGAGTGATTTATAAACGTAATTCACGTTTTTATGCAATTCATGGATGTAATTTGCGTTTTTTGAGCGATTCATGAACTTAATTCACATTTTTTATGCAATTCATGAATCCAATTCGGTATTTTTATGCGTTTTATAGAGGTAATTTCCGTTTCAGATTTCTGCCACCAAAATTCGTGTTTTTTGAGCGATTTATGAACATAATTCATGTTTTACTATACGATTCATAGACGTAATTGGCGTTTTTCATACAATTTATGAATATAATTCTCGCTTTTTTACATGATTCATGGACGTAATTCACATTTTAAGCAATTTCTGGACGTAATTCCCATTTTTTATGCAATTTGCTTTTTTTTTTTTAGCGATTCATGGATGTAGTTCACATTTTTTATGCGATTCATGCATGTAATTCACATTTTTATGCGATTCATGCATGGAACTCGTATTTTTTATGCGATTCATGGATTGAATTAATGTTTTTATTGCGGTCTTTGCACGGAATTCACGTTTTTCGCGTGGTATTTTGTTGAAATGTTGGGTTTTTTTACATGATTCTTTGTTGAGATACACTTTTTTTTTACGCAATTCTTTGTCGAAATAAATAAATAAAAATTGTTCCTTCATAAAATTTTTTGCACATGGCGTGCGTCTATATTATACAACTCTGCTTGTCAGTGTGTATTGTCAGAATTTTTTTTTTTTTTTTTTCAGATCGAATTAAGGTTTGCTAACCCATAGACTAATTGGAATTTTCAGATTTCTGACCACGCGTATCTATGGAAATTAAGTTTTCTTTCCCAAATCAAGATATGGTTGGATTTTTTTTTTTTTTTTTTTTTTTGGGGGGGGGGGGTTGAATCTGGTTTCGGTTTGATTTCAAATGTAATTTTCAGGTTCTTGTTCAGTTGCATTTCAATGTACTTTATTTTGCAGCAGATAGATTGAGTTACTCTTGGAGGGATTTTTTTCTTTCTGGTTTTGGAATGTATAGGATAGATTTCAATAGGAATTTTTCGATTCTGGTCAATGTATGTCAATGGAAATTATTTTGTCTTTCTTGGACAAATTTATCTTTCCATTAAATTTTTGTTGGTTTAGAATGGGTTTCAGGATAACTTGTAGGTTCTTGTTGGCAGACTTGTATAAAACCAAAAACTTTCTGCAAATTAATTTAATGTTGGGTGTAATTCGCATTTTTTGTGCAATTCATGGTCATCATTCGTGTTTTTTATGCGATTTATGAATGTAATTTGCATTTTTGAGCAATTTATAAACATAATTCGCAATTTTTATGCGATTAATGAATGTAATTTACATTTTACATGATTTATGGACATAATTTGCTATTTTTATGCAATTCATAGACATAATTTACGTTTTTTCAGCTTTCTGTCGACGAAATTTGTGTTTTTTGATCAATTTATTGACGTTATTTTTGTTTTTATAGGATTTATGAATGTAATTTGCCTTTTTTACACAACACTTGGACGTAATTCGCATTTTTTGCAATTTATGAATGTTATTCGTGTTTTTTTGCATGATTCATGGAAGTGATTCGCATTTTTTGAGTGATTTATGATCATAATTCATATTTTTATGCAATTCATGGACGTAATTTGCATTTTTTGAGCGATTCATGAATGCAATTCGCGTTTTTTATGCAAATCATGAATGCAAAATGCTATTCCCTATTTTTATGCAATTTATTGACGTAATTTGCATTTTAGCTTTCTGCTGCCAAAATTCGTGTCTTTTGAGCGATTTATGAACATAATTCCCATTTTACTACACTATTCATAGACATAATTTGTGTTTTTCATACAATTTCTGAACGTAATTCTCACTTTTTTAAACAATTCATGGACGTAATTCACGTTTTGAGCGATTTGTGGACCCAATTCATGTTTTTTATGCAATTTGCTTTTTTTGAGCGATTCATGGACATAATTTGCGATTTTTATGCAATTAATGAATGTAATTTACATTTTACATGATTTATGGACATAATTTGTTATACTTATGCGATTCATAGACATAATTTGCATCTTTTGAGCTTTCTATCGACGAAATTTGCGTTTTTTGATCGATTTATTGACGTTATTTGTGTTTTTATAGGATTTATGAATGTAATTTGCTTTTTTTCACAAATTCTTGGACGTAATTCGCATTTTTTGTAATTTATGAACGTCCTTAATGTTTTTTTGCACGATTCATGGAAGTTATTCGCATTTTTTGAGTGATTTATGAATGTAATTCATGTTTTCATGGACGTAATGTGTTTTTTAAGTGATTCATGAATATAATTCGCGTTTTTTATGCAATTCATGAATGCAAAACACTATTTGCTATTTTTATGCGATTTATAGACGTAATTTGCGTTTCAGCTTTCTGCTGCCAAAATTCGTGTTTTTTGAGCAATTTATGAACATAATTCCCATTTTACTACACGATTCATAGACATAATTTGTGTTTTTCATACAATTTCTGAACGTAATTCTTACTTTTTTAAACAATTCATGGACGTAATTCACCTTTTGAGCGATTTGTGGACCCAATTCATGTTTTTTATGCAATTTGCTTTTTTTGAGCGATTCATGGACATAATTCGCAATTTTTATGCGATTAATGAATGTAATTTACATTTTACATGATTTATGGACGTAATTTGCTATACTTATGTGATTCATAGGCATAATATGTATCTTTTGAGCTTTTTATCGATGAAATTTGCGTTTTTTGATCGATTTATTGACATTATTTGTGTTTTTATAGGATTTATGAATGTAATTCGCTTTTTTTTTACCAATTCTTGGACGTAATTGGCATTTTTTGCAATTTCTGAACGTTATTCGTGTTTTTTTGCACATTTCATGGAAGTGATTCGCATTTTTTGAGTGATTTATGAACGTAATTCACGTTTTTATGCAATTCAGGGATGTAATTTGCGTTTTTTGAGTGATTCATGAACGCAATTCACATTTTTTATGCAATTCATGAATGCAAGTCGCTATTTTTATGCGTTTTATATAGGTAATTTCCGTTTCAACTTTTTGCTGCCAAAATTCGTGTTTTTTGAGCGATTTATGAACATAATTTATGTTTTACTACACGATTCATAGACGTAATTTGCATTTTTCATACAATTTATGAATATTATTCTCGCTTTTTTACATGATTCATGGACGTAATTCACATTAAGCAATTTGTGGACGTAATTCCCATTTTTTATGCAATTTGCTTTTTTTTTTTTTAGTGATTCATGGATGTAGTTCACAAAAACACCCCCTTGGCTGTGCCACTGACAACAAAATCTTATGTTAGTGCAAGGAGTAATTTACTCATAGACATGAGAAAAAAGTTTTTGACAACAAACCAAAAAAAAGTACAATACAGGATTTTTACCTGGCATTCTCATAAAATTTTGAATATACCCTTTTTCCCCCCTCTAATTCATAAGTTTTCATACATTCTATATTATATTCCATATTAAGAAGGCGCCACTTGTCTAGTTTTTTTTTTTTATTCAGAACGCGTTATTAGCATTTTTCATTCAGGTAGAATTTATTTAGAATAGAATTGATAAAGAAAATGCACAAATTGAAAACCATCGAACAGACATGATAGAATCATTACGTATATTTCATGGTTTTAATAATCCACATGGATGTTTCTTGTTATGCCAATACAATCTTGCAATGTCTTAATATACAATGAATAAAGTCTGCAATTAAGTTAACCAGAGAATCTTGCAATGGATTTTTGCCGTCGCTTATTCAAATTTACTTAAGAGGAATCGAGTTAATGAAATGTTGTATAAATGTTACTTGTTACCTTTATAGATTACTAGGTACTACTAGGTTATCCCGTCGACCAAAAAATTATCGCCAAACTATAAGATTAAATTCCAATAATGGATGATTGTGAATGTCACATTCAATGACATTAAATACAATTTGTATATTTAAAATGTCATTGATTTTTATTTCGACTTTTTATTAATATTTTACTAATTATTTGTTTTTTCATTATTTAAAATAAAAAAAATATGTGATTATGTATAATTTGGCGAAATTGGTCGACGGAATAACAGTAGTAGCGATTACTAAAATATTTCAAATTGAAATAATTTATGAAACTGAAAATGTTTTAGCCAACATTTCACTTAAGTTTAAAATAAGCAATATATAGAAATTGTAAAGTCCATCAAGTGTGTGTAACTTGGGACCAGACATTGCAGAAATATAATGTGCTCATCTTTTGTTTACATTTTTAAAAAGAGTAATTTGAATGTAATAATGTACTAGAAATCATAATGAATGCTTATAATAGAGTATAATACAGTCAACTCTGTGAAATTCACAAAATGTATTATCTGCAAAACATGTTAAAATGTAAACATTGAAAAGTGTTTTAACACTTAAACTCAAAGATAAAAGATATGCAATAATTTTATTTTCATGAAATGACAAATTTTAATAAAATAAACTGGGATTTAAGAAAATTCATGTATTTTGTACCCTGTATTTAAAAACAATACTTTAAGCAAGCCAGTAAGTTTCCGTTTATTAATTATGATTAATGCAAACCTATTCTTTGCTCAAGCAGCGAAAAAATTAAAAAAATAAACAAAATATATATAGAGGTAAAATTGTTTATCAAACAATACACATAAAAAGTTCCTTGGCGAAGGAGAGTAAACTGCATTTCACCCAAAATTACTGACAAAAAACAAAACAAAACAAAATGCAGTCCAGATTTTTAACTGGCATTCTCGTAAAATTTTGAATATATCCTGCCTCCACACTGTAATCCATAAGTCTTCAAAAATACAAGCAAATAACTTTACTGCAGTTACACATTCTGTATTAATTAATAATGCATTGCAAGATTCTCCGGTTAACTTTATTGCAGAGCTTATTCGTTGTATATTGACATTGCGAGATTCAATTGGCGTAACAAGAAACAACATGTGGATTATTAAAACCTGAAAATTACTTAATGATTCTATCTTGTCTGGTTTATATTTTTTAATTCGTGCATTTTCTATATCAATTTAATGGACATTATGTAAGAATATTACTACCTGAATGAAAAATGCTCCGTGTAACTTGCCGCGTTCGGGTTCGGATTCAAAACAAAACTAGACAAGTGGCGCCCCTAGGCGTATGAATACATGACTTTCCAACAACAAATAATTTAAAATAATTTTTGTTTGAAAACTTAAAAAAAAAATCATAAGTCGAAAGTATATTGAATATGTATAATTAAAAAATATTTTCCTATTTTAAAAAAGGATTCAAAATATTTTTTCCACAAAATGCAAAAATATCCAATGTAAGAAACGTAATATTTTCTTCTTACGAAAAATAAAGGCAATATAAATAGAAATTTGATTTAGTATATATTTATTGAATGTTTTAAAGCACATGATAAGATGTTTTTGTAGTTTAAAAAACATTTATTGCTTCGATTTGGGTGTTTTAACTGTGACCATTTAACTGTAAGGTTGTTCACTCCTGCTCCGTCTGCTAACCCATAGAATAACATGTAATCCGCGAGCTAATATAGTCCAATTTTCCAAGACCAATATATAACAAACAAGAGTTTTCCTAGAAACAAGGCAAGTCTTATTACCTCTATCTTAAAGAGATTCATATTATATATAAGTTTTAATAAAATCTCCCAGCCCGTTATCTAGATCTCATTATCAGGAACAAACACCATCGTTTTCAGTTTAAAAATGGTTATCGAGATCTAAAAATATACGGCACGTAGAAATGTAAAAATTATAGGATAGGATTAGACTGGGAATATAAGACTATATTAAAAAAATTGGACCATTCTGACCAATATTTGCTGAGTTATTAGAAGGCGGCTTTTCCGATTTCCTTTGAAGTTGAGTTAGCTGTATATATGAAGTTCCGCATCTACCCTTATGACGATGGTAGGTTTTGACGATGGTAGGTTTAAAGCTGCGTCACTTGAAGGCTGCCGCCTTCTATGATTATTACATCTATCCTAATTTATATATTTATAACACTTTTAATTAAATTTAAAAAAAAAAAATACTTTTTCAAAGAGGGCATATTTGTGAGTTTTTACTGTATATAAAAATAAAATAAAATCGTGTACTTTGTGGACTTTAATCGTAAATTATAAAATCGTAAATTGTGTACTTTATTCAGGGTTGCCACTCTAATCTTGAAAAAAAATTCCCTGTATTTTCCCTGTACTGCAACGCATTTATTCCATGTTGAGGGCAAAAAAAATATATGCGTGTGTGAAGGCTAATTAGAAATGTTATAATTTGCCATTACCAAATTCCCTGTGTTTTCCAGATTTTTTAGGATTTTTTAAAATTTCCCTGTTTTGGGAGGAGATTTAAAATTCCTTGTGTTTTTCAGGTTTTCCAGGTGGCGTGGCAACCCTGTTATTTCTTATTTAAATCGAGAATTAACATGCATGAACATACCTTTTCTCTCAATTACTTAGAATTTGACTTATAAACAATTATTTTCATTTTCTTTCTTTGTTTTTTTCTTTCTTTTTTTTTTTTTTTAATTCTCATATTTCCCGTTTTGAAAAAATTCGGTTCAAAATGTAGACTTTGACAGTATTTTGTACAGTATTTTCTGCATTTATCAAAAGATCGACATGTACGGTACATTATTTAGTTTCTAAATAATAGAATTTGCCAGTTTGATGCGTTTGAAAGCAAAAGTAAATTTAAAATAAATAAAAAATAAGCAGTTTGAATTTTAACATATTCTTAAGAGTCCTGAGATCAGGGCGGTACCTAGAAGTGAACAATAGGGGGGAGGCTCAAGAGAATGTAGGGGGGGGGGACTCATAATTTTCTTCTTCTCTCTCTCTCTGATGCTGAAAGGTAAATGAGTGCATATTCATATTGTACGTATCATGTTTCTTATCAAACTGTTTTAAGAACTTCCTTTTATGCGAAGAAAAGTATACGATGATGAAACTTTTTAATGTATAACTGGTGCAAAATTAAATATCATGTAGCTTCATATGTACAAATAGGATGAGGAAGTGTTGAAACACTTATTACTTTCTTCTATCTTTACAAGAAGCAAGTATTGGATTCATGAAAATTTTAGACTTCCGGTTTTCGACGGATTTATACGTTTTAGAAGGTCCTGAACACGTCTTGACTAATTTTAGAAAATGTCTGTCTGTGAGTCTGTGAGTCTGTCTGTCTGTCTGTATGTGACAAAAAATTTGTGGGCGCTCTATCTCAAGAACTAATGCTCGGAATTTCATAAAATTTTATATTCAGTTAGACCTTGATATGAATTAGTGCCTATTGGTTTTTGTTGTAAATTGGCCTGCAAGTGGCGCTGCTATACTACGTTTTTCATGATTTTAATTATTGCTATATCTCAAGAACTAATGCACAGAATTTCACCAAACTTCAGATTCTGTGAGACATTGATATACATAGATGCTGATTAAGTTTTGTTGTAAATTGGCCTGCAGGTGGCGCTGCTATGCCACGTCTTTCATGATTTTCATGATAGCTATATCTCAAGAGCTAATGCACAGAATTTCACCAAACTTCAGATTCCGCAACACCTTGAGATACATTGCCACTGATAAGGTTTTGGTGTGAACTGCCCAATAGGTGGCGCTGCTATGCTACATTTTGCACGATTTTTGCGATAGCTACATCTCAAGAACTAATGAGAGAGAACTTCATCAAATTTCAGTTTCTGTTACACTAGAATATATAACATAATTAGACGCTGATTACATTTTGGTATAAACCTCACAACAGTTGGCGCTGCTATGCTACATTTTTCATGATTTTTTGTATATGATTATTTTTTGGTAAAGCAAGTAGGTCCTCCCTGAATTTGAAAAAAATATCTGCCTGTCATTTTATTGTCCATCGGCTCGTACAGAGACGGAAATTCGTTTTTACTCCAAATAATTGATTGAAGCAGAAATTTAAGATAAAAATCAAAGTTGCTATGGTATTAAATTAAAATTATTAAAGCATTAAAATGAGTAACTATTTTTTTTAATATTAAAATGTACGTATGAGATAGAAGAAAGTTTTGGGATTGGCACATCCAACTAGTTTTAGATACAACTTAGAAATTCGGCAAAACTGTGAAAGGGTCTCAAAACTAAATTAGATTTTTGAACGGAGCTTCATTTGAATTTTTGGAACATAAATTCATTTAGTGACCTTGGAATATTTTCCAGGGGGGAGGGGGTCAAAATATTTTAGGGGGAGCAGAGCCGTCCATAGCGGCCCCTTAGCTACAGCCCTGCCTGAGATCTAAGAGGTTACTTCATTCAAATGAAAAGACCCTTTCGCTAATACTAATCGCATGGAAGAAATTTATAAAGATACTCTGTTGCATTTTAATACTTTTATATTGTTATTATCATTATTATTGCATTGGATAACTGAGATAGGGCTGTATGCAGGCCGTTTTTAACTTTTTTGATTTTGTTTAGAGATATTTTTTATGAGAAAGCTTTCATTTTCGGAACCGATTTGGAAAGCGAAAGCACCCATATAAAAAATACCTCCAACCAAAATCGAAAAAGTAAAAAAGTGGCCTGAATTCAGATCAATCTCAACTATCCCCCCCCCCCCCCAAAAAAAAAAAACCTTTTAAAAGTATTGAAATTTAACCGAAATATCTTTATAAATTTCTTCCATGGGATTAGCATTAGCAAACGAGTCTTTTCATTTTACTGAAGACTGAAGTAGCCTCTTAATAATCGATGTTGGACGCTTTATTTTTAATTCTTGTTTTCTATCTTTTATATCGTTGCAGACGTTTTATACCTACATTTGAGAAATGTGCCTTAAAAAAAATCTTATGTGTACAGCGTGCTTTATGTTATGCGTTCTTTCGAAAGAGAAGTGATACGTGAGCGATTTGGCGAAAACATGGTGTTCCTCTCACGTGCTTTTCCGATGAATTGTTTAATTCTTTCAGCTTCAACGAAAATTCTATTTGGAACTATTTTGTCAGTTTGGGTGTGGGTGCCTGTTTAAATATCCGTCTATACGTCACAGTGTCTTGAGTAAAATGCGTTCGTATCGTGGCGTAAGGACTAACAAGAAAGGTCTCCGTAACCGCATACTCAGAAAAAAAAAATAATAAAAATAGAGAATATTTGTTACACTACTTCTTCTTTAGAGCACACAACTTTGAAGAATGCTTCTTTGTTTTGATATGCTGCCACCACCGATATAATTACGTGATATCGGGCACGCTATGAGAGACTTATCGAAAGAATACTAACTCATTCGATTAAACTTAACTAACGATTTATTTATACATTGTTTATATATAACAAAACAATATTTACAATTAAGAACTCGGATATAGGTGATCCGGTCCAACATTAGATTAAATACAGCAAATACTTTCTGTGTACTGTTAAATTACTATACATAACTTTCTCACATTATTCTAGCTAAGTCAGATTTGTTGGACACTACGCTTAATCTCCCAGTACAACGGCTCTATCCTCCAAGAGCCTCAAACAATTTGAAACGCGTTCTGTCCGAGAATTCTACTAAGGAAAAAATGTCCAGAGGCTTTGGTTTCCACACGAGAACTGACCTCTGTTAGCTATCCAAATCCACTATAAAAGAGCCTACGGGGATACCCATCTATCAACAGGATCCTCTCCCTCAAAATGTCACCTTTCCGGGACGTCTTTCATATCGCTAGATAGTGGGTGAATTCTTTTGTCTGTAACTTTGAACTTTAAGAGAAAGTACTAGCAGGATAATTGTAGAAAAAAAATGATAGATTGGTTGACAAAATTATCTTTTTGCAAACTTTTTCTTTATTTAGCTAAGTACGTTATAAGACAGCTAAAAGAAAATGTTGCAAATTGGTCATAATTAATGGTTTTAATATGCTATGCTATGAGGAAAACGTTAATAAAGAACTTCTTTCGAAAAAAATAGATTGCTAAATTGGTATAATTAAACTTTAATTATTAATTTTTTAATGAAGTTTGTTTCGCATTGATGAATGGGGTACTGGAAGCAAAAAGAGGAAGGTATGGACCACTCTCACCTTCCTAAATGTTAGGAAATATATAAATTTTGATTACTTTTGGCTAATCTTTATCATTTGGCAGTTTTTAGTGAAAATCTTAATTACTCTCATGAGGGACAATAAAGAGGGGGGACCCGGGGCAATCGTCCCATATGCCCCTGCAGGAGTCGGGCCCTGCTTTAAATTTCTTTTATTGTCGTGTTATTCGTAAGTCGACATCGAGTGGAACTTATTTTCGGTTTGGCAAACCTAGTCGTACCTAGCTTATTTAGTTCGTATGACTTTTTACTATCGATTTACATAAAAATTCTTCAATTCCGCGATGACCGGGCTTTCGATGTCACCTGCTCCCGGACTAAGGCTGCAGACACAAGCGTATTTTCTCCCCTTCAACTGAATTCTACGAAAAAGTGCTGTATTGCCTTTTGTATAGGACCCTTTTGCGATTTCTTCATAATAGATGAGGGGGAATAAACAAGGAGTCATGAGATAAGGAGTTCAACCCTATTTGACGGAATAGTTCCTGTTTTCCAGGTTTTCAATCTTCTTCCTGTAAAAGTAATTGAAGATCAAAAACACCGCATCTCCACAATAAACGAGACGACAGTTGCCGACAATTTGAATATTAATGTGTTCGCATTTTAAGGCTCCGGACACATGCATGTTTTGCCCAACTTCAAAGGAATTCGTGGAAATCATTTCTTACGGTTTATTGACAATAGAAAAGGGGGAGATTACAATAATTCAGGAGGAAAAACTTCCCTGTTCTGCAGTTGAAATCCTTGACATAGAAAAGTCATTATACAGTAAAACCTCCATAACGGACACTCCCGAATAGCGGACACCTCTATTTAACGGACAGTTTTCCAATACCCACTCCCAAAGCTTAATTTTTTGTATGTTTAACCTCTAAATAACGGACACTTTATTCGGCGAAAAAGAATGAAAAAGTATTTCCTAACACAAAAAAAAATGAAAAAAAAAAGTAAAAAAGCCTCTGAATTTATCAGGACAATGTGTCACAAATTTTATGATCACAGTTAATTGTAAATAAAGATCTGGGGAAAATCCTCCCCCCCCCCCCCTCCCTCAACATTCAGTGCTAAAGTCAGGGGTTGCCAGGGAAAAATAATCTCCCAGACTATTGAAATGTCATCCAAGAACAGTTTGAGATTTTATGCTTTTAAAGCTCAAAAAATGCAATCCCTCCCTCCTCTCCCGGAACTCTGCAATTTCTAATAACATTACACAGAAAAACAAATTAGTACATATAATCGCAAGCAAAAATAAACTTTTGTAACAAATTTTTCAATAATATAATAAACAGTGGATAAAAGTGTGCACAATTTTATGTCAATTTTTTTGCTTAAAAATAATTTTAATTTCTGATTTATAATATAATAGAGGTTTTAGGACACATAAAAGTAAATTAATGAAACATTAAGCATTTCTAAGCGGTTTTTGAATTTTTGAGGTTTTCCCAATAGCGGACATTTTCTGCGATCCCGAGGTGTCCGTTATTTAGAGGTTTTACTGTACATAAAACAGACCGATGTCTGACCGCAAGTAGTGGTTAGGTCTGTTCGCACCTTATGGCTGCAAGCACATGCGTATTTTGTCCCAGTCAACTGAATTCTACGAAAAAGTGTTGTTTGTATTTTGTATAGGACCCTTTTGCAGTTTCTTCATAAAAGTATAAAGGGAATGAACGAAGAGTCAGGAGATAAGGAGTCCCTACTTGACGGAATGATTCCTGTTTTGCCGGTCATTAGTCTTTTTCCCGTAAAAGTAATTTAAAATCAAAAACGACAAACAAGCCGACAGTTGCAGTTGCAGACAGTTTGTATGTCCGTGTGTTTACAACTTAAGGCTCTTGTCCCTGCCCGCGAAGGCACTCGCGAGCTAATGCTATTCCTATGGGGAGGCATTTTTCTAATAACTTTTTCGCATTTTGACATTTTTACATATATATATTTGCTTTGGACAGCTGAGGTCCCTTTCAAGATCGCTCCTTGATTACTTTTTCGATTTTGGTCGCAGGTATTTTCTATAAATTTACTTTCACTTCCAAAAATGGTTAGGAAAGTGAAAGTAACTTTATAAAAAAATATCTGCGACCAAAATCGAAAAAGTAATCAAGGGGCGATCTTCAGAGAGACCTCAGCTATCGAATGAAAAATAAAATATATTTAAAAATGTCAAAATGCGAAAGAGTTATAAGAAAAATGCCTCCCCATACGAATAGCATTAGCTCGCGAGTGTCTTCGCGGGCAGGGACAGGGACCTTAAAAACACTGCATTGGGCTTTATTTTGTCTTTGCTCTGCCTGTGTAATGAAGCTTTTGTAGTTTTCTTAGCTACATCTTTTCCTCTGCGTTGGAGAGACTCTCCTGTCCTGATTTTTAAAAAAAGAGCCCTGTGTGTTTTATGAGTTCTTCGAAAGAGAGAAGTGATACGAGAGCAATTTGATGAAGGCGTGGTGTCTTTTTCCGATGAAAGTAGGTCGAAAATCCCATCAAAATAAGATAGCCGTAACGAAGGGAACGAGAAAGTTTTCCAATCCCTCAAATTCCTCCTTCACTTCAGAGGAAATGAAATGCTATTTAATTTCGCAGTGGCATTTGCCAGGTCACCAAAAAATTACAAAGTGAGCACTGAACGTTCTATATGTATATTTATTTATTTTCCAGAATGGAAAATTTCTCTTTGCGCTAAGATTAGTACAGAGTTTCGAAGATAATGTACAAGTCACATTATTATTCTGCAAAAGCGGCACCCCGTCTATCATGAATCATTATATATACAATGTGTCCTTTTAGTCCAAGAGCCGACCGCCCAAAACCCTAAGTCATTGAGCACAAGAAAAAATCTTTATGGAAGAGCAGTCATTAGTCATATGAGAATCTAATGAGCCATGTCTGCAGGAAGTGAAGTGGTGCATAAGCTAAAAATGAGTACCACTAGTAGTTGACTCGTAGGATTAGCATTGTGTTTTCCTGCACCCAGTTTTCCATGTTTTCATACTTTTGGTTGTACGGCAAACACGATACTAAACCTACGAGTCAACCACTAGTGGTATCAGTTTTTGGCTATGCACCACTTCGCTTCCGGCAGACATGGATCACCAGATTCCTCTATTACTACTCTTTCATAAAATGAAGGATTATTTTCCCTTGCGCTCGATGACTTAGGGTTTTGTGCGGTCGGCTCCTGGACTATTAAAATCATGGTGCACTTTTGAACGGCTACAGGAAATCCGCGAAACAAGGTGGAAGTGTGAAATCGTCACCAAATGAGAGAAAAATTCTCTAAGTTTCATACCTGTTTAATATTCATGTCGCTTCAGATGTAGCATGCCTTACGCACACCTGACCTAAACGATATTTAAAGCATAACAGAGTCAATAATGCTTATGATTCAGTGTTTCAAATGAAACATAGAACTCACATCAAAGTGCACTGAACAGATATGAAACTTGGAGAGTTTTTTTATTTTTTTATTTTCTAAGATAATGCAACAGTTATATTATTTGAAGATATAATATTCCTTGGATCTTATTTGATAGATAGATTATTTATCATTTTAAATACTGGTATTACTAAAGGAACGAGAAAGTTTTTAAAATCATAAAATTTCCTGAAGTAGGGGGGAAATGAAATGGTATTTAGCTTTACAGCGGCCTTCGTCAGGTCACCGAGAAATTAACCCAAAACTGGTAAACAGTCTATATACATTTTCCGCCCTTTTTCAGACCAAAAAAGAAAAATTATCTTTGTACAAACATTACGGCACAGTTTTTAAGATTATTCAAAAGTTACATTATTTAAAGAAATTACAAAGCTGGTAAACACTGTACATGCATTTTTTTTAATATTTGAGGTCAAAAAAGAGAAAAGATCTTTGTACAAAGTTTACACGACAATTTTTAAGATAATGGAAAAGTTACATTATTTAAAGATACTATTAATTTCTGAAAGAAAATAAAAAACTGGTAAACATTCTATGTACATTACTTTTTCCTTTTCAGAGAAAAAAAGAAAAATCACCTTTGTATAAACATTACGGCACAGTTTTTAAAATAATGAAAAAATTACATGATTTAAAAATACTATTCATTTATGAAAGAAATTACGAAGCTGCCAAACACTGTGTATAGTTTTTTTTTACAATCTTTTCAGACCAAAAAAGAGAAATCTTTGTATAAAGATTATACGACACTTTTTAAGAGAATGGAAAAGTTTCTTTATTTAAAGATAATATTAATTACTAAAAGAAATTACAAAGCTGGTAAACATTCTATATGCATTATTTTTTTTCCTTTTCAGAACAAAAATAGAAATAATCGTTGTAGAAAGATTGCACGATAGTTTTTAAGATAATGGAATAATTAGGTACATTTCATGATATATATTAATTAGATCATACTTTATAGATAGATTATTCATCATTTTAAAGACGAACACGACAAAGGGAATGATAAAGTTTTTAAATCACTGAATTTGCTCAAATTGAGAGGAAACAAAATAGTATTTAAATTAACAGAAGCGGTTACCTGGTCACCGAGATCAAGAAATTACAAAGCTGATAAATTTCTACACAATTTTTGCCCCTTCTGGATAAAAAAAAAGAGAAATCATCTTTGCACAAAGATTGCGACACAGTTTTTAAGATAACGCAAAACTCACATTATTTGAAGATACTATTTGGATATGAAGATGCATTACTCATTAGATTATATTTGATAGATGGATTATTCATCATTTTACTTCACAAATATGTTTGTCAAGTCAGCGAAAAATTACAAAGCTAAAAATTTGAGATTCGATATATATTCTTCACTGCTGGTCAGTTCAAAAAATAAATCATCTTGTACAAAAAATAAGACACAGTGTTTAGATAAAGCAAAAGTCACAATATTTGAAGATACTATGAGCATTTGCAGGTACATTAGATTCAATAAATCCTGTTTGATAAATAGATTAGTCATCATTTTACTCCGTAGAAACGTTCGCCAAGTCTCCGAGAAATTACAATGCTGGTAAACTTTTGAGATTCAATACGTGCATATTTTTTCCCACTGGTCAGACAAAAAAAAAAAGAAAAAAAAAAAAATCTTGTACAAAGATTATTCATAGTTTTTAAGATAATGCAAAAGTCACATTATTTGAAAATACTATTAGCATTGGAAGATACATTATTTATTAGATCATATTTCATGGATATATAGGCTGATTTATTTTTTATTTTTGTTATCTATTAAATTATAAGTGTGATCGTTTATGATCTTCTAGGTAAATTTTTTATAGGTTAGAAGTATAAAATGTTTTTATCAATATCTTAATTATTTATTCATTAATGCGTTGTGTCTTTTACGTGAAAATTTACCCTATGAAGAAGAAAAGAAACCCTATTTGCTCCAATTTCAATTATATTCATAATAAAACAAACATACTGCCAAGTAAAATATCATAACATAATTAACATTTATATACAGGTTTTATTTACAAAGCAATGACAATATAAAATAAAGAAAAAAGAAGTATTTACAAAATGATATTCCCAGTTCTCTAATATTTGCATTAATTTGATCTTGATATTCATACATTATTCCGTCCATTTACAGATCCTTCATATCAATCATACATATATTAAATATATTATAACCCAAAATCATACTAATTTATGTGTTTTTTTTTTTATTTCGACCCTATGGCTGGCAAGAGGCAGTGCATTAATCCTTTGAGACAATAATTCAGGCAAAGTGAAGAAAAAGTTTTAAGATACCTTGTATTAGGAGGAAGGCGTTTTGAAGGATGCATGCAGAGGTTTTAGGATACTCCGACTATTTCCGACGCATGAGAACCGCTCCTTGTCGTTTCCATACCATCACTATCGGAAGGGCACACTCTTTATGTACGGGATGCTCCACCGGGATTTTTTTGTCATCTTCTATCCATCTCCAGAGTCGACTAGGCGGCACGACAAATTTTCTTAGGACTTCACTGGAGTGATCTCTAACAGCTTCTGATCTCTCACCAGATTTTTTTTTTTCCAGTCCTGATCTGCCTCATTTTAATTTTTTTTTTAATTATAGTTTTCGGGTCATTTTCCCTCCTCTTTTTTTTACTGCGGCGAATCCTCTTTTTTTTCACCCCCTTTGCCAGAAGATCATTGGCTGGGGTTCCTCTTGTATGGTCCTTCAGTTGTGTCTCATTTCACATCGTGGGAGACTTTTTGAAATTGCTTTCCCCATAAATTTGCCTGTCTCTTTTTTTGTTCTTACCAGCCATAAATGTTTGTAGGATTTATAATAGATCATAAAATCATGTGTGGTCTTTTTATTGTCCTTTTTTATCTCTCTTGCTAGAGCCATTTCGCTCCATCATCTTTCCCCCTATCGCAAAAAAAATGTTGATTTCAGTCAACATTTTGGTGGTTGTGAAATGCAAGAACCTTTTAGAACAGTTGATCCTTTTGGAGTAATAGTTCGTTAATGTACAGATTCACCTTCAAATCTCAACCTTTCACTTTGCCTGGAATTTTTTTTTTTTTTTTTTTTTTTTTAGAGCAAAAGAAACATTTTATATTTACCAAAATATATATAAACTTGTCTCCGAATTTGGAATAATATTTTACTCCCTACATACCAAAAGAAATTATAAGAATATTGGCATATTTTCCATTTTCATATATTACATAAATTACATATATTATACCGTACATATTTAATGACATATTCATTCAAAATCTTGGTTTACTATACTATATAATAAGAAAGGGAACATAAAAATAAATGTCTAGGATAATCAATATTACATTCCATATATTTACAAAAATAGAAAGAAATGTTACATTACAAGACAGATTCTGAATATACATTTTATGCCATTGTGTATTAATGATCACTTGGTGTCAGAAACACATATTTCTTAACTTTTCCTTTAAATTACACAGTGAGCCATCATTTCATTGGAAATGTATGAATATTTCCAATGAGATTTAAATGGGTGCATACTAATTGTATCATTAACCCTATTCCGAAAGAATCGAATCGCGATTTCCAATTCTCCTAAAATTCATAATATTCTCACGCTTGCTCCTCGCGCTCCGGAGCGGGTGAAAAACTCTATTCTCTAATCATCCCTACTTGTATCTGCCTACGGCCTGGGAATGGGTTTGCTCTGCATCCTTTACCCCCGCGAGAAATCGGGGAAATCCTGTGTCCCCCTGAAGGTCAGAGTCAGGAAACCGGATTTTTTTTTCTTTTTTTTAGAAAGCGGTAAACAATATGGCGGCCCCCATGTAAGTGATTTTGCGCGTGTACGATGAGGAATCGTGTGTACGTTTTTGTTGGAAATCAAGGGGTAAGTATGGTTTTATTTATCAAATCTCTAGTAATCAAATCTAAGCTGAGATGTATTTCGAGAGAAATTCTTATCCAAATATGGTAATTATATCTTTTCGCGATGTAATATGTATATGAAATTCTGCATGTCTTTACTATTGTCAGCACCGAACACTTCTCGTTTTTAAAGTTATTATTTATTTATATATCTCCCTTAGAATGTGTAATCATATTCCATTATTGTTCTTCCTCTTCTCATTATTATTTAATTGAATGTATAATTCCAAAAGAGTGCTAAGTGTCCCCAAAAAAAAATCCATGCATGTGAATTCCGACCAGCGGAATTAATTTTTTTTTTGGGACCCCCAATCACCCACTTTATACAATTTTATAATAAAAAAATTGATGTAAAAAAAAAAATATATATATATATATATAGAACGAGAAAAAAATACTGAAATTCATTCATTATTATGAAATCATTATTATTATGCCATTGTATTCATTAACAATATTTTACATTATTTTATTAAATAAAGTGAACTTCAGGGAAAATAGTATTCCCCTTGTAATGACAGTGTTTAGAATCAATGCTTGGTGCTTAACAAAGGTTTTTAGAATAAAAATGAATTTAAAATAATAATTATTTTTAATGTACTGTACTATTTTTCTCTGTGTATATCATTCTCCCATTATGTTTTTGTTAAAAATACCTTCTTTAATTAGAGTTATAAATCCATTTTTATCCGTTTTCTTCATACCCCTAATTCCTTAACTTATCTCGTGAGAATGAATCCCCAAAATGTATTGTATTGTTGCCTAGCGGTACAATGTGTGCATGCTCGCTTATCGCTTAACGAGGAATGACATTCACTGTGTCGCTATTTCTTATCACACTGTTTGGGAAAAACTGCCTGCGTCACCTCATGGAACAAGCGTCACCTCCCCCCCTTCTGAACTTGGGGGCAGAGGTGGGTAGAGGGAAACTCGATTATTCTACAATCGACTACAATTCACTAGTCATATCTTGAATCGAATGCTACCCAAAACAAACCGTTGTCCTGGCGACGGTATGATTGTTGACGCTTTGCTTGCTGTGAAATCTCTGTTACCCTAATTTAATGTGGTGTTTACATTAATTTATGAGAGCATCGTGCGCAGAAAAAAAAAACATTTTGCCTTCTCGAAAGGTATTTATATATATATATATGCGCTTATATATGTGAGTTTGAATGTGTACCCTGAATCAAAATCTCGATTATAGGTGAATTATAGAAATACCTATTAAATATACATATGTATTTTATTTTGATATTATGTATGATTTTATATTTATTGCAATTTTATTTATATCTACCTATATTTTGATACAAACGATTGTTTCATGCCTTCATACGTTCATAAATTACAAGAATGTGAGGATTTTTTTTTTTTTATCAAAATCTTATAACTGTGCCCGTGACACAGTGCTTCGACCCCTTTTTTTTTTTTTTTTTTTTTTTTTTACAAATCTGTAGTCAATTTCCCATACAATTCGGGTGATATAAAAATAAACTATTTGTGCAAAGGTGTTTAATATTACAAATCCTAGATTATTTATTTATTTAATTATGTCTTTATTTATTTTATTTTATAGGTAGATGTAACCGTAATGATGTTGAAATCCCCCCAAGAGATGTCATCTTCTGTCTTCCATGCCTCTTAAAATCTACCGTTTTCTCACTTTATTATTATTGTATATTTGTTATACTGTATCCTATACTTGTATGTCTTTTATATGCATATTTATTTTTCTTCTTACAGGGAAGTTATAATGTAGATTTAGTGAAATAGAAAAAAAAAACTGAGAAAACTTCTCCGTTATCTCATTTATCCTCTATCAATTAATTTATATATGTTGCTTACTAACTGAATTATTTGATTTTCAGCCATCCCTTTGAATCTCCCTTTTATTTAATTTCGTTGTTCAATCTTTTTTCAGTGGGGCTTAACAAGGCTTTATCTTTGAAGTGATGTAATGCGCCACTCTGAAGATATTATATTTATTTGTCGAATTCTGATGAAAGTCCAAGTGTTGCCTTGGTGAGAAAACCTTTATTTACTTAAAAGTGTGTGTATCTATTTTTTTTAATTGTTTTGCCTTCCGTGTTTAATTAATGACAACCTGCCTTATCGATGCTACTATGTATTTATTTATGTGTATTTATTGTGCTCCGTTAAACTGTTTTTGCAATAAGGATTTATATATTTATTTATTCGTTTATTAATCCTATATATATATATATATATATATATATATATATATATATATATATATATATATATATATATATATATATATATATATATATATATATATATATATATATATATATATATATTAATTTCTTATTTTGTTTATAAATAAATTAAATACAAACTTTTTTTTTTTTTTTTTTTTTTTTTTTTTTTTTTTTTAATGGAGCATTTTGATACCTGCTACTTTATTTATTTATGTGTTTATATTTTCTTCTCTTCGGGTGTGTCTTTGCACTTTACCTCATATTGTAACCCTGAGGTAAACGACGCACTCATCTTGCTATCCCTGTCCTTACTTACATTTTTTTTTTAAATTTGTTGTATATTTAAAGGCAAGTTGTCCTAAATGTTTTTGAATTAATTTCTATACATGTTTTATCTTCTCCATATGTAAATCTGTTTAGATACTTTTTTTTTTTTTTTAACCAATTAATTTATACATGAATTGCGAGTTCAAACCCGTCTAGTAATTGCATGGGGGGGTTAGCATTTTTGTAAACAGAGGGGGGGGGGGTAAAACTCCTGTCTAGTGCTTTTTTTTTTTTTGCATTGGTATAATTTTCTTTATTTATTTATTTTGATTTATAAATATTTAATTTTATTTATCTGTAATTTAATATTATATATCTATCTATCTATATATATATAAATATATATATGGAAAGGGGGGAATCTTGTGCTAAACACTTATTTTAATTTATACATATTATGTGTAATTTTTTTTTTTTTTTTTTTCAATTTTCTTCTTCATCCTCTGAACTTTGATCAGCTAACTGATTTTCTGAGTTTATGTCTGGTGTAGCCAATTTGGGTGCATATAAGAGATCTATGTTCCTCCTTATCGGACGGGAATATTTACCTGAGAGATCCTCCAATACGTAATTATTGTTGCGTACCTTTTTAATTACTTTAAAGGGTCCTTCAAATTTGTTGGACAGAGCACCCGGATTTATGGCTTTTAAATAGACTATCTGTCCCACATTTAGAGTAATAACGTTTTGCAAATTTTCCTCCTTTGCATACTCGTCTTGCATTCTCGCCTGATTTGCCAAAGCTTGTAATTTTATTTCTTTAATGTGATCCAATCTTTGTTTGACATATTTTTTTGTGACGATCTCCGCTGTTGGCATATGTGCTGTGAATGGAGTTCTGAGTTTTCTTGCGAAGAAAATGAGAGCAGGAGCGAAGCCTAAAGCTCTATGAATTGCATTGTTGTACTGTAACTTAAAAAAGTCCAATCTGATATCCCATTCCGTTGTCTTTTTTGACATAGCGATTAAGGAACTTTTTAATATGCGATTTATTGTCTCCGCTATTGAATTCGCTTTCGCACGGTACACGCTCGTGAAATGTAAGTCTATATTCAATGATTGCGCATACTCTTTTACCAGTTGACTTCGAAAGTATTTAGCGTTATCAAAATAGATAACCTTCGCCAATCCGAAAGTACTGAAGTATTTATTCAGTGCTCCTAAAATAGTTTGTGCTTCTACGTTCCGTAGAGCGACTGCCTCTAAAAATCTCGAGGTTGCATCTGTGATAGTTAGGATAAATTTGTTTTTGCGTACCGAAAACGTGAGTGGCCCACAGACATCAACATGCAGCGTGCTCCCCACCTCGTAATCTTTAATTATTCTTTGTACTGGCATTTTTATAGTTTTGTGAGGTTTAGCTGTTTGGCATGCCGTGCAATTAGCACAAAAAGTTTTTATGTCTTTGTACATTTCATGCCAGAATATTCTAGTTTTGATAGCCGCATAAGTTTTAGTGAATCCGAAGTGCGGTGTATGCGCATCTTCCATTATCGCTATCTTAAGTGAGTCTGGAGCAATTAATAACTCCGTTTTATCTTTTCCTGGTTTTAGGATTAACATTTTATCTTTATTCAATACATATCGTTTTGTATATCTGTTATGTTGTCCTTTATCTATTTTATCTATAATTTTCTTTAATTTTTCATCTGCGTACTGTTCAGCTTTGATGTTTTCATCAGATAAGGCTGTGTTTACTTTAAATAAATTGTTACGCAGATTTGTGTCTGTTTCGATTGTGTTTAATAATCGTGAGCAAAAATCGGCAGGATTGAGTTTACCCTCTATAAATTCAAATTCAAAATTATATTCTGACAAATTCGCCATCCATCTTTTTACAATATCTGATTGATTTTCCAGGTGCAGATGTTGTGTAATAGGCTTCGAATCCGTTAGAATTTTGAATTGTCTACCCCATAAAATATGCTTGAAATGATTTACTGATTCGTGTATAGCTAGCAACTCAAATTTTATGCTAGGATAGCTTCTCTCTGGTTCCTTTAGTTTTCGAGCAAAAAATTCAATCGGCAATAAAAATCCGTCCTTCTCTTGTGCTAAAATTGAAGATATTGCCACTTTCGAGGCATCACAGATCAAGAGAAACTCCTTGTTAAAATCAGGAGGTCTAAGTGTAGGATTGTTTACTATAGCTTCTTGAATATTTTTAAACGCTTGTTCTTGTTCCTCGCCCCATTTAAATTTAATTTTCTCCTTTGTTAATTCTACTAGAGGATGTACAATCTCTGCATAGTTTCGGATTAATGTTCTAAAATAGTTAGCCAGCCCTAGTAGCGATTTGACCCCTTTTTTTGTTTTCGGACGAATCAGGTTCTTTATTTTATCAATGTTTTTTTTTGCTGGGGAGTATCCCAATTGGTTCAGTTGGAAGCCCAGGAATTCTATATCTGTCTTGCATATTTGCATTTTAGATGGCTCAATTGTTAAGTTGTGATTTATTAAAGTTTGTAAAACTTGCTCTAATAACTGGAGCATTTCGTCGATGCTGTTACTTCCTATAACCACATCATCCATAAAAAATTGTACCTTTGTTTTATCGAAATGTCCCAATACTTTTTCTATTAATTCCGCAAAATATGCGCTACTATTTTTAGTTCCGAATGCCAACCTTAAAGGGTTATACTTTCCATCCTCTGTAATAAACGCTAATTTCTGTCTATCTTCTGGTCTTAGCATAATTTGGAAGAAGGCGCTATGAAGGTCTAAAACCGTATAAAAATTTTTTTTCCGCTTATAAGATACAAAATCTCTTTGATATCAGGTATGGGATAGCTGTATGTTTGTAATATTTGATTTAATAATCTGTAGTCTATTGCCATTCTGTATTTCGCTTCTTTTCTCTTATCTTTCATATTTTGTTTTTTTTTTACAAAGATAACGGGGAAGGCGTAATGCGAATTTGACCTTTCTATAATTTTTGCTTTTAATAAATCTTGTATTTCTTTCTTTGCATACTGCCTAACAGTTTGGGGAATTTTATAGGGTTTAGTTTGAATGGGGTACTCATGATTTAAATTAAAACTGGGACTAACTAAATTCGTTTGTCCTAGTGTTGCATAAGATTTAGAAAATGCATGTGCCTTCGCTAGTAGTAGTGTTTTTATTTTTTCTTGTAACTCTTCCGACAAATGTGCGACGTCAAAATCATTCACGCTTAATTCTGCCTCTCTTAATTTTCTGACTTCCTCAATATTCAAATTATTAATTTCATATATTTTGCCTTTCTCTATATTGTCTGATGTTGTGTCTTGTTTGTATTGTATATTGTTATTTATTTTCCCTATATTCATTCCTTTATCTAATTTTATTCTTTTTCCGGTGTTATTTGTTATGATAATGTTTATTTTATTGTTTTTTTGTACCTCATGTATGGAGGTTTCAAATTCAAATTCGGAAGTATGTTTGAGTTTTTCTAATAATATTACTTCCTGTTCTTTGATAGCTTCATCACATTGTAAATTTACAATTCTTTTGGAGTGTGCATTTATAAAAATATTCGCGACCGTTTTTGCATACATATTTCTTTTTTTGATAGATTTTGACTGTATTTCGCTATCCTCGTTATTACTGTTCTCTCCTTGAGATTTTGGAGTGTTGTTTTCTGAACTTAAAGTCAAATTGTTAACCTGCAACGTGGGATCTTCTTCTGGCACGTTTAATTTAATTTTTATGTGTTTGAAATTTAAAGTTTTATTTTTAAAATCCAAAACCATGTTGTTACCTCTTAGATAATCGTAACCTAGAAGTATTTGGTATCTCCTACCAAAGTCTTTATTAGTAACATAAAATGTCCCAGTGGTATAAGTACCCTGTAATCTAAAAGCTAGTTTAATACATTGTTTGAAATAAATTTTGGAATTTGTTAATGTTTGAATTTGTATTTGGTTGCCTAAGTATTTAAACTTAATATTTTCTTCTTTTAATTTGTCGAAAATGATTGGTGACATTAAAGATACAGCTGCTCCACTGTCACACAAAGCTTTAACTTTTATATTTTTTATTTCTAAATTTATCATGGGTAGGACCTCTTCCGTAACATTTGTAACGCTCGCAATTATTCCATTTTCCCAAAAGTACCCGTTATTTCGAGACTCACACGGGTTATTGGACCAGTGTTCATTATTCGTGAGTCTCTCATTTAGTTTTCCGGGTCCTGTCTTTTTCCTTGTCCTCTTCTGTATGAACTTTTTTTTCCATTTCCCTTATGCTTGTTATCCCTGTTACCTGCATTTGAGTTTTCCTGTCGTTCATAATTTTCCTTGTGGTTATTTCTCACATCGTTGTGGTAACCTCCCCTTCCACGACCTCGTGGATGTTGTATGTACCCTAGTGATGGGCGATTCTGGAAATTTTGAGAATCGATAATAATCGATATCCTATAAAACAACATCGATCATAATAAGAATCGATTTCTCAGTACTAGAATCGATACTAGAATCGATATTTCGATATTCAGGTTCATACAGAGAAGATCCAAATTACTAATTCCAAAACTTAGACAATCAACAGGACCGTAATTACCGCCTCTCCCCCCCATCACCATTTAGAGAGGCATAGAATTAAGCTATTGCAGATTTTAGAGTCGGATAATAAGAATTTTAAATTTTAAAATGATTGTCACTTATGGTTGTCACTTACACAAGAACTTTGACAAATTTGAGAGACATAACTCAACTAATAACAACACTGAGTAACTGGGCATTAAACCGAGGATAAAGCGTGCCAAGAGCGTGTAACTAGGATGGGGAACAAGGAGTATAGATAAAAAAAAAACTTTTTTTTTTTCTAATGCCAACCAAATGTTACACGAGATAGTTTGGAAGAACAAAAAATATGCCCCATTCCCAAGGGGGCAGGTAAACCCCACTCTTGACGGAAGGGCGACTATAGTCCAAATGTATCTTTTGTCGAAGTTTCAAAATGAGGATTTACAATAAAACAGAACGAGAATTGGACATTTTAAAAATTGCATGCATACTTTGAACGGCCCATTTAGTAAAGATTGGCGAGGAAGGAGGGGGGGGGGACGAGGGATTAGAACGGACGAACTTGAAAAAAAAAAAAACATAATTAACTAATAACCCAAATAACTGAGCTCCTAAACAGAAATATAGTGTTTAACTTAGTGTTGAATTCATGGGGTGGCCTGCGGGGAACATGCACTCTTTGAAACTATAAAAAGTGCCAAGAGCATGTAAATAGGTGGAGAGAGGGGTAGTAACAGAAAAAAAAACGAGAAGATAAAATCTTTATAACGATATGTTACATGAGATGGTGTGGTAGAAACAAAAAATATGCCCCCCACCCAGAGGGGCAAGGTAAATCCCAAACGGACAGAAGGGCGACCAAGGCCCAAATGTATCTTTTGTTGAGGTTTCAAAATATGGCTTTATAACAAAATAGATCGAGGATTAGACTTTTTTAAAATCGCAGTCATAATTTGAACGAACCTGTAAGTTAAGAGTGAGGAAGGGGGGGGGGGGGCGGTAGGACGGGCGAACATGAAAAAAAAAAAAAAAAAAAAAAAATAGTGGCACTCTGAGAGTGCCGATAGAAGTGAAAGGTTGAACAATTACGTGTGTATTTTTTGAATCGTTAGGATATATAATTTTGAATCGCCAGGAAATACTTTTAAATGAATAAAAAAAGTTTCTATAATATTAAAAAATATATTAATCTCTATAAAAAAAAAAAAAAAAAACCGCGCGATACCATATGTCCAGCTATTGTAGTTAACTCACTATAACTACTTTCTTACATTTTAAAACGCGATAAATACACCAACCAAAATCAGACCATACTATCTATACCTTAATCCTTATCCAAATAAATCATTTTGTATTAATGCCTGTTACAATATCTGTAGATTACTTTTTGAATTATTCAAATCGGACTTTCCATTCAAAAGATACTACGAATTTAAAGATGACAATCTAAAGAAATAATAGCGCTTCTGAGTACTCGGTGCCCAATAAGCTTAGGGATTACGTGTGCAATCAAACGATTGCGGGTTCGAACCTCAGTTTCGCTAATATGTATCAATGTTTTTTTTTGTTGTTGTTTTGTTTTTTTCGAAGAAGTTTGAAAAATTAAAATTTTAACACATGGGTCCGTAACGTGACCTGAAATGATGGGAGAAAATTTCTTATGCTAGATTTGTGATGTATGAAGCATAAGCTTTCAATAGACATATTGTATCAAGAAATGAGAAAAACCCCTCTGCCCCCCCCCCAAAAAAAAAGAAGGTCCTATAGGGGAAACCGGGAAACTGGAATAGCAAAAAGAACGGCGAGAAATGGTTAGCTATACTAGAATTTTTCTCATCACTGAAACTCCTATAGAATCAAAGTTATAGTCTTTTAAAGATTGAAATGAAGTGAAGAAATAAGCAAAATTAGGTGAGTGATCGACAGGGGGGGGGAGGGGCCCACAGCTCTGGGGGTGCCATGTAGCTTAAACTTTTAAGTTAAAAATGGTAGAGAATTAAATGAGCGAAATTTTAAGGTGTATATTGGGGGAGGGTGCAACCCCCCCCCCTCAAAAATTTTTTTGTTTCTTTTGAAGAAACAAAAAAATATGCCCCCCGGCGGGGCGCAGATAAACCCCAAACGAGCGAAAGGGCTATTTATCTTTTGTCAAGAATTTAAAATGTGGATCTAAAATAAAATAGACTGAGAATTAGACATTTTAAAAACTGTATGCATATTTCGAACGGCCCTGTAAGTTAAAACTGACGCGGAAGGGTGGGATTAGAAGAGACGAGCGTGAAAAATAAAATATAATAAACTAATACTTCAAATAACTGGACTTCTAATGAAAAATATAACGATTTAACCTAGTGTCGAATTAATGGGGTGGCCCGCCCCCCAGAAGTTATGGGATTTTATGCTTTTTAATGCACAAATTGAGATTCCCCCTCTCTTACAGAGCTGTAAAACATGATGCCTTCATCCGGAGTCGCAGAAAAATACCTGCATTCAACACTGATTTAGTCTAGAAAAAGAAAAAAAAAATCGAAATCGAATCTAAAGATCGAAATCGAATCTAGAGATCGACATCGAATCTAAAGATCGACATCGAATCTAAAGATCGAAATCGAATCTAAAGATCGACATCGAATCTAAAGATCGAAATCGAATCTGAAGATCGATCTTACGGGCAGAATCGATTTTACATTTTTACTTTCTTTTGTAACTTTACAAAAAGAGAGTATTAGAATCGTGAAAAATTTTGACTTCCCGTTTTCGATGGATTTATATATTTTAGAAGGTCTTTAACACGATTTCATGGTTTTTAAGAAATATCTGTCTGTGTGTGTGTGTCTGTCACTCTGTGAGTCTGTATACGACAAAAATTTCTGACCGTTCTATCTCAAGAACAAATGCACGGAATTCCACAAAACTTTAGATTTGACCTTAATATAAACTGAATCTAATTAATTTTTGGTGTATGTAGCCTAACAGGTGGCGCTGCTATGCTGCATTTTTTGCGATTACCGCAACAGCTATATCTGAATAACGAATGAACGGATTTTCCTCATATTTTAGATCCAGTTAGTCCTTGATATGAATTGATGTTTTTTGCAGTTTGATGTATATAGCTTCCCAGATGGCGCTGCTATACTGAATTTTTCACAATTTCCACTCAGCGCCGTGTGAAAGGGGGGGGGGGCGAAAGGAAGCGGTCGTTCTGAGCACGGAAATTTAGAGGGCGCCAAATTTTTACTACTAACATCACTTCTAGCCTATCACAAGAAAAAGTTAATAGAGGGGGGGGGGGTGGCTAAATTGGAACTTTGAACCAGGCGCAGTTCTCTTTTCGCACGCCCCTGTTTCCATTTTAGCTTTATCTCAAAAACCACGGACTTTCATAAAAATTTAGATTCAATTAGCCCTTGATATTATTTTATGCTAATTACATTTTGATGGAAATCGCTTAAGAGATGGCGCTGCTATACTGCATTATTCATGATTAACGCAATAGCGCTATCTCAAGAACGAATTTTCATTAAAATTGAGATTCAGTAAATCTCTGACATAGATTAGTGTAATTTAGTTCTTGGTGTAAATTGCCCTACAGGTGGCGCTGATATGCTGCATTTTTTATGATTTCGCAATAGCTCTGTATCTTGCGCTTTCATGGATTTTCATCAAAATTCAGATTCAGCTGGTACCTAATAAAAATTGATTCTGATCAATTTTTGGTGTACATCACTCAACAAAAAACGCTATTTTGCAGGGGGGGGGGGGGGGTTCTGAGGTTTCTTTAATTCTTCTATCTTAGAAACTAATGCACTCAAATTTTCGAATTGGCACATCCGTCTATTTTATCTTCGACTTTTGGAGGAAAATGAAAATTATATTACCTTCAGAGAAATCGATTAAAAATTTTAAAGTATCGATTAAATCGAGTTGGCCGTAGTATCGATTAAATCGATTTAAAAAATCGAAATCGCCCATCACTAGTACCCCTGTGTATTGTAATAATACGGATGTGGATGTTGAGTAAACATAGGAGGAGGAGGAGCATAAAAGTAAGGGGCATCATAATTAGGATCATAGTTATAAAATTCATTATTCTTTGCATTCGGTTGATAATATCTCGTTCGAAAACCTTCCTGTTGTTTAAAATTGCCTCCGTAAGGTCTTGTTTGTGGATTATTAAATCCGTTATTATTTTGATATATGTTTCCTCTATAGCCCGAATTGATCTTTTTATGTTTGTCTTTGTACCAACAATCTTGCGTATCGTGAGTATCCTTTTTACAAAATTCGCAGTATTTATTAACTTTCTCTGTTCTTTCCTCTACCCTTAATTTTAAGTTATTGATTTCCGTTACTAGAGTTCTTATTTGCTCTGTACTTTCCGAGCTTAATTTATCTAGCTTGTGTAAAATGTCTGCTTCTCGGGAGGCAGAGAATGTATTTATTTCCTGCATATTCGTTTGTGCATACGCTTCCTCCAGTTTTAAAGCTACTTTACAAGCTTCATCGAAGGTTTCTGGCGTATTTTTTCTTACTTCTAGACTTATGTCTGCTCTTATCGCATCTAAAAATCTAGCTAATTTCATCTGATCTAAAAATTTGGAATTATTTTGTTCATTTAGACCCTGACCACTCTTCTTTATGTATAAATTCGCTGTAGCGTTGAATTCTGTGATGAAATCAGATATACTTTGATCTGGTTTTTGCTTCAAACTGAAGAATAAATTTTGAGCACTACTAAAATTACATTTTACCGAAAATAGTTCCCTTAATTTATCCTTAAATTTTTTTAAGTCAGTTTCCAAAAACACCGATTCGTCCTGCATAAGTCTTTCTCTCGCCGGTCCCGTAATTTTGGCTTTTAAGATTGTTAATTTATGAGCATTGTTATATGCAGTTTGATCTATTAGATTATCAAACTGGAGTAGAAAGTAATTAATATTGCATTCCTTTTTATTATCAAATGGATATATAAATCCAACTAGTTGTTCTGGCGTGGGAGCTGTCATACTGAATTCTATATTTATTTCTTCCTCAGAAGTATCACAACTCTCTGTATTTGTGTTTTTTTTGTTTGTGTTTAGTAAAATGTTATTATTACTCTCTACAACTAATTGCTTTTTTTGCGTTCTAGTTTTTACCCCACTTCTTCCTGTGCTCTCCCTATGAGTTTTTCTTTTGCCACCCCTACTCATTAAATTCCACCTTGAATAAGCATATCAATTTCTCAATAATTATCAAGTAATTATCCAATAAATTTTGTTCCCCTAACATTCAATTACAATAAAATTATCAATTCAATTAAATAATATCAATAATACAATTCAATAAAACTTTCAAATATTATTGGAAAATATGCCAATTTTCATCTAAGTGACCTCTTGCCTGCCGTTGGATCCAATGTTTATAATACACAAATTCACAGTATGTTTTATGGCAGTATGTGCCCCAGTTTAATAACTATCTTATTCTAAACAGCAATCATATGTTTATAAACTTTTTTTTTATTATTATTATTACACAGGTATTAATTACATTTATTTTTTATATAATTTGAGAGCTAAGTAAATTAACATAATATTGAAATAACCTAAGTCCGAAATTTTAATTATTTAAATTAAATTTATTAAACTAAATAATTAAGGGAATTGGTTGCGGCACCATATAGGTAAATAATGAGATGATGGAGAGAAATCTGCACCTGTGCACCTTTTTTTTTTATTAATTCAATTCTAATTAGTTTAGGTAACGTTATTCCATCCTTTTAATCTCACTATTACCCATCAGAGCATAATAGGCTGATTTATTTTTTATTTTTGTTATCTATTAAATTATAAGTGTGATCGTTTATGATCTTCTAGGTAAATTTTTTATAGGTTAGAAGTATAAAATGTTTTTATCAATATCTTAATTATTTATTCATTAATGCGTTGTGTCTTTTACGTGAAAATTTACCCTATGAAGAAGAAAAGAAACCCTATTTGCTCCAATTTCAATTATATTCATAATAAAACAAACATACTGCCAAGTAAAATATCATAACATAATTAACATTTATATACAGGTTTTATTTACAAAGCAATGACAATATAAAATAAAGAAAAAAGAAGTATTTACAAAATGATATTCCCAGTTCTCTAATATTTGCATTAATTTGATCTTGATATTCATACATTATTCCGTCCATTTACAGATCCTTCATATCAATCATACATATATTAAATATATTATAACCCAAAATCATACTAATTTATGTGTTTTTTTTTTTATTTCGACCCTATGGCTGGCAAGAGGCAGTGCATTAATCCTTTGAGACAATAATTCAGGCAAAGTGAAGAAAAAGTTTTAAGATACCTTGTATTAGGAGGAAGGCGTTTTGAAGGATGCATGCAGAGGTTTTAGGATACTCCGACTATTTCCGACGCATGAGAACCGCTCCTTGTCGTTTCCATACCATCACTATCGGAAGGGCACACTCTTTATGTACGGGATGCTCCACCGGGATTTTTTTGTCATCTTCTATCCATCTCCAGAGTCGACTAGGCGGCACGACAAATTTTCTTAGGACTTCACTGGAGTGATCTCTAACAGCTTCTGATCTCTCACCAGATTTTTTTTTTTCCAGTCCTGATCTGCCTCATTTTAATTTTTTTTTTAATTATAGTTTTCGGGTCATTTTCCCTCCTCTTTTTTTTACTGCGGCGAATCCTCTTTTTTTTCACCCCCTTTGCCAGAAGATCATTGGCTGGGGTTCCTCTTGTATGGTCCTTCAGTTGTGTCTCATTTCACATCGTGGGAGACTTTTTGAAATTGCTTTCCCCATAAATTTGCCTGTCTCTTTTTTTGTTCTTACCAGCCATAAATGTTTGTAGGATTTATAATAGATCATAAAATCATGTGTGGTCTTTTTATTGTCCTTTTTTATCTCTCTTGCTAGAGCCATTTCGCTCCATCAATGGATATATTAGTCATCATTTTACTTCGCAAAGACGTTTGCCAAGTCACCGAGAAATTACAAAGCTGGTAAAATTTCGAGATTCGATACATATTTTTCACCACTGGTTAGATCAAGAAAGAAATCGTCTTATACAAAGATTACGACACAGTTTTTAAGACAATGCAAAAATCACATTATTTGAAGATGCATAATTCATTAGATCATATTTGATAGATTAGTCATCATTTTATTTCGCAAAGACGTTTGCCAAGTGTCCGAGAAATTACAAAGTTGATAAACATTCGACATTCGGTATACATTTTCCCCCTGTTGGTCAGACCCCAAAAAGAAATTATCTTGTAAAAATATTACGGCACAGTTTCAAAGACAATGCAAAAGTTACATTGTTTGAAGATACTATTAGCATTTAAAGATACGCTAATCATTAGATCATACTTGATAGATAGATTAGTCATCAATTTACTTCGCAGAGACATTTGCCAAGTGACCGAGAAATTACAAAGCTGGTAAACATTCGAAATTCGATATACATTTTTTCCCATTGGCCAGACGAAAAAAAGAAATCATCTTGTACGAAGATTACGACACAGTTTTTGAGATAATGTAAAAGTCGCATTATTTGAAGATACTAACAGTATTTGAAGATTTATTATTCATAACATCATATTTGATGGATATCAAATAGTCTTCAATTTGCTCCACAGAGACGTTGGCAGAGAAATTACAAAGCTGGTAAACATTCGAGATTCAATATACATCCCCCCCCCCCCTCTCTTCCCCCGCTGGTCAGACCATAAAAGAAATAATCTTGAACAGGCTCGGACTGGCCCGCCGGCCCACCGGCCAGTGGGCCGGTGCGCCCTCGGTCAAGTAAATGTGCGCCCTCATCTACGCGAAGTTAATAATTTAAAAAAGACAAAAAATAAATAAATAAATCAATAAAATAAAACAAAAAAAAAAATAAAAATAAAAATATGACAAATACTAGAATAACTACAGCATGGTTAAAAATATTCTTTATATATCTTTTTAAAAAACAATAATTTTGTAAGCATTAAAAAACCAATAAAAAGAATTTATTCCCTTTGCAAAGGAAAATAATTGTATTGTTTATTCTTGACAGTTTCTTTGTTCAGGGCAACATCCAATCAAAATCTTTTAAAATCTAAAGTATATTTTATATGTTACCAATAGCGACAACGAACATGCAGACTTCTGGTACCACAGATCATCACTTTCGCTTCGATTTAATTTATTATTATTATCATTTAGTTTGCAGTAAAATCATTCATTTCAAAAACGGGAGCTTTGTGTTTCCGTAAAGTTTAACGTTTTGATTTTAATTTATAAAACATAAGTGGTTCTTATTAAAAGTATTTTTGTTATTAAATATATATATATATAAACAATTTTAGAAAGAATATTTTCTTCAAAAAAAGGTAATTCAAACTTTTTTTTTCTTTTGCTAAAAATTTTATTTTAATATGAAAACAAAACTGTTTTAATTATTGTATATTAAATGTAACAATCAAAACGTTAAGTCTGTCACGGATTTTCATGGTCATGGATATGGCATATGCGTGCGAAGAGAAAACTGCGCCCGGGTCAATTTGGCGCCCTCCCCCTGCCAACTTTTTCTTGTAGCAGGTCAAAAAATGAAGTCGTTAGTTTAAATTTGGCGCCGTATTGAATAACCTCGACCGGGGCGATCGCCCCTTTCGCTCAGTACTGTATATGGTAAAGTAGGGCTGATCAACACCGCACCGCACCCAGGCCAGGGTGCTACGGCGACCTTTGAATGTTCTCTTTATATCCCTTCCCAGGGCCGTAGCTAGAAAGGAACAATAGGCAGGGCTCATAATTTTTTTTCTCTTTCTCTCTGACGCAAAAAGATAAATTAATGCCTATTCACATTGTAGTTGTATTATGTTTTTTATTAAACTGTTCTAATGAATTCATTTTACGTAAGAAGAGTATATGATGATGAAAATTTTGAGTGTATAATTGGTGCAAAATTAAACATTCTATTAGCTTCCTATGTAAAAATAGGATGAAAGAGTGTTGAAATACTTATTTTAGATACAATTTAATAACTCTGCACAACTGTGAAAGGGTCTCAAAACTAAATTAGATTTTTGAACAAAATTTCATTTGAATTTTCGGAACAGAAATCCATTTGGTGACCTTGGAATCTTTTCCAGGGGGGGGGGGGGCTGAGCCGCCCATAGCACCCCCTTAGCTACTGCCCTGTCCCTTCCATATTCTATTCTATCCCTTTTTTAAAAAAAAATTCTAAATCGTTTTTTTTTTCTACTTTGCATTAGACGAATATAAATCTAACATAAAAATGATTTTCAAGTTCCCCGTTATGATTTTTATTATACAATAAACTCTGTATACGGCGGAATATTGTCTACAGCGGAATATTTGATTTTGTCCGAATAGTTTTACGCATAAAAAATATTCCAAAGGTTTTAAAAGTTATTTTGTTCGTTACATCGGAATTCGATATGTAATTTACTTTGCTATTCCGACGATTGTTTTTATATAATTTACATGATTTCCCCTTCTAATCAGAAATTTATTCTTTCATTTGATCGAACTAAATTAATAGATTTTCGAATCGATCCTAATTTATAAAATGATTAAGCTATTTAATTGATTAAGCTATTAAATGATTAAGCTATTTATAATAAGATAAAGAAAATAAACGTACCAACATACCGATAAAAGACATTTCGGATTACAGTAGAACTCGCTAATCCGAAATTCCGGTTAATCCAGACGGATTTTATATTTGAACAAATTAATGATAAGATTAACTTATGAAAATTTTCAGATTACAATATGAATGTCGAGAAAGTCGTGTAGAAGTAAGAATTAAACAAAAAAATTGCAGTAAAGCAACTTTTTTATTTTTTAAACAGCTTGAAAAGAGTAAAAATATACTCAATTATGGAAAAGTAAAACATATGTATACGAATATAAAATAAAAACATGCACTGTTGGCCTGCTCGTAGAAGCCATTTTTTTTTTTTTTTTTTTAATCTCATATTATTTTGTCTGTCAATCGCTAAAATTCTCTTTTCTCAAACGCAAAAAATATTTAATTCAGATGATAAAAAATTTTAATTTCCTTTCAGCAGTTTGATTTCACAAATTATAAATGGTTTCTCGTTCCCCCTTCCCTCCCCTCCTTGTAGACGCGGTGAATGAGCTATTTATAGATTCCCGATTTTTTAATTGGTAATGGGTTGTTACATAATTTCTCATTCTCAATTCCATTGTATTATTATAAACATCAAATAATTAAACAAAACTGTAAGAAAAAAAGAAAAAAAAAAGAGAAGACCGAAATTGGGATGCAAGATTTGGTACAGCAAAGTGTTCCAAATTGGAAAGTTCACTTTGTAGCCTGAAATGGTTTTATACAAAAAAATAGCAGATCTTTAATAACATTAACAATCAAAACATCTTAGTTAATGTATACATTATATCAAAACGATTGTTTTAATGTTATTAAGGATCTGCACTGTTTTGAACCATTTTTGATTGACTACTTTGGGAATACTACTGTATTATTTTGAGAACAGTACTCTACGCAGAGATCTTACAACCCAGTTTGGGTCTTTTTTTTTCTTTTTCAGTGAAGGAATACTATTTTTTTTTTTCCGAGAGTTGTGCCGGTTTATCCAGCAAGCCGAACCATCGGATGACGGACTAAAAGATCTTTACTGTGCTACTAAGTACTTATAACTAACATTTTTTTTTTTTTTTTTTTTTTTTTAAATCGAAATTTCGGATTTTCCCAATTTTTGTAATCAAAATAGGCAACGATCCCAATTCAGAATAGCGAAGCTCTATTACATATTCTTACAGTCTGTTTGTTATTAATGAATATTATTGGCTTCCTATAAGATGATAAAATAATGAGTTTCGTTAAAAAAAGTTGCGCCCTCCAAAAATTCAAGGTCTGCGCCCTTTACAATGACCCAGTCCGACCCTGATCTTGAACGAAAATTACGAACAGTTTCTAAGAAAATGCAAAAGTTACATTGTTTAAAGATACTTATCAGCATTTAAAGAGACATTATTCATTATATCACATTTGATAGATAGATTAGTCTTCATTTTAAAGACAGACGTTACAAATGGAACGAGAAAGTTTTCAAATCACATAATTTCCTCAACTTGCGAGGAAATTAAATGGCATTTAATTTCGCAGAGGCGTTTTCCAGGTCACCGGGAAATTACAAAGCCAGTGTTGAGTATTCTCGTTCTCTAAATATTTTCTCTTCTTTAAGCGATATAAAAAAAATTATTTTTACGCTAAAGAAAAAATGAAATTTTTGTATTTATGAAAAATTTATATTGTGTTTAAATCCCATATATATATTTTTAATCTTAAATTTATTATATTTCAAATTCAAAATATAGCTTTAATATGTATAAATAAATAAAACTAAAAATGCTGACTTTTGTTAGTATGATTTTTTATTTTCTTCTGTCTTTACCAGAAAAAAAAGCATTGGTTTCGTGAAAATTTTCGAATTCTGGTTTTTAACGGATTTATGCGTGAATAAATGATATAAATGATTTTGTGAAATATGAACAGTAATAAATCTTCACTCAATTAGTATAATCAAGAGACTTTCACATCAAGATGCAGAAGGGGTTTTCTGATGACAATAACTTTTCCCCCTACGTAATATTTGTTTCATCTTCTTACGTAATACTAACAAAACGTTATAACCCTTTATCTGCCGAATTATGAATTCATGAAAATTTTACATTCTAAAGCATTTTACGTAAATTGTTTAAACTAAATTAAAAGATTTACATAAGCATTTATTAAATTTTTGAAGGATTTAAAAGGATTAATTAAATTTGAATTTACAGGGATTTTGTGCATTTATTTATAACCCCACTCAAATATTTTATTTCAAATTATTTTCTTAGTAATTTTTAGAATTAAAAAATGTACAAATAGGATGTTCTTACAATATAAATATAGAAATATTTCTGAATTGAAAAATCTCCCCCCCCCCCCCCTCTCCGTCTGCGCTAAGAAAGCTGAAAAGATACAAAGGCAAAAGAAATCATCCTTTAAAAAATATTTTTCTTTTGTGTAATCAATAATGATTTGGGGACAAAATAAAGTAATATATCTGTAACTCATTCTAAGTAGTTTTGTAGCTAATTGATGTTTTAAAAGAATTTTATAGCAAGTAATTTTATTGGTACTTATAAGTACCGTCGGTAGATAAAGGATAAACTAAATATATTTTCTTAGTCAGTCTTTATATAAACTCTAGAGCATAAACAGCAGATTATTTTTCTACAATTGAATACGTTAATAACCTTTATAATATATTTAATTCTTTTTTTTTTCTTTTTTTTTTTTTGGCTCTCTTTCATTAAATTTAGTTTAATTAATTCTTGATTATTTCTTCACATTCATAGATTGCATGTGTTTTACTTCATGGATTATGATGGAAAATTATAAAATAATAATTATAAAATTCAAATTTCAATGTAGTGGCCTGCTAGAATGCTCCTTGTTTTCAATCCTTGTTTACTCCATATATGTTTTCTCAAGTCGTTCAGCATCCGCAGAACGCTCATCCAAATTATGGTATTTTGATTTTTGTTGTTAAAACATAATTTTTTTGTTGTCTAATGCTTACGCAAGAATTTTCGTGACCCCTGCCCCCCTTGTCAGCAAAAATAAGCAGACATTGGACCCCCCCTTTTCCCTACTGCTTACGTAATACTTGAACGACCCCTTTGAAACAAATTTCATTTATAAGTATATATTTTTTTCTATTTGACGGTGTAAAAATTTAAAATGTGCGATGTTTAGAAGTTAAAAAAAATTGCAGTAAAAGCGATATTGAATCGTTTGCTATTGCAAACATCAAACTGACGTCATTGTTGCAGTTTTTTATAATATAGATATTAATTACATCGGCTTAAAATTAACGCATAAACGAAAGCAAATGTGTTACTGTTTAGCTAAAATTAGTCTTTTGAAGCTTTTGAGATAAGCTATAAAAGAAAAGTTTTATTAAACTCCAATATAATATCTAAAGACTTTAAAAACAATCATTGAAAATCCCTTTTTTATTCAAAATAAATCAGATGAATTCATACTTGACATTAAAATAAAAAGCACTTCAACCGAAATCTCTTGAACACGATTAAACTGCTGTGATGCCATTTAGTTTTTGAATTATTTAGTATGTTCAAGAGGGGAAAAAAGTAGTTTCTCCATGATCTTAAAAAGCTATCCTCTCCGCTTACAATTCTTGATAAATGAATCAACAGATTACGGAGAGATGAAAAAGGTAAACAAATGCTGGTTTCGCCAAACGTCATTCATTTGGCGACGTCACATTCCAGCCAAGACTCAGGCGTCCGGCAACCCTATTTTCTGCTGGAGGGATGCCATGAGCGTGAATCGAAAAATACATTCTATTCATTCAGCAGAGCAGAGTGATCCAAGTTAGCGACAGATTTGTAAAGTGCTCGTTGGATTATTGATATTTTTTCAGATCAGCTTTTGAATCCTCCTTTTCCTGAGCTTCTCTTTCTGCATTTATGATTTTCACACCAACGTTCGGCATCATCCCATTTGTTGCGTTGGTTCCCTGGAAGTACACAAAATACGTCCTGGTGGAAAACAGAGTCGCCTCTCCACGTCATGTGGTGGTGGCTTAGCTTTCAAAATGTCAAGCATTTTAGGTAAAATACCTAAATTTACGCTCAAGTTACCCTCTGCCTTGGCGAAAGCAGGGCGTACGATGTCCGAGTGTCCATTAGTAAGTTTATTTTTGTTATATTTTTTGGTTTAATATGTCTTTGATTTTTTTTCTTCTGTCACAAAATTTTTTAAAAGTTAGTCTGGCTCATCTCAATTATTTCAGATTTTGATCATCTAAAATCTAAAAAAAATCTTCAAATAATTATGTAGTTTTTTTGCGTTGGTTTTTATTAGGTTTCTTAGATAATTATTTATTTGATCTATATCTCTTTATCTCTCTCATCATAAACATTCTTATTAATTTAGCTTCTGATAATTTAAAACATAAAAAATCTTCAAATAATCGTGCATTTTTTTTTTTTTTGCCTTGATTTTATTAAGCATCTAAAATCATTAATTATTTGGTTAATATCTTGTTGTCTCTCTCACACACCTTAAGCATTCTTCTTATTATTTCAGTTATTGATGAACTAAAACATAAAAATTCTGCAAATAATCGTGCATTTTTTTTTTCGCATTGGTTTATTAAATATCTAAAATAATTAATTATTTGGCTATATCTAAAATAATTAATTATTTGGTTAATATCTCTTTGTCTCTCTCTCATTTTCAGCATTCTTTTTATTATTTCAGCTTCTGATGATCTAACACATAATTATTATTATTTTTTTTTCTTCGAATAATCGTGCATTTTTTCCCGTTAGCTTTATTAAAGATCTGAAATATGATAATTTTTTTTTTAATTAAGTACCTAAAACATTAATTATTTGGTTAATAATCATGTATTTTTATATTACCCTTAAGTTATTATTAATGAGCCTTTATTACTTTTACGTATGTCTATCCCCTTGAACATTCTTCTTGCGCATTAATTAAAAATTTAAAAAGATCTAAAAATCACGTCCCTTTTTGCACTTATAAAAAATCTCAAATCCTTCGTTAATGTACATTTGATCTCTCTTTATCTGAAAAAAATCTAAAGTTACTCATTTGCATCCCTATTTCATTGTTTGATCTAAAGCCTAAAAGTAATTGAGGGATGGTGTCTTTTTATATTTATTTTTTTTTTCCCGCAGATAAGCATTTTATATGAAAAAAAAAAATAAATAAATAAATAAAAAGAAGTTATTTTATTCACTAAAATGTATTATTTAAGTGTTTAACGTAATACTCGAAAAATATTAAAATAATGCCTCTTTCTGTTTTTTTTTTTCCATTTTTATCATTACAAATCCCAAATTATTAGTTAAATTTATCAGTAATTTATTGTTGTGAGTTTATTCATTACAAAATCTCAATAAATTATTCCATTTGATTTTAACATGAGTATAATGTTTAATAGAGAGTGTAAAAAATCCTAAAATCAAGTGTTTTTGCTTCTTTTATAATTTTGATAATTCTAATTAAATTTATCTGTCATAGTTGATTGTTTTTCAGTATGTGTTTGCTTTTCTATACCTTAAAGTTTTTTTAGTTAGCTTTATATTTTAGTTAGTTTAATATGCTTCACTCAAAGCACCTTATTTCAATGTATTATATAAAATATATAAATTCCGATGTCTTGTTATCTTGCGTAAATACATAATTATTTAATTTTAGCAAATCTAAACTTTCAAAATCATTATTTAAGTGTTAGCTTTTTGCCATTTACGAAATATTACAATAATATATATAATATGAAATGATAATAACTTATAATATGAATGTATTTTTGTATGATAATTGTTGTCTAAATGTTTTAAGAAGTAAATGAAAGTGCATTTATATTTCCTTCGATTTTTTTTTATTCCTGCATTTTCTTTATTTATATTTGATAAGTAAATAAGAATCGAAATAATACTTTATAACTTTATTTTCATTTTGTCAGTTTGCTTGGTTTATTTTGTTAGTTTAATTCTGAATCTTGATTTTCGTATATGATAATTATGTTATATACAGTATTTATATAATTTTGAACTTATGACCATTTATTTAAAGTATAATCAGTATTATTATAAAAGAAAAAAAAAAGCATTTCTTTCTTCAAAATTTGATTTTTATTAATACTACTTTAATATTTATCATACATTTGTATTAGGAAAAATATCAACATTTCAAAATTAAATAATTTACCCCCAAAAAGATATTTTTGATAGAAACTAATTAAAAACTATGTTTTAAACTAACAGATATCGAATATTATTTTAATGTTTACTACAATGTATTTGTTTAATAAAACAATTTCATCAACAATGAATTATTTACTGTAAAAAAATTATTTTTGATCAAAACTAATTTAAAACTACTTTAAACTAACAAATAACTAATATTCACTAATATATTATTTTGAAGTTAAATAATAAGTTATTTACTTGATTGTAACAACAAAAGCTTCCAATACTGTTATAAATCGACATATTTTAAAGATATATGATGCATCTTTTAAAAAATTATCATCCCATAGTGCTAAAATTCCATATATTAAATAATAGTAATAACAATAAATAATAATGGTTGTACGGAAGAAAAATTTTACTGCAAAAGATTTTTTTAATGAAAAGCATATTTTTTTTAATTTAAGCATCTCATAAAAATAATTTATCTTTTTTCTGAACGTAATGAATATTGGTAATTGTAACTTTTAAAAATGATAGTAAAATTATTAAAACAAATTTTGTTTCACTAAGTTATGACATATTGTGACGATATATGTTGTGCTGTATTTTTTTATTTTTGTAATTTTTTTTATTTTTAATTATTTGTTTAATTATTTTGTTTTATCAGATAACAATGGATATTATCCAAAGTGTGGCTTTTGAAAATCCTATATAGGAATATAAATATATATATTTTATTTTAAATTATTATTGAGGAGGAAAACGCACCAGTTAAAAATATGATTTTTTTTTTAAAAGAAAAATTCCCCAAACTTGCTGAATATTTAAAAATTAATTCAAATTAAATAAAAAATAAATTTTCTAATTTGTAAATAATCTTTGCCTTTAATGCTTAACATCGAATAAATAAATGGCAGTGAATTTTTATAAAAGTTTCATAAATATATGAATTAAGAAAGACATATATTTTATTGTTATATACAGTAGAAACTCATAAAAGTTTCATAAAAATATGAATCAGCACAGATGTTGTAACAATAATAAAAAGAAAAGTGCATAATTTAATTTCATTTTATTGTTAATGTACAGTAATTAAATAAATGACAGTGGGTTTTTAAAAAAAAAAAAATATATATATAGAAGTTTCATAAATATATGAATTAGGACAGATAATAATAATAATAATAATAATAATAATAAAAACATGATTTGGTATAATTTTATTGTTATATACAGTAAAACCCCATAATTATGACCTCTTTAAAAAATTTTTACTTTTTAGGTTTTAAGTAAACCATTAACCAAAACTAATTTTTCAAAAACCTTTGTTTTATCACAACTGCTATTGTCCTCATTTAAATACAGAAATTAATAAAATAAATATTTCTGTACTGAAAATCTGTAAATTAATAAGTAGCTTTTAACAATAAAAATAAACACAAAGAACACTCTAAGATTTCGAAATTAATAACTGCTAGAACAATGAAACAGATACAAGCAAGGGAAAGAAAAACGTAAATTCTCTCATGAATTTAATTACTTTTATTTGTTTTGTTTAGAAATATAACAGTTGCTTTTCTTTCGAATTCCGTAAAAAAATTCCAGGTTAGTTCTTTCATACTTGTATTATTACATTCCTAATGACGTAACCCGGATGGTGTTTATTGTGCGGCAGTTTTTTTTTTTTTTTTTTTTTGTTTAAATCGCTGCTGACCCACAATTCCATTTTAACTTAAAATGGAAGTAAAAATACACGAAAGTTATTTCCTACATATAATAATTAAAATATTTTACTGTATGACCTAGATATACTTTTTTTTTATATTTAAATGGATTTTGGTTGGTTTTGCTTTTTAAATTATACATTAATTTCGTCGGATGGATGGTTTACTTTAGTGTCTTTCTTATTATTTATTTTAGTTTGACGAATGTTATTTTCTGCATATAATAATTCATTTTTTTTTTATTATGTGACCTATATATACTTTATTTTAATATTTCAAATGGATTTTGGTCTGTTTTGTTTTATAAATTATACTAATTTCGTCGGATGGATGGTTTATTTTAGTGTTTTTCCTGTTTTTTGATAGGACCATTTATTTTAATTATGATAATTCTGTTTTGTTAAAATTTTAATTTATTTAAATATATGCATTTAGAATGATTATGCATACATTTTAGAATGCGACTTTATAAAATAAGAATTACAAATATATATATATATATATATATATCTTTTTTTTTTTTGTAAATTAGAGCTGTTTGATAACAGAAATTTGGCCCGGATTTTATCTGAAAGCCACGCTGTTATTGTATATGTTGTTCTGGCTATCTTTGACATTAATGTAAATAATTAATCAGATGAAGCAATTTTTTTATTCAAAACTTAGGATTAAAGGGATAATAAAGTGTGTATTTATTTACAACTTCTTTTGTAAATCTAACAACAAGAACAATTAGATTATATATTCTTAATTAATAAAACGTTCTATTGTGGTAATAAATAAATAATGAAATTAATAATCTACACACTCAGCCCTATAATTCTTCGTTTTTATTTTAACTTTTTAGTTGTGCTATTATTTTACTTACTTAAAACCAAGTAATAAATTATCGAAAAAATTTAAAACTTTTTTTTTTTAAAGAATAAACTTTTAGTAGATTAAACAAACACTTCAGCAAATGAAAAATTATTTTATTGCTGTTATGTTTATTCCAGTAAATTTAACGAGTTGAGTGTGTTTAAACAGGATTGGTATCTTTTAAACTATAACGAGAGCTTTCAAGTGCCGTTTAAATGCCAATTACTGCTATTGGATTGCAAAACTTCAACTTATTTTTTAAAAATTATAGACTCTATTTAAACATCGATCAATATTTTCTAAGCTGCAAGGAATTAAATAAAATATAGTATGTCATCCCCATTTTTTCTTTGACTTATGAACTAACGAATCATTTGGTTATTAAATAATGTTGACAGAAGATAAATAAAATTGCTGTTTAGATTTTCTGAAAATGAACAAAAATTCCTGCATTTTCGTCGATATTTTTGGACTAAATCATCAAAATTATTTAAGTATGTTGATATTAGATAAAAAATGTTCAATGAATATTTCTTAAAATAAATAAACTAAAGAGTGTGTTATTAATGTTGTTTTTCCTATATCTGTGAGCTGACGAATTATCTAAACTTAAATTATGTTGAAAATAAAATGTCCATAGAAAATTTTCTGAAGATGAAAAAAAATTTTTTTAACAAAATATACATTCATGTGACCATTACTTTTGAACTTAATCATAAAAAATATTCAATTATGTTGCAAATAGACAAATATCCATAGAATGTTTTCTTAAAGTAAATTAAAGTAAAGAATGTTTTTGACGTTTTTATTGTCCCTATATTTATGAAATAATAAATTACACAAACTGTTAAATTATATTACTAGAAGAGAAAGGATAGCTAATCATCATTTTATGTAAAAAACAACTTTCTCTGGTAACTGAACTATCAAAATTATTAAGCTGTTTAAAAATAAATAATACCCAGTAAGGATTTTTTTTTTTTTTTTTTAAACAAAGTAATATATAAAAATGAATTAACATTAAAAAGTCTGTTATTCATCCCCTCCTAGATTTATTTGCTAACGAATCATCAAAATTATTAAATTATAATAAGAGTAATGATATCGAATGAAATAAAAAAAAATAATAAAAAGTAAATTGATACTGATAAAACAAGCACAAAGTGTCGTATACACGGTTTATGAAATAATTTCCTTCTATGAATCAAATAACAAAATTTATGTAATAATGCAATGTATGTTGCCTATTAAAATCTGCTGCTTTGCTGGTTTATTTATATTTTTTGCATGATTTATGAAGAAACCCTTGTTGCTTTACACATTTATTATAAAAAGAAATTATGTACTTATGAGTAAATATTTTATGGTTCTGTTTTCTTTTGAAAGCATAGTGATAAGAGAAGGAAGAAAAAAGTTATTCTATAGTTTATAACAAATATGTCAGATTTTTCCATTTGACAGTTTTCTTTTACTTCCTAAAACATTTTAAAAGATTTTTTATTTCGTTAATGGTTTTATTTATTTTAAAAAACTCAATCATAAATCCGCAATAAAAACAAGGCTTTTTCTTGTTCATTTGTGTTTTAAAATGATGTTTTTGAGAATTCCTGAGATTACAATTTTAATAATAAACAAGAATATTGCCAAAATACAAATAAACCCAAAGTTGTAAAAAATTCTAAGAATTGCGAAACAAGTAGAAAATAGATAGTACATAGATCATTTTAAAATTTTAATATTAAGCTTAGCGAATTATTGTCTTTGTAAACAATATTAATAGCTTCCACTATATAGGTAGAAATGCCATTAAATCATAATACAACCAACCGACCAACAATTAAGCTTCTATCTAACAAGTAATAAAATATATAATTCGAATTCCCTAAGTTCTTATCAGTGGTGTATTTGTAAATTAGACGCATAATACAACATCATAGCTGTTGCAATAGTGATTTGTCCTGAAGTACAAGAGAACTGTTCAGTTCAGCAAAGAAAATGTCATTCGTTCGTAAATGTTCAGCCTAGCGTCATTTATCTCATGTAGAACTCGTAAGCGATGCTGAAGGATTTCCGCGTTGTGTTTCGCAAAAAATGTCGATGGGGAATTCAGCCTCTAACCGGCAGACGATAAAACGTGTGTTTAAAGTATTTATTCTTCCAGACCGCGACTCAAGTCGACCGACGCCATCTTTGAGCGCCTTTTTCTGAATGGACAATCATCAGCTGCGCGGCGGCGGTGTACAAAAAAGCCACATCTTTCAGGGTTATCGCGCGGCACGACTTCAAAGGCGCATGATAAACCGACGCTATCGCCTTTTTTTTTTTTGCTCTTGTTGCTAGCTTTGCTTCTCTCTCTTTCTTTTTTATTTTGTACTTAGTTTTTTTTTCTTTCATCCCAAGAGCGGTTTTTCGAGTTGAATGAATTCGCCTGTGTCGTTCGTGTGTTGGCAACCAGCAGTTTTGGCTCGCGTTTTTTTGTTTGTGTTTTGTTGGATTTCTCTCCCCCCCCCCCTCCCTGTTCGCTCTCTCTCTCTCCCCTTGCGAGAGCTAATAAGGAAGCTTTTCATACGTTCTGCTCGCGTAATGATACATTTTCGCAATTTTTTTTTTCATGTGCCCCGCCTGTAACGAAACTTGCCTCTAGTGGAAATCTGTATAAATGAATGATTGAAATTTATCGACCATTTCTTAAAGTCTCACTCAAATTGTATGGCGAAAAATCTCCACAAATCGTAGACACCTGTGGTTCAGAGTGAGTGTTTCACACAGGGAAGCGACCAGATTATAGAGCCATAATAATATCAATTAATTTTATATTCTTTATATATATATATATATATATATATATATTGCTATGTTTCAATGCTCAGGGTTAGTCAATTAACATTTTTCTCTGACTCCTAAACCTATTGACATAGAAATCTTTCGTATTTTTTAAAATTCTCATCAGAAAATTAATTTTTTAGCTTCTTCTTCTTTTTTTTTTTTTTTTTTTTTTTGTATATATTTTTTAAAAGATAGGTTTCATCTCTTTTGAACCTAAACAATTAGGCTGACGAGCCCGACATTCGAACCAAACACGTTTATCAGCTTTGAAGGTAGAATCTCTCAAACGTTAGTGGTGCTTATCTGTTTGATTTTTAAACTACATTTACACTATGTACTGACCAAAATAGAAAAATTCCCATTTCAATATACAGAGCCAGCACAACATCTTGCGAGGTCCTGACGAATAAATTAGCAGGGGTCTGTCCAAACTTTTCCCACAGGGTCCTGTTTTTGTGACATAGTAATTTTTTTTTTCTTATTTGTGAAAATTCCTGTCAGAATTTTGTGAATTTTAAATTATCGATGCCTTCAGGTTCTATTTTTCATACATAAAAAGCCAAGTAATATGCTCTTTGGCAGGGGTGTCGTCGTAAAAATAACAGATGATATACGCTCTAAGCAGAGGATATACGCTCAAGGCAAAGGGTATACCCTAGAGTGTGTATACTATAGCTTTCTTGAGAAACAGAGGGTATACGGTGCTCCTTTAAAAAAACAGAAGGTATACGGCGTATACCCTCCACTACCACTAGATCCCTGCTCTTTGGTGAGCTCAACTGCTTATTTATAAGCCAGGTTTTATTATTAAATGATTAAATTTGAAAAAATTCTGTGATAGATCTATTTAAGAGACAAATAATTTTGCGAAGGGTCCTGTTTTAAGATAAATTATTTTGTGAATGGTCCTTTAAAGGCCCTAAAATTTTTCTAAACCTATTCCTGGTTAGTGTGGTCCAACGTACAGTGCAATACTGGATTAATAAAATATGTATCATAGCAGGGATATGTTTAGGATAATTTTTAGGTCCTTTAAAGGACTCTTCACAAAAATTTTATCCCCAAACAGGACCCTTCATAAAACATTTTATCCCAAAACAGGACCCTTCACAAAATTATTTGTCTCTTAAATAGAGCTTTCACAGAATTTTTCACCTTCAATAACTTTTCACAAATTTAATCATTTGGTGATAAAATCTGGCTTGTAAATAAGCAGTTGGAACTCACCAAAGAGCATATTACTTAGCTTTTTATTTATGAAAAATAGAACCTGAAGACATCGACAAAACAATTCACGAAATTCTGACTAGAATTTTCACAAATATAAGAAAAAAAATCACAATTTCACAAAAACAGGACCCTATGAGAAAAGTCTGGACCTCTGCCGATAGTTCATGATTCCCGGGGTTATGGAAAATATTCTGGAAAGTTACGAAAATTCAAATAGTCATGGGAATTTTAAAATATTTAAGAAATGTCAGGGAATTTACAAATATATATTTTTTTAAGTCATGGAGAAAAAAAAAAAATACACAACTCATCAAATACTTTCGGTGGAAAAAAAAAAATCATAAATTTTGTCAAACAATCGTGTGTGTGTGTGTGGGGGGGGGGGGGGGAGAAATCGATAAATTTGAAGAATTATCCCTGAAATAATTTTGATAAAGGATTGAAAAGATAGAGAAGTAGGCAGGATTGCAAAATTAGGAAATTTCACTGTATGCCCATTTACTAGTCGGAGAATGTTTTGAAATTTGGTCGGGAATTTTTTGAGACTTGGTCTTGGAAAGTCAGCCAATCATGTTTTGCTGGGAAACCTACAGTTGCGCCGGCTCTGTCGATATCTGGTTTTGAAGTATCCTAAATTAAATTTGTAAAATAGGGCATGTGGTTTTACGTTTTTAATGAAAAAAAAATTACATTTTTTCATAAACCATTACGAAGGTGGCCACCTATTTCTTTTTCTCTCTCTTAGATCTCTCATTGGGTATCATTTGAATTGAGTGAATTTAAAACAAACTTTTCTTTCTTTGTTTTTTATACTAAAAAACGGTACAAAAGTGTTCTTTTCTTTTCTTTTTCTTTCTTTCTTTCTTTCTTTTTTTTTTTTTTTTTTTTAAAAATCTTAATAAAGTATAAGTATTTATTCTTTAAAAAAACTCCAATTTTTTTGATAAATATAGATTCGTTTAGGAAAAAGGATACATTCAGGAGTCGATATAGGCAACATTTGCAGCCTATGGCCCCTTCACAAAAATTCATTTAATAAAATAGGCTCCTTCACAAAGTTCTTAATAAAATAGGCCCCTTCACAAAAATTTTTAAAATAAAACCGGCCCATTCACTTTGATGTTCTCTTCTTAAACGATTTCCCTTTTTTTCTTTGTTTTCAAAATATTTCTAAAATCTTTGCTTAATTTAATATTTTATGTTTTAAAAACTGACAAAGAGGGAGTAAAATTTTAACACTTCATATAAAATGAAGCGTAGTTTTTAGAGATATTTGGAAACTAAGAAAAAACTAGACATGCTTAAAGAATATAATACTGAAAAAAGAAGTTACACATATTAATTTCTTGCGCAGACGTCCATAGATTTAAAATTACGCAAGGGAATTCGGAAAATGAATGACCAGCAGGGGACTAGTGTCAGATATATATTTTGATTAAAGTGCTTAGAATCCTTGATCAGGGATGTAGTGGAGGGTATACGCCTTATACCTTCTGTATTTTTTTCAAGGGACACCGTATACTTTCTGTTTCTCAAGAAAGCTATAGTAAATACACCATTATATCCTCTGCCTTGAGCGTATACACTCTGCTTAGAGAATATACTCTCTGTTTATTTTAGGACCTCACCACTTGCCATTAATTATTATTTATTGTAAATTTTGTCTTATCTAATCGAGGTATTTTCGTGATTAAATTTGGCAAAATATTCAGTTTTGAAAATCCAATGATAGATCAAAAATAAAATTAAAAAACGCTTTTTAGGTGCGTTCGTAATTATGTAAATACGTAGCACCTATAGTTGTCGTTCAGTCCGTCCGTCTGTCTGTCTGTCCGCATATAACAATGCAAAAACTACCCAACCGAATCTTTTGAAATTTAGAATATATAATTATTACATAATTTTGTCGAGTCATTTCAAATTTTATGAGAATCGAATGGGTAGATCAATTACAGGGACGATCAAAAGTATTCCGTTACATTACGGTCAATGGGGGAAAATGTTTCAAATGCATTTTAATCGTTTGAAATTTAAAATACATACTTATTACATAATTTTGTCTAGTCATTTCAAATTTTTTGAAAATAGGATGCATAGATCAAATACAGGGACAATCAAAAGTACTCCGTTATATTACAGTGAATGGAAAAAAAGTTTTAAATGCATTTTAAGTGTATTACACTCATTCGAACATAATAATATTGATATGCACCTTAAAGTACACATTATAATATATAATTTGCATAATCTGTGGTGCAAACAACATTTGTTATTAATTTACAAGGCCACACAAAAGCATTCCATTAGATAATGAGTATAAGGAGAACATTGTTTGGTGCGCATTTTAATTGTAATTAATAATTTACAATTTTATGAGAGTGATATTTTAAAAACTACATTATTGTACGAACGCACCTCATTTGCTACGCTTCACGTAAAATTTCCAACTTGTTTTTTTTTTTTTTTTTTTTTCGAAGTGGTTAAAGAATAACGCGTTATTTATTTTCTTGTGATTAAAAATTAAACATTGTATTATGTAATTTCCAGGTAGTTTCCAGGAAAATTTCAATAGACAGCTGTTATTGAATCATAGGTGAATAAAAGTCTTTTTGGAATGATGCCAGATAAGTTATAGGATTGTTTCCAGAGCTGAAAGAACAATTAAAAGACCGCCGAAAACTGGCAACAATATAAAAAAAAATCTGCAACATTTTAATTAAAAGTATCAGTTGAATGAGAAATACAGAAAATGAAGATAAGACATTTAGTAGACGGAGGAAAAAAACAAAAGGCGAAATGGAAAGCAAGGTTTATATTTAGGATCGGTAATTTACATTGGTTAAGGAAAATCCATTATGTTAAATTCAGACTTCATTTGCAGTCAAATTATTCATTAATGATAAGTCAGGGGTCTGTCCAGACTTTTCTCACAGGGTCCTGTTTTTGTGAAATTGTGAATTTTTTTTTTCTTATTTGTGGAAATTTTAATCAGAATTTTGTGAATTTTAAATTACCGATGTCTTCAGGTTCTATTTTTATGTATAAAAAGCTAAGTAATATGCTCTTTGGTGAGTTCAACTGTTTATTTACAAGCCAGATTTTATTATTAAGATGATTAAATTTGTGAAAAGTTATATTTGAAGGTGAAAAAAAATTCTGTGAAAAATTTATTTAAGAGACAAATAATTTTGTGAAGGGTCCTGTTTTGGGATAAAATGTTTTGTGAAGGGTCTTGTTTGGAGATAAAATTTTTTGTGAAGGGTTCTGTTTTAAGATAAATTATTTTGTGAAGGAACCTGATTTAAGATAAATTATTTTGTGAAGGGTTCTTTAAAGGATCTAAAGTTTTCCTAAACATATTCCTGTAAGTTCGTCTCACTTAACCCCTTCGCGACGGGAGTCTTTTACGGAATTTTTAATGTTTTGTCACCGGTTTTTAAAAACAGAATTTTCTACCTTATTAAATCTAGAAAATTCTCAGATTAAATAAGAGAAAATTTACCGTAAAATTTTACTGGTGGGAGGATAAATAAGCATTCTGAAGCCTTTTTTTTTTTTTTTAATTAAAAACGTAAAACCACATGCCCTATTTTACAAACAAATTTAGGATACTGCAAAACCAGATATCGACAGAGCAACTGTAGATTTCCCAGCAAAACATGATTGGCTGACTTTCCAAGACCAAGTCTCAAAAAATTCCCGACCAAATTTCAGAACATTCTCCGACTAGTAAATGGGCATGCAGTGAAATTTCCTACTTTTGCAATCCAATCCCAATAAAAATAAGACAATAAGATAGTTAATTTAATAAAAATAAGACAAATAATAATTTAAGAGACAAATAATTTTATCTTCTCTTTTTTCTATGAATTTTAATGAAAGCAAGTATTTATATTTATTATTATTATTATTATTATTTTTACGTCAGCTGCTCCAGAGATCGAAGTTAAAGTACTTTATTTTTGTAACTCAAATTTTCTATCACACGAAACATTTTCCTTTTTTGTTAATACTTCATCATATTGAAAAGTTTTAATTTTTTTTTTCTTCTCTTTCCTTAAGGTGTTAGGGTTTACTGAAGAATAATAAAATCACTTTATGCGGTGTAATTTCAATTGTAATACAATGTGATTCATAAGTTATTACAGTTCACACAAGAAAAATTTGCAAAAATTATGTTAGAAAGAATGACATTTGAGAATAGAAAATGTAGTTTCTGCGGAAACGGCGGAAACAGAAAATTCAGGTAAAAAAGCTGTTGTGCAGCTTTTTTATTCTGCACTGCGTTGCTGTGAGTCACCAAAAAATCGACGAAGCATCCCTGGCTCCCCCCCCCTTCAGATACGTTTCCCTCCCCTGCTATCTGTTTCTCCTCTTGTATTTTTTTTCTTTCTCTCTCTCTTTCTATTTGCGTGCGTTCTTTTTATTGTTTTCTTTTCTTTTTTTCTGCGTTAAACAGAAAGGTACTGTCACATTATTATAGAAAAAGAGCGCCGAAAAAAAAAAAAAAAAAAAAAAAAAAAAAAAAAAGTTGACTGTCTCGTGTTTTCTGTTCACGAGGAAAATATTAAACAGTCACGAAATTATGTTTGCAAAAGAATGTTATCAATTTGCTGAAATTGGGTTAGCGTAGTCGGTGAGATGACAGTGTTAAATATTGAATTTTAATGGCTTATAGCAAATTTTCAAATGCATTGGGAAAAAAAAGCCATTTAGAAGATATAACTATAATTGCAGGGTTCCTAGTATCATGGAAAGTCAGGAAAAATCGGGAAAATCAGGGATATTCAAAGTAGTCATGGATAATCAGAGAAATTTCAAAACACCCGGGGAAAATCAAGGAATTTACAAATATATTTTTTAAAGCCATGGAAAAGTTTTTGGAAAAAAAAAAAAATGAAAAATGACATGAAATTTCTCAAATAGTCTTGGAGAATAATCTCAAAATTCATCAAACAATTGAAAGAAAGAAAGAAAAAAAAAAAAAAAAAAAAAAACATTTGAAGTATGATTTAAGAAAAAAATTGCTAATTTTGACAAAAGATTTTCGCTGCATGCCTGTTTTGTCGGAGAATTTTTTTGGGATTTGGTCATGAAAATTCTGGGAATTTGCCAATCATGTTTTGCTGGGAACCTTGAATTAGTTTTATTGTTTTATTTGTTTTGTTTTCTTTTTTTCTGCGTTAAACAGAAAGGTACTGTCACATTATTATAGAAAAAGAGGGCCGAAGAAAAAAGCCAAGTTGACTGTCTCGTGTTTTCTGTTCACGAGGAAAATATTAAACACACAGCCACGAAATTATGTTTGCAAAGAATGTTATCAATTTGCTGAAATTAGGTTAGTGTAAGTCAGTGAGATGACAGTGTTAAATGTTGAATTTAAATGGATTATAGGAATTTTTTTTAACACATGAAAAAAAAGCTACTTAGAAAATATTGCCATTGTTAATTTTTATACAGGGTTCATACTGATCAGGGGAATATGGGATTCCTGGGAAAATCAGGGAATGAATTTTAGGTTGTAAAAATCAGGATGAATCTCAGGGGATAATACAAAAAATTTCCCAAACCTGGGAAAACCTGCTAAAATGACAGTCTACTCTGGGAAATTGTTGCTGTTCGCGTGCTTTATTATCATATGTTATATGAAAATGTCGTTAATTGTTGATATGGAAAAATTGTACATCCCGGAAAATACATTAGGGGATTCTTTCTTGGAAAATGAGTATGAATCCTGTTATATAAATTAATATTGTTGTTAAAACTTCTCTCAGTAGGGGAGGGGAGAAATGAAAATGGGTAGGTAAGTCCGCTACTAATATTGGTTATTATGGGTAATTTTTTGTCTTAATGGGGTTTCTGTGAGGATATCAGATGATGATAAAATTTAGCCACTTGGAAAAGTCAGAAAAATTAGAAATCATAAAAAGTCAGGAAAATTTACAACCACTTGGAAAACCTGGAAAAACAAGGAAAATGTTTACAATATATATATATATATATATAAAAAGAGAGAGAGAGAAATTTACTATTTATGAAAAAAGTGTATAAAATTTGAAATTTTTGAGAAAAAGCAGAAAAATTAAAATTTGAAAAAAAAGCAAAAATTTTAAATTTTTGAAAAAAAAAAATGAATTTTTTTTTCAGTCCCCCATTATTTTCAGTTAATTTTTTCAGCCTGAATATATTTTGAGCATGCTTACATACGAATAATTTGGTTTTATAATTAAACATTATAAAACCAAAGCCATTCTACCTAAAACTATGTACGTATTCATTCATGACATATTTTAGTGTTATATTTGATCCAGAGATTTAAACTGACGCGTCGCTAAAAACCCTCTTCGTAACGTCATAAGATCAATTTTAGAAAGCTGCACAAGAGTGAGTTGTCGAGGAAAAGAGGGGGGAGGGGTGACAAAGGAGGATCTAGTGACACTGATCTGTTTCCTCATTGCTGATTGGTTCGTTTCTGGGTGTGATATGCAGGTATTGATTATTTTCATATTTGACTGAATTATTTCCGATTTTGAACCTAAATTATAAAAAGCTTTTCAATTTTATTGTTTTAATATGAATTGTTTATTTGCAATTGAAAAGTTTAGTGTTTACTTTGTTTGTTGATTCCTTTTTACACCAGTTGCACTTTATTCACAACACCGACCAATTTTAAAATATGTTTATTATGTAGTAAAACTAAAAGATTCTGCAAAAGAGATTAAACACTCATTTATAACGACCCCTTTAACTCGTACACACGCACCGCACGCACACGTACTTTTGAAACGTTAGCACACGCGTGGGATAAATCTTACCCCATTTTGTCTCTCATTATATTTTTGGCTAAATAAATTTTAAAAACAAATTAGTTGTTCTGCATTGTAAAATGCATCTGTACTACTTCATATTTGGGAAAAAGAAACCACACTTTTCATATTTATTTTCAAATTTTACTGTAAATAGCAAAATCACGTTTTTTTTTTGTTTTGTTTTTTCCCCTAGAAAATATGCAAACGATTTGTTTTAATCCTTAAAACATTATAATTTCCCAAGATGGATATTAATTACATTTAACAACCTTTTATCAATATATACAAACAGCTTTTATCTTACTCTCATTAAAATTATTTTAGTGTGTGTCCTGTAAGAAATGAACGTATCGAAATGAAATGTCTGTACACGCGCAGGATTATTTTATCCCAAGAGCCACATTTCCCCCCTCCTAGTGAACAAAGAAAAAACAGTCTTCCACCCATCCCTTCTCGACCTTGATCTTGAAAGATACCAGGCATGCCAAAGTATCCTCAAAAAATTATTCTTTTTTTCGAAGAAGAAATGTGATTGGGATGAGATCTATTCCAGCGTGTATGCTTACGTGTTAGCGCATCACAAATAAGTTTGTTTTATATACACTGTTAAAAATTTTGCTAATTTGAACCAAATTTTCATGTTCAGTAGCTGCCACTATAAGATGGAGAAATCTCTTACCAACATTTGGAGCTCCCTATTTCAACCTCGTTCCAACTATTGGAACTATGCTTCAACAAAAGCTCCAAGTATTGATTCAAGATTTCACCATCTTACAGTGGCTACTGAGCATCAAAATTTGGACCAAACTACGACAAGATTTTTAACAGTGTAGTTTGATTTGTATTTCAATGCTTTTATTATTTTATCGCATCTTCTTTATTTTATCGGATTTTCCGTATGTTAAGAAAGTTTTGGATCCATAAATAATTTCGACTTCCGGTTTTCCCAGGATTTATGTGTTTTCGAAAGTCCTGAACACGATTTGACTATGTTTTTAGAAACTGTTTCTATGTTGTCTGTCCGTAAGTACGCGGAACCAGTGGCGCAGCCAAGGGAGGGGTTTTGGGGATGCGCCATACCCGGAACTAAGAAAAATTACTATAATAGCCGTTTATATGGATCAAAACCAAAGTTAATATTTAACCATTTTGGTGTTTTTCAGTATCCGCCGCTTTGTTAAATCAAATTTTATTCATCAAAGTGATTCAATTATGTATTTTTAAAAATGAATTGAAAAGTTTCATGTTGTTAAGCGCATTTTTAAAAAAATTGCTGTCTGTTTTTACTAACCAGTGATTCAAATAACCGGCGAGTATTTTTCTCTGAAACTCAAGCCCCCCCCCCCCCCCAGAACCAAATTTTAGTTGCGCCATTGTGCGGAACTAATTATGTGGGTGTTCTATCTCAAGAATTAATGAACGGAATTCCATCGAACTACATATTATATTAGACCTTGCCATAAATAGATTTTAAAAGACAATAAATGCCATAGCTAGATTTAGATATTAAAAATTAAACATTAAAATTAAGACATATATTAAAAATTTAAAAAGTAAAATAAAAATTATACTCAGAAAACATTCTTTTTTCCACAAAGAAGCAAAAATATTAAAAACGAGGTGTGCTTATGCTGAGGAATTAAAGACACAAAGGAAATCATAAAGAAAATTCCCAATTCAAATGTAATTAAGAATGCATGTAGTCAAAATTACTATGTATTCAGAATATTTCTTCCAGCGCTTCATGCTAAGGATTTCTGTTTCATATTAGATTTTTTTTTAAAGTTTTTTTCTGCTTTGAAATACAATAATAAAAGCACTCTTTTAACAGAATAATACTTAATTAAAAGACATGTACTATTAATAGCATACTAGATTCGAAATAATTAACAGAAATCCCATACAAAATCTGTGATCGGTTAACGAACAATGTCGGTAGCGAACACTGTTTTGGAACGGATTAATTTCATAAACCGATCACCCACTGTATTTTCTAATTACTTAATAATTATTATTATAACGAAATATGACATGCATTAAAAACATAAAAAGTAAAAAATAAAATAAAGATTATACTCGGAAAACATTCTTTTTTTCCACAAAAAAGTAAAGTTTTAAACAACAAAAGAAATTAAAGTCACAAGGGAAATCATAAAGAAGATTCCTAAACATTCATTACCAATTCAAATGTAATTAAGGATGTAGTCAAAATTACTATGTATTCAGAATATTTCTTCCAGCGTTTCATGCTATGATTTCTGTTTCATATTTGATTTTAAAAAAAAAAAGTTATTTTCTACATTGAATTACAATAATAATAGCACTCTTTTAACAAAATAACTAACAACTAATAACTACTTAATTAAAAGACATGTGCTGTTAATAGCACACTAGACTCGAAATGGTTAGCAGAAATCCCATACTAAATCTATGATCGGTTAAAGAACAATACGAGTAGCGAGCACTGTTTTGGAACGGATTAATTTCTTAAACCGATCACCCACTGTATTTTGTAATTACATAATAATTATTATGATAATGAAACATGACATACATAAAAAACTTAAAATTTAAAATAGAAATTATACTCAGAAAATTTTTTTTTTCCACAAAAAGTAAAGTTCTAAATAAAAATATTAAAAACGGTATGTGCTTATGCTAAGGAATTAAAGCCACAAGGGAAATCATAAAGAAAATTCATAAACATTCATTAACAATTCAAATGTAATTAAGAATGTAGTTAAAATTACTATGTATTCAGAATATTCCTTCTAGCGCTTCATGCTATGATTTCTGTTTCATATTTTATTTAAAAATAAAAAAAGTTATTTTGTACTTTGAAGTATAATAATAAAAGAATTCTTTTTAGAAATTTTTAAAGTTACAAAATTTTAATAAATTGTTTTGTTTTAAAATTTGATTATGGATGGTTACCCTTTTCTTTATTGTTATAATTTAATTTCGTTGCAAGTTTTTTTCCTTAGGAGTTTGGAAACATTGATATAAACGATAGCTATTCTGTTAAATTTGTTAATTGAAATCAGTCGTTTAAATGGATCAAATTATGATTTAAAAATGTTTATTTATTTAAATAACGGCCATCGTATCTTTATTATCTATTTTATGTTAGCATTTTTATTATAAATAAATGAAATGTTTGATTTCGAGTGACAATTAATTCATTAATTTGTTTCACATCACACTTGTAGATCGTTGACTTCATTATATTTTAAACCCACCAACAAAAAGCAACTGATAGCATTTCGCTTCGAAATGTAGAAAGATATTGAATACAAGTAGTTGATTCAAACAAAACAAAAGAAAAAAAAATATTCGAAAACAGGTCTTGCTCCATTCTTCTGACAGCGGCCATTAAAAAAATGGCGCAGTAAAAACAGGTAAAAGAAGCGCGAATAATAACACAAAAAATTGGCACTTTGAGTGATAGAGCATGCATGCTAGGCGGCAGGCCCCCTCTCCGTGCCTTGTAATTAGGAGCATTCATGCCGACAGCCATTTCTACCGAAAACCGCTAGTAGGCGCTGTAGGTTCAGACTTTAATTTCATAGCTGCACTGGTTTAATTCGTATGTCGGCTTTACTGCGCTCTGTAATTGAAGGTAACGCAAAATGAAGGGGTAGAAAATACAATTTCTTCTTGCAATCGCAGACGATTATCCAAAAAACCTACCTCGACTTGTGTAATGTAATATTTCTTATTTTGGAGTTCCATCTCTTGAAAATCGTCTTTTCTTTATTCTCTCTTTTTTTATTCTTATTAAAAGTTTCTAGGAGGAGGGATTTAGTAGAGAAGTAGTTTTCCTGCCAACATAAAATCATATTTATTTCTCACAAAAGCAAGGGATTAATCTTAAGTTTTGTCTTTCTATGCCAGTTGGAAATAATAGTATATTTCATGTATTTCTTTTTCTTTTGATTTTTAGAAAAGGGAGTTATTTACAGTTTTAAATCTTTTAAAATTCAAAAGACATATTCGGTAGTTAATGTAGTTTTAACTCATAATCTTACTGGTTTAAGTCGCATGTCGGCTTTACTGTGCTCTGTAATTGAATCTTACGCAAAATGAAAGGGTTGAAAATACAATTTATCTTTACAATCGCAGGCAATAACTCAAAATCTTGCCTCGATTTGTGTATGTCACATTTCTTGAACCTTTTTTTTTCTTTATTTATTAAACACTGCAACAAAACCAGTGGAAAAATAACTTTCCCGCCAAAATAAGAACCAATTTTATTTTATTTATTTATTTATTTTTACGGAATACTTGGGATTAATCTTTCTTCGGAAGTTTGTTCTTTATATGACAGTTTAAAATAATGGGATATTTGATACTTTTTTCTCTTTAGAGGGCATTTGACAGGGGGGAAAAATATATATATATACTGTTTTTAACATTTTAGAATCAGGGCCGTAGCTGGAGGAAGGGGGTGCCAAGCGGGCTCGCCCCCCCCCCAAATTATTTTGAATGTCTCCTGGAGACGATTTCAAGGTCAGAAAATAAATTTCTGTTCTGAAAATCCAAATAAAATTCTGTTAAAAAATGAAATTTAGTTTTGAGGTCTACAATTTTGCAGAAGTACTAAATTGTAGTATTTGTACAAAAAGTGCAAACAAGTATTTCAACACTCGCATATCCTATTCGCACTTACAGGATAATTGGATACATAATTTTATATTAGTTATACACTCGAATTTTTCATTTTACATCCTATTCTTTTCTTAGTATAAAATGAAGTTATTTTAATAAGAAACAATGCCTACAATGTATTTGTGTGTGCATGTGTCAGAAAAAAGAGAGAAAATATGAGCTTTCCTGTTATTTACGTCCAGCTACAGCTTTGTTTACAGAGGTTTGTCCAGGCTTTTCTCACGGGGTCCTGTTTTTGTGAAATTGTGAATTTTTTTCTTATATTTGTAAAAATTCTAGTCAGAATTTTGTGAACTTGTGTGTGTCTTCAGGTTCTATTTTTCATATAATAAGTAAGAAAAGTAAGAAAGTTTCATATAATAAGCAAAGTAATATGGTGAGTTCAACTGCTTATTTACAAGCCAGATTTTATTATTAAATGATTAAATTTGTGAAAAGTTCAATTTGAAGGTGAAAAAATTCTGTGAAAGGTTTATTTAAGAGTCAAAATAATTTTGTGAAGGTCCTGTTTTGGGATAAAATGTTTTGTGAAGGGTCCTGTTTGGGGATAAAAAAAAATTGTGAAGGGTCCTGTGTGAAGATAAATTATTTTGTGAAGGGTCCTGTTTTAACATAAATTATTTTGTGAAGGGTCTTTTAAAGGACCTAAAATTTCTTAAACATATCCCTGGTTTAGGATTCAAAAGAGCATATAAAAGCAGTAAATAATACCGTCCAGACTTAGTGACATAGCTGCACAATAAAATTTGCCAGGGGCGACCTTCTGGCATTGATAATGATTTAATCCGTGAATTAATAAATAATAAACCACGAATTAACATTGTAGAGATTGCTGAGAGACTAAATGTTGACAATTAGACTGCATTTCTGCATTAAAAACAATTTGGGTATACTTCAAAACTTGATGCATCGGAAATCGTGTTTTAAATAATTTTCTACAACAATTTTTTTAAATAATTTTTTACAACAATTTTTATTTTAAGAATTTAAAATTTATTCAACATAAAATATTTTATCTTCTTTTCCCTGGATTTTAGAAATTATTTGTAGATTACAAATAATTATAAATATTTTGAATTGGCTTACCGCCAAGGGATTACTTCCTTATTATTTTTATATAAATAGCATTTACAATAGTGTTGAAATCTAATTTTTTTTTAAATAAATAAATTTCTATAAGGATACATTACATATATAATTTTACAAATAATTTTACCTTCTTTTCTTTGGATTTAGAAATTATTTGTAAATTGCAATTTTCAAGTAATTCTAAATATTATGAATTGGCATTACAGTTCCTTATCATTTTCTATGTGCATAGTATTCACAATAGTGTTATTTTAAGTACTTTTTTCTATACACTTAAATTCGAAAAGCTGAAATTAAAAAAAAAAAAAAAAGAAAAGAAAGAAAGAAAGAAAAGAAAAGAAAAAAATGCAATGATAACAAAATTTTTCATAGAGCAGGCAATTTAAAAAACATTTTTATTATTAAACATTAAAAAAAAAAAAATAAAATAAAATACACTTATATCTCTTTTCATTCATTCCTTATTATTTATATAATGAGTTATTTTAAAATAATCCGAAATTTTCCATCATTTATTTGTATTTTTCTTACTTTCTTTCTAATTTCATTATTTTCGTTGTTTACATTTCATTTGTCCGTATTCTATAACTAATAGTATTTCTTTTCTCTTTTGTAATCGTCTGCTTCCTAGTTTTTTTTTCTTCTTTTTTACATTCTTTTTTCTATTAATAACTGTTTGTCTTCTTTTACTTCCGGAAAAATTCTACTTTTTAAACAAAACTCTGATAATAGTTTGTTCATTTGTTTTGCTGGATAGATATTCATTCTTTTTAAAGAAGGACGAAAAATAATTAAAAAGAAGTTATCTAATGTTTTCTTTTTTTTTTTTTTTTTTTAACAAATTATTTGAGCATTACCGTCAACCAAAAAATCATCTTAATTTTTTCATTTTCTGCTACATTCCTTTTTCTTTTCTGTATTGTTTATATTTAGTTTTCGTTAACCGAGTTTCAACAAAAGATTCATACAATTTGTTTATTTTCTATACAATTATATATTCCATTTCCTTGTTCGGTAAATGGGTTTATGAGTAAATGGGTTTCTGAGCATATGGGTTTATGAGTCGGTGTTTTTTCAAGTTCTTTCCAATTTTTGACTTTAGGTCGGTCTGTTTTTGATCCAGTTTGTTTGCAAATTAAAGATTACTTAGTTAGGTTCATGTTATTATTTTTATGTTCGAATTTTGTGTTAATATTTCTTTTCTTTTCTTTTTCTTTTGGTTACTCTGTTATAAAATTATGACACACATATATATCTATCTATATACACACATATATTTCTCTATATGTAGGGTCCCCCCTCCTCCTCCTCCATGTATTTGTATCCGTGACCATTTTATGAATCTAACACGGAAAAAAAAATCCTGCTAAACCAATTTCAAAAATAATGTAGTACCCTTATTTTCCTCGCTGTAATTATATGTCTTTTTATTTATTTATTTTTGAGGTAGGGCTACAAAAATCATTGATTTTTTCTTAAAAAAAAAAAAAAAAAAAAAAAAAAATTGAGAAATTAGCGTATTACGCAAATTTGTTGTGAAAAACCTAAAGAGGAAAATTTTGTGAAAGGGATAAGTTAGTACAAGGGAAAACAAAGTAATTGGGATAGCTCGAAAATATACTGTTAGAATTCCTCATTTCTAGAAAATTCTGACTGGAATAACTTGCATGGTTGTAATAAGAAAACAATTGCAGTTTATACTATATATATATTTTTTATATTTACAAAAAAATTGCAGCATTTTATTATTTGCAATTGAAAGTTATTTTTTCGTATCTTTAATTTTTTTTTTCCTTCTATCGTACTTTTTGATTTTTTTAAACAGGGGCCCAAAACTGCCTGTTCGGACTCTAGTAATGCAAACTTCATGCTGTGAAATCACCGCATTACGAAGTTTTATATATGTAGTACACGGCAAGGCTAAAACAATTATGTCAAAAATACCCTGCCAGGGATTTCGCGGACGCGCTATAGCGCGTAAAATACGCAGAAAATCGGCGGCGGGACGCAAAAAAAATGGAGCTTACGCGTCCCGCGGGACGCGTAATTTTAATCAAAGAATCTCAAGAAAGGCAAATCTCGTTAAAAAATTCCGAAATAACGAATAATTTCCGGCAAATTCCATCAAAAACATTCGCGAAAAAATGGCTGATTTTGTTACAAAATCCCGAAAAAAAGGCAGATTTCCTCAAAAAATCGCGAAAAAACGACAAATTTCGTCCAAAAATCGTGATAAAACGGCAAATTTTGTCAAAAGACTCGCAAAAAACGGCAATTTTCGTCAAAAAATTGTGATAAAACTGTAACTTTCGTCAAAAGATTGCGAAAAACCGGCACATTTCGTGAAAAGATCGCGAGAAAAAGGCACATTTCGTCAAAAAATCGCAAAAAAGGCAAATTTAGTTAAAAAATCGCGAAATAACAAATAATTTTTGGTAAATTTCGTCAAAAGATTTGCAAAAAATAGCTAATTTTGTTACAAAATCCCGAAAAAAAGTCAAATTTCGTCCAAAAATCGCGATAAAACGGCACATTTTGTCAAAAGATTCGCGAAAAACGGCAATTTTCATTAACAAATCGTGATAAAACGGTAACTTTCGTCAAACGATCACGAAAAACCAGCATATTTCGCGAAAAAATCGCGAAAAACCGACACATTTCGTCAAAAAATCGCTTTAAAATTCAATTTTCATCAAAGGGGCATGAAAAAAAAAGTTAATGCCAGAATAGAATTTTTCTGTTCAAAATACAAACTTTCCCATTTCCAAATTATTTTTTTTTTTTTTGCAGCTCCAAAAACAGATTTTTCTGCTTCACAATCTGTTTTTGATTGTTCCAAATCTTTCTGAATGAATGTAACTCCCGAAATCACTCAGTCATTAAACATAAAGTACCCCTTTATTCAACAAAAGTATTCTTTTCTCAGGAAAAATGTCTTTTTCAATAAATCAGTTTTGCCTGTTTTTAAAAGAAATTCTTCTTATCTTCTATACTCAAATAAGTATTATTTTATAATTAAATTTGTATCTTGAACATTAATTTTTTTTTTTTTAATAAAGAAAATTTCTCTTAATAGTTAAAAAAAATAACATTGTCTTTAATTATTTATACACTATTAAAACAATAATTATTGCATTTAATTTTTCTTTTGCAAATGAACAAGTTCAATTTTTGCGTCTAAAAATATGACTTATTATTAGTGGGGACTCACTTTTGTAAAAAAGGGACCCAGAATTTTGGAAGTTCTGGGTCCCCGGGACCCAGGATTTTTCAAGTCCAGCGGCATCACTGCCCTGCTAAATGCCTCCATTTCTAGAAAATTCTGATGTTGAAATAACGTACGTAATTATAATTTCGAAAGTGCTTGCTTATATAATAATTAAAAAAATAGTTCATTTTATTAAATGCAAATCAAAAATAATTTTATTTATTTACTCATTTATCTTATTGAGTTTTGAAGCTTTTTTAAAAAGTACCCCCAAAATTCACTTTGTATTGCTTTATAACTTACGTGATGCAAACTTCATGCCGAGGAATACCCGTCTTGTTTGTGTCTAAACTTATAGGGTGGAAGTTTAGCGAAAGAGATAAGTTAGGTAAGTGCACGGCAAAAACAAAACAATTGGGATGGGTCAAAAATATCCTGCTAGAGACCTCCTTTTCTAGGAAATACTGAGATCTCAGCTGCTGTTTAGTTTTTTTTTTTCCTTCAGAGAGAGCTAATTTCGAGTGTTGTGCGGGATCCCTGAAAATCGCCCCTGTTTTTCCCCCCTTCTGCTCGCTCTGGTCTTTCTTTCTAGAGGGTGCGACCGACTTTACCACACCCCCACCTTCTACCCTCCGTAATGATGTCTGGGGTCAAAGAAGCGGAAAGTTCCAAGGCGCCGGTACCATATTTTTTTTGCTTCTAGATCTCTATCCCTGCTAAATGTAGCACGAATCTTTTTGTAGAGCTATGGAGGTTTTACGGTGACCAGCTGCGTCGGACAGATTTGGATTTTTTTTTTTCTTTTTCCACTAGAATTTCGGCTTATTTATGCGGGACGTAGATTGATAATATTGATTCAGTAAGTGAGAGTATGCAAGGTGTGCTCCGCATAAAACGGCATTTGTTGTGAATGTAACCGTGTTAAAGACTTGGAATCGGAGTTGCCTTGGTGCGATAACCCGATATTGTGCAGTCTGTATTCTCTTCATGGACCGACTCTAGCAAGTTTCTGTGCCCAGAGTTCTTTAAATTTTTCGTGCCCCTTTAGATTAAATAATTTTACTAATACCAGTTTTTTTTTTGCTTGTTTGCTTGTTTTTGTTGTTTTACACAGTTATCCGAAAAGTACCAACTCAAAAAAATTACGCTATTGTGAAAAAATAAAATAAAATAAAATAAATAAAATAAAAAACGATTCCAAGAATAAAGGTATTTTTTCTATTATTTATTGAAATATGTTTTCAATCATATTTTGAGGTATATTTTTGACATTCCATCGTATTAACATCTCATTTATCACATTTTTCGTAATTATAATTTTTAAAAAAATAAAAATTAAGATGTAATTGTAAAAAAAAAAAAAAAAAAAAAAAAAAAAAAAGTGCGCCTCAGAAATTTAGCGCTCAGGGTACGTGCCCAGGTGCCCGTACGATAGTCAGGGTCTGATTCTTTTATGCAAATAACTTCGAAATTATTTTCTGTAAAATATTAACGACCTCTTTATTATCACAAAAAATCGGCTTGTCGAGAAAATTCTATGACACTTTTCCTAATCATGTTGAATATTCTCGGTATATTGCTTCCAAATCGTAATATAATGTGCATCTCAAGAAACTTTCTTTGAAAAATTTTTGGCGTCCAAATTTGTCAATCAGGAATGTTTCAAAGGTCCATCTGATTACCGAGATTCGTGACAGCATTTCATTGACTGAAACCTGTAAAACTACTTTTCCTGCAATAACATTGCAAACGCAGAGAAGCAGTTGCTGATATTTTGCAAAAGGCGCCAGTACCAGTTTTCTTCCTGTTAAATGTTATTGGGGGGGGGGGGAGTAAGTTTTTCAGTGATCATCTGCTCCACACAGATATAAAATCCCCCCCCCCCCCCCAAAAAAAAAACTTTGTTTATTTATTCAGGATGTAGATTGATAATATTGATTCAGTTAGTGTGGAATACGCAAGTTATGCTCCCAATGTTGAATTCAGACCCCTTTCTTCGGGGTTGGGGGGGGGGGGGGAGAACGGATGAGTACAATGAACCGGAGAGGGATGAATTAAAATAGTATATAGTTCCAAAAGAAAAATATTAGCATTTAATGAAAATTATAACTTAATACGTAATTTTGTAATGAGAAAGATCATATATTTATGATAAATTCCTAAATCAAATGTGTCTTTGAAAGTTTTATTTAATTAAATGCAAAAATTAATTTCATTTGGGGAAAAAAAGTACGTGAAATTTTTTTTATCCTTATTATCTTAGGCTGTTTATTTTCTTTCATATTTAAATGGAATTGAAGCACGCCAAGATTAAATAAAGATTGCTGTAGATGTAGAGATACTTTAGAAAATTTCCTTGATTAATTAATATAAATTAAATATTTTGAGTAGATTTTAAAAAGTTACATTAATTTTTCAAGAAAATTAAAAAGATACCTAAATTAAAAAGATACGTGGAGAATTATATTAATGAAATATACATTTTTAGATCTAATTAACAAACTTCTATAAAGACTCCATTAAAAGAAGCTTACTCAGAAAAATATCGTTCGACAAATTTTATATATAAATACTTTTCAAAAGAAGGGAAAAAAAAAAACAGATTTAGGCATTTATGTGACAGCGCCTGACATTTAATTCGTGACATTTGACACTAACACATCGGTATTTCTGATTAAATGAAAAATATATTATGAATACGAAAAAAAAAAAAAGAATGTGGACATTACGAACAGGGGCTTTTGTCACAAAATTTTAAGGCAAATTAACATTGCTCATTAAAAAAAAAAAAAAAAAAAAAAAAAAAAAATTGAATTTTGAAATAAATATTATTTGCAAATTGGTAAAATTTAATTTATTAATATCACATATATTATATCTGTCACCATTCTTTTTGCTATGTACAGTTGTGTGAAAAAAAAAATAAATAAATAAATAAACATAACTCTGCAAAAAATTATCGCAGAAGAAAGTTACTGGTAACAAACGATTGGAAATAAAGTATACTTTTAAATGATGTACAGAAAATTTGCTTAGGGGGAGGAAAAGATCTACCTATAAAAAAAACCCCTAACTTTGATATTTCGAATAGCAATACCAATTCTGACAGCATAAATGAATCTACACTCTTCAATTAGCCTAAAGACAAACAATTCGTATGATAAGTTTCCGATAAAGTAATTATTTTAAAACGAGCATATCTTAGAGGCTGTATACAAATTGAAGTTCGGTATTCTATTGTTGACCGAGAGAGCCCCCTTCTTGATCAAGGCATCTTAGGCCCTACTCAAGTAAAGATTGAAGACTGCTAGATTACAGGATAGCATAAGAAGTTTCAAAATATCTATTCACTTCTATCGTAGACAGCCCCTTGAACCATCATTTGCTGTTTTTTAAGCATAATTTGAAAACTACTGGAAGAAGAAAAATTTTAATATTATTTCTACATAAAAAGTTACACATTTGAAGTAAAATTTCAGGAGATATTAATAAAATTACGAAAATGTGACATTTGAAGTATCTAAATTTTAAATGTTTGTAATTCAAAAACTTATCATTCATATGATTTAATTTCGTGTCTAGGCTTAATTTGATATATCTTGTTAAAATTAGTTACTGCATTCGAAAAAGTTTGGGTTAGTTTTAATATGTAGATGCCCCCCCCCCCTGAAATTTCATATGCATCATTTAAAAGTAGACTTTATATTCAATCATTCGGTACCAGTAACTTTTTTCTACGATAATTTTTTGAGGAGTTAGTAGGGGGGTGATTACTCCCCCCCCATTGTACATGGAAAAAAAAAAAAAACTATAAATGAGGTATTTCACGAAATGTTTTTGATTTAAATAAATGCTATGTATATTCAGATGTCAAAAAATCAATACCGTGTCTTCCATTTTCCTTTCCTGTAAAAGCAAAGAATCTTTAAAAAAATGTTATCAAAGTTGGTGGCCCAATTTACAGGACATGACGATCCAATAAAGATCTCTGTCAGAGTAGAGGTCTGCATGGGTCCGTACTCGGAAAAAGCAAGGGAAACTTTCAAACAGTTCAGATTGGTAGAGTAAAAACAATTTTTTAATGGGCTAGCCCCAGCCCATTGTTTGGGCTGATCCTGATTTAATTAAATTAGGATGGGCTGGTCCTGTTTTCACTGATTTTTGTAACTATCCTGGTCTTGAACTTCGAGAATATAAACGGGCTGGATCCCCTGACCGAATTTTTAGTTTTTACACTGGTCGGGTCAAAATAGCTTTCATAAGAGAGCAGTCGATTATACTCGTAGTTCAAAATGTATCCACAAAATAAATGAATAAATAAATAAAAATAAAATAAAATAAATAAACAAATTTTATTATACTCTTTTAAGTTGAATACAAAGCAAAGCAAATTTTATACATTTATGTGGCGAAATTAGTTTAATGTATGTAAGAAAAAATAGCACTTAGCTGGTAAAAATAAAGAAAAAAAAATCTTCTTAACCCTTTCGCTACTGGTGTCCATTATCAAGGACATACTTTTAAGAATTTTTTTTATGAATTCTAATTTAATTTAAAGTAATTTTACAATTTTTGTCTGCATTTTTAATCATTTCCCTACTAAAAGCACAAATGTTTAGAAATCAAACAAGTAGATAGCAGCGCCTAGAAATATTTGTATCAAGATAGATAGAAACACGAGCTCTCGTCCCAGTAAGCCTTTTTAGAATGATATTATTTTGATATAATTTTATATAAGCAGTAGCTAAATATATTTATTATTTTGTTAAGAAAACTAGAAACTTTGATTTAAGCTTATTTTGAAAGTTCTAAGTATTTACAATTTTGTTATAGAATTATTTAAAAACATGTGTCCATGATCATGGACAAATGTTTTCAAACGGTGTGTGTACTAGAGGTCTGCACGGGCCGAAATTTCCAGGCCCGAACGAAAGAAATATTGGCCCGACCCGGCCCGGCCTGAAAGTAAAAAATTTGGCCCGAACCCGGCCCGGCCCGAACGAAAAAAATAATGGCCCGACCCGGCCCGGCCCGAAAGTTAAAATTTCGGCCCGAGCTCGGCCCGGTCCGGAAAAAAGTTTAAAATTCGGTCCGAACCCGGCACGGCTCAAGTGAATTTCTACAGAACATTGATCTTTAATCTTATGGAAGAGTTCTGACCAAAAAAAATGATGTTAGTCTTTTTTTTTTTTTTCCATGTTTATAATCTCCATTTATGCAGAAGTGCCGTAGTCTGCGATATTTCTGATTTTAAATGAATCTTTGTTTGTTGTATGTAAAGGTTTGAGTTATCACTAGTATTATTAATCCATATTCCCTGTAAAGGAGACAAAAAATCGAAAAAGCGGTATATGGTAAAATTCCCAAAGTCGAAATCGCTTTGGAACGAAAAAAAATGCATTCCCTTCTTAACAGATGTAAATGTTTAATATATTTTTTTCTCCCGTATTGTTGTATTCATTTTGCATGGATGAACATTTTAAAAGAAACTTTCAGTTTTCAGTTTAAAAAAAAATTCTGCCATAATCATTTTTTTTTTCTTGTGCGTGTGTGTGTGTTTAATTCTATTTTAAAACGCCTAGTAATCTACGATTCTTTAAAAGGAATAAATTCTAATGTTTAGTTGTAGAATAATGACGGCTTAAAAGTATATACTTTTTTTGCAGAAATTTTTGAACAAAGCCAAATATTACTGATTTATAAAAAGTCGAGAAAAGGATTTTCATATAGGAAGATTCAATAGGAACTGATTATTTTGGTCCATGAAAACTAGGAAGAATGGAATCAGTCTCGGCTTTGTACGGAAAAAAAAGTTAGGCCCGGCCCGATACTCCAGCAAAAAAATTAAAGCCCGAGCTCAACCCGGCCCGAAAAGATTAGTGACTAGGTTCGGCCCGAAAGGATTAGTGACTAGGCCCGGCCCGGCCCGGCCCGAGTCTTCAGAAGTAAGGCCCGAACCCGGCCCGCGGCCCGTGCAGACCTCTAGTGTGTACCACTATACAGTCACTTTATGATATCGTTTGCTTTCGTTTAGTTTTTATTGCATATTGTTCATTTAGTGTACTCTATATTTTATTTTCGTTGTTGTTATTTCTATAAAAAAATTATAAAAGGTAATATAAATAAAATATCGGGAAAGTGGAATTGTGTATCATTTTATATTATATCAGGAAACAACCCAGGGGTGATTCTCGTCCGAAAATTCCGAAATTTCCGAAAATTTAAGGCATCCTCTTCCGAAAATTTGAAATTGGGTTATCAGTTCCGCATAGTTGCCAACTTGTACGGTTTTGCGCGCGGAAAAAACAATTGCGTAGAAATGCAAATTTCGTGATAGGATCGCCAAAATAGCATACATTTCGTCAATATTTCGTGAAAAAACGACAATTTCGTCAATGTTTTTGTAAACGAACTTTGTCAAAAGATAGATGAAAAACGCCAATTTCCTGTGTGGATCGCAGAAAAAACGGCAATTTCACCAAATATCGCAGATAAAACGCTGATTTCTTCTGATGACTGCGGGCAAACGCCGATTTCGTCTAAAGATTGCGGATATAACGCCGATTTCGTTAAAAGATTGCGGGAAAAAAACGCCGTTTTTCATAAAAGATCACTTAAAAATATTTTGTCAAAAGAATATTTGAAAAAATACGCCGATTTCATCAAAAGATCGCGGGAATAAAACGCCGTTTTCGAGAAAAAATCACATAAAAAAGGAATTTTTGTCTAAAGATCGTGGAAAAAACGCCGATTTCACTTTAAAAAACATGGAAAAACGCCGATTTCGTCAAAAGATCGCAGAAAAACTGCCGATTTTGGCAAAAGATCGCAATAAATCGCCAATTTTGGCAAAAGATTGCAATAAATCGTCGATTTTGCCAAAATATTGCTGATTTCGTCTGAAGATAGTGGGAAAACGCCAATTTTCTCCGAAGATCACTAGAGGGGGGGGACTCACGACCCCCCCCCCCTCCCCCGCCGATTTCCGAAAATGCGTTGCGAATTTCCGAAAAAAAAATTTCATCCAGAATCACCCCTGTAAACAACCACCGAAATAAATAAAGATCTACAAAGCAGATTTGGTCAGGCAGCAACAGTTGTTATGCATTTGAGTAAGAGAATAATCACCGAGAAAACACAGTTATATTTTGATAGTAATTTTTTATGTTATGCTTTGTTGCAGATTTTGAAAAGTCATAAAATAGTAGCAGCTTGTACAGCAAAAGTGAATAGGTTTGGAAATCCACCTTTCATTTCGGAGAAAGCAGCAAAAAAAATGTAAGGAGTTTTATAGAAGAGCTATATAGTAAGGACAACGATATTGTACTTGTCAGATGGTATGATAACAAAAGTGTGTATATTGCAAGTAACTTTTTGGGGAAAAAGGAAACATTGATGTTGCTAAACGATGGGACAAAAATTCTAAGCAAAACATTGTTGTGATTCGACCAGAAGTTGTGAAGAAATATAATGAATCAATGGGATGGAGTTGATAAGATGGATTTTCTAATTGGCTTAGACAGAATTTTTATTCGGTCAAGAAAATGGACACTTCGCCTAATATTTCATGCAGTAGACCTGGCTATATGTAATAGTTGGCTTGAATATAAAAAAGATGCTACTGAATGTAATATTCGATAAACAGAAATTATGGATTTGTTACACTTCAAAATCACAATAGCAAACTATCTAGTGAAAGCTGAAAAACCATCAGCATCAAGAAAACGTGGTAGATCAAGTAAAACCGAAGACATGCTCCAAAAAATTCCCAACGCGATATTTCGCGCAAAAGCACAGATGTGAGACCATATAAGGTAATACAACTCGATGCAGTAGATCATATCCCTATCCATAACGACTGCAAGGAAGCAGGCCGTTGTAAAAGAAAACAGTGCAAGGGGAAATCACATTTTAGGTGTGAAAAATGCCAAATTTATCTATGTTTGAGTAAAGAACGCAATTGTTTCAAAGAATTCTACTTAAATGCATAGTTATCACAGCATTTGAAATTTAAACAGTATTTTGTAATAGTATTATTCTAAAACAGTATTTTGTAACAATAAAATAAAATTTATTTTTCCACCAACAGTGTCTTTTCATTATACTCTACCCTACACCCATTGAATACAAATGTCCTTGATCAAGGACATTCTCTAATTAAAAAAATTATGGTGATGAAAAATTTTTTAGATGATTTTTAGCTTATTAGGACCTTTATTAGCAATATGTAAAAACCTCATAATTTTTATTTCATTTTTAAAGTTTTCGTACTGAAAGGGTTAAATTGGTTATTCTGTATTAAACTGATAAGCTGCCATCCGTATTCAAAACAAAGTGAAAAACTTGGGCAACGTATTTTACCGAAAGCGAATGAATAAATTTGAAAAGAAAGGAGGGAACAACAACAGGTGACCAAAAGGAATAAAAGGTCGGTCCCGAGTCGAATTTTTAGTTTTTAACCTGGTCGGGGGTCGAGTCAAGATAGTTTTCATTCGGACCGAGCTTGGAAATTTCGGCCCGAGCAGACCATCAGAGAGCAGTCGATTACAATTCAAAAAGTATCCAATTCACATACACACACACACATTTTTTTTGTGTAAGGAAAAATCGTATTTGACTGGTAAAAACAGGAAAAAAAGAGAATCCTCTTAAATGGTTATTCTGTATTAAACTGACAAACTGCCATCGGTATTCAAAGCAAAGTGAAAGTCTCTCTCGGGCAACGTATTAACCCAAAGCGAACGAATAAAATTGAAAAGAAGGGAGGGAACAAAAACAGATGAGCGAAGAAAGAAAAAGAAAAAAGAAAACCGTGCGGCTGATCAACTATTCCAGTCAGGAAAAGAACCTCTGCCAAAGCTGGCGGCGAACATCAAAGAGGGACATCCAAGCAACAAAAGGAGGAAAGGGGAAAAGAAATTGGTCTCGCGCGAAATCACGTAATTGCACACGAAGCGTGAAGGATTACCAGAAGAGGATGAGGAGGAGGAAGGGGGGAGGGATGTGAAAGAGAAATACATAAATAAATAAGTAAGCCGCGGACATTTTTGTTGTTTATTTCTTTTAAGCGGTAATAGTTGTTTTTACGAGGCAGAGAGAAACGATGGTGTGTCATTTCGGCACATAAAGGGAATTCGCCAAGGAGAAACATAGATACGTCAATCACGAGGGGATAAGCTGCGGTGAAATCACAGATTTTGAAGGGAATTAGTGGAGAGAGAGATAAGCACGGGGCATGTTCCGAAAATGAAGCCTTGTGGTATGTCAACACGAGTCATGAGCACGATTGATAAGAGTCGCCAATAAATCTGTTTAGCATTAAAAAAGAACAATGCTTCCCATGGAAGCAATCTCATTACATATATATGTACATACAACATTATTATATGCTAAAGGGCAAAATTAGCATTAGCCACCGGCCACAGGGCAGTATACGAGAAATAGTAGCCAGTGAAAAATTGTCTATCAGCGGCCACCTTCTGGCCACCCTTTTTTCCCCTTTATTTACAAGGAGAGAATACAATTTACTTATATTTCATCAATGGTTCTACTTTTTTAATTTCCAATATATTTGTATTAACATATTTATTTAGACTATTCAGTTTTAGATAACTGGTATAGAAATTTTAACTGTTTAGTAATTTTAAATAAGGAAGTGGCCACTAGTTTAAACAAAGTGGAAAAAACTAGTCTTAGTGGCCACTAATGAAATTCCCCAATTTTGCCCTATATTATATGCCATCTTCATTAAGAATTTTGGTTCATCGTTATACCGGGTGTCCCAAAAATGACTGATGGATTTTAAAATTCAATAACTTGCAAACGGTGACAGCTATTTAAAAAAATTTTGTTGGAGGATTATGTATAATGTCAGGAGTTTTTTTTACTGTAATTTTTTATTTAAGTTCGAATTTCAAACAATAGGTGGCGCTGACGGCGATTGAAGGCCAGGTGATCAGTGCTGATTGAAGCGTCGACCTGGCCTTCAATCGCCGTCAGCGCCACCTATTGTTTGAAAATCGAACTAAAAAAATTACGGAAAAAAAAAAAAACTCCTGACATTATACATAACCCTCCAGCAAAATTTTTTTAAATAGCTGTCACCGTTTGCAAGTTATTGAATTTTAAAATCCATCAGTCATTTTTGGGACACCCGGTATGAACTTGTATCATAAATACATACATATAATACATATGTATGTATGTAATTACATATATACATATAATACCTTCTGAAAATTAAAAAATATATATCTAACAAAACCTGCAAGACGTTTCCCTTTTTTAGTAAAGGCAGAAGATCTTTCAGAAAATGCTGTCAAAGTTGGAGTTTAGTTTCCCAAGTTCCGAATGCGAAATAAAAAGAGAGGAATTGGGGGGGGGGGGGGAATCTGTCATTACGTGACCCCAATTGCCTGTAATTCAATAAGCAATTTACTTATACATAAAAAAAATAAGAAAAAGAAACCTTCCAAATCGCTTCAATAGTCAGGGTCACTAGTTTTATGCTTTTACGATTAAAAGTGAATGAAAAAGCCTCAAGTAATTGAGTAGGGGATTTCAGAAATCGCCTTAAAGCTACATTCACATCAATCCACTATTAATGTATCTGAGGTTATGTACGTGACCCCCCCCCCCCCCCCACTTCTCTGCGCATGCACATATACAGATAATTAAATACAGAGCTGCATCAAGCGACTATTTTTATATTCTGTTCGCACCAGTATTTTTTTCTGATATCAATTTTGAAGTGTATTTTTCTTGCAAATGTTGTCAAAGTTGGCAATGTTGTTGCAATGTTGGCAGCATTGGGCAGAAAATTTGAATAGAGGATGCGAATGTGTGATAAATTCAAACGCATGCCCGTGACACCAGAAAAGTGAGTAACCCCTGATCCATTGTATAGATGTACGCGTAAAAAAAAGCGAGTCAAATTATTCCGCTGAGCAACTCCTCATTATGAAAGTGTTAATTAGCGTTATTAACTGATAGCTTAATTAATGAAAAGATATTAGGATCTTGTTACTTTTTCTTCAAAAATAAACCTACCTTTATTTTAACACTGTTGAAATTCTGAAATGAATTTAATCAAGATAAGTTAAACTTAAAATTTTCTAAGTTTATTCCCAGAGTAATCACCACTCTGAACACCACCCAATCCCCGTTAAGTAGGACAGGTAAATGACCGAAATGTGCTAATGATCACAGAAAAGTTACTCGCCGCAAGTTTCTTTTCAAGTAAATTTCATTAAATACCAGTGATTCGGTGCGAGATATTCGCAGTGCAATCTTTGAGATAATTTGCTAAAATATTTTTCTGTATTTTTTGCTTAACCGTTAACTAATGTTACTTTCTAAGTTACAAACAGAAAATAACAATCGTATGTACAGTTATATTTTATTTTAAAATTGTTTGAATAACTGTTAAAATGAGTCAAAATTATATGAGTTTGGCCATATTGTGTAAAAATGGATGTTTTTCCTCCTTTTTTCCCCATTTCTCTTTTTCATTCCTGTGTATAAGAAATAGCATATTTTAAGAAATGGGGAAAGTGATAATTTTTTTTCAGAGGCATGCTGGTATGGGAGGGGGGGGGAGACTTTTATTTTAATCCAATAACAAGGATGATTGTTCAGAGGAATTTCTTAATTTTTGGAAGATAAATTATGTTGTAGAATATTTATTTGACCTTTTAGCATATTTTATTCGTTGTAAGCAAAGTTATCTTAAAAAAAAAAAAAAAAAAAAAAAAAATCTATTAATGCTTTTTTTTTTCCCATATCCCACATACCGCCTTCGATTTCTTCTTTATGTCCTGTAACTCCTGGATTTTTTAAAATAGAGCTTATACAGTACAATATTTTTGAGCCTACCCAAAAATTAAAAAAATATATTTCACCAAGTCTGTTTTTTTTCTTAGTATTTTTTCATGTTAGATTTGGTATGGTTATGCACTTATTGCGTGAAAATAAATAAATAATGCTTTTATAATATTAAAAAAAAAATTCCTCTACAATGCAAATCGTGATACCCATTCTTTTTCTCTTCCCCAAAAATTTCCCGCCAAATCACTCGGCCTAATCTTCTGTGCAAACCTCACACTGAGGTGGGAATGAAAAGGGGGCATGTTTGGGGGAAAATTATAGACCTCCCAAGATGAGAGTCTGGTCTATCTGTTTGAATTTCATGGTAGAAGAAAAAAATAAAAATAAAAATGATATGTTAAATTCTATTTGCACATGGAAGAGTTAGAACCATGTCCCGCAAATTATTTATGGGGCAGGTGCGACACCTGTATTATTTACTTTTATTGAATGCGCGTGATTTTGGAAAATTATCGCAGTTTCTGTTTTGTTTTAATTTCCACACGCAAATTATATGGCCTGTAATTGACAACAAAATAAGAAAAGAGGAAAAAAAGAGAGCATGATAAAGCAGGAAAAAATTAAATAAGTAAACAAATAAATATAGGTAATTTTATGTATGTGTTTTTAAAACCATTTTTGCATTATAATCTACGAGATCAGTTACCATAAGATTTTTTTAATGGTTGTTTATTTTATTATTTTTCTTTGTTTATTTATTTTTGCCGTTAGACATGCAACCAGACAATTACAGAAATTCAGAATAGAATGAGCGTGAGTTATTGTTATTGCAAAGCAGCAGTATTTTTGTGTATTTAAAATACATCCTACAATTCCCATTCCTTTGCATAAAATAAAATGATGAAATAATAATGATATTATTTGCACGTTAAGCGTAGCAAATGAGGTACGTACTATAAGAAAGTTCTAAAAATATTAAGATCTGTGTGTAATAGTAGACAGTATTTCGGATATAGTAAACTTTCTTTAGTGTTTCCCTGTTAATAATATCTGTTTTCTCTTAGCAGGAAGTAACTTATAGTAAACCTCAGCAACGTATATTAATTTCATAAAATGTGAATTAGTTTAATATTATTAAAATATGCCTCAAACAATATTTTTAACCCTATATCATTATGTAATGGAATATTTTTGTGTAGCCCTGTAAATTAATAAAAACATTCTTTGCACTACAGATTGTACAGAATGTATATTTTAGCATATACATCGTAGATGCATATCAATTTTATTATGTTTGAAAGAGTGTAACACCGTTAAAATGTACTTGAAACTTTTTTTTTCCATTGGCCGAATGTAATGGAATACTTTTGATTATCCCTGTAGTTAAGCTATGTATCAAATTTGAGATAATTCGACAAAATTCTGCAACAATTATATATTTTGAATTTCAAATAATTCTGATGGGTAGTTTTTTTTTTGCTCTGTTATATGCGGTCAGTCGTTCAACATCCGCAGAATGCTCAATGATATCATGTTCTTTTGCCTTTTCGTTAAGTTATAGTTGTTTCGTATTCTAATGCTTGTATAAGAATTCTCGCGAGCCCCTTCTCCCCCTTGTCAGCAAAAATAAGCAGACATTGGACCTCCCCCACCCCCTCTCACTGCTTATGTAATACGTGAATGTCCCCAAATTTAAAATTTGGGTATCAATTTGATTACAACATTTTTTTTCTTTTTAACGCGTACGAGAAATATTAATATTTTACAATTTTAAAATATTCAGCAATTTCAATACATATATATATATATTTTTTCCCCTAATGATTTGAATTATTATATTTCCCGTAAATTTTATTCATTCATTAACATTTTATTCTTTTTTTCTCCCCAGGAATTATCTTTCTCGCTCTGTGATGAAAATTCAGGAAAGAACAAGACAGAAGAAGAAATTCCCCTTCAAGGTAAGAAATAGCTATCATGGCACAATGATAAAAATTATTCTTTTTAGCCATTTCTTATTCGTTGCCAATCTGTCTTAACAAATATAGCTTCCGGGAATAAAGTTCTGATAAAAGATTGAACGGAAAGAATGTGGATAAAAGATGCAGTTATAATTTAATTTCGTTAATGCTCTTGTGATAATTTCCTTCATTAAAGTCAACGATATTAACATAAGATAGACAGTGGCTCACATTATTGAAAATAAATTCAATTTTTTATAGAGCAATTAACATTTATATAATTTTCGGTTAATTAAGCTAGCCTCTTTTACAAAACCAATCACTGACAATAAATAAAAAATAAACGATAATTATAACCTTATTTTCAACGTTTAGCGTCATTAAATCAAATTATAACTCGCAAATGTAATTAATAAACAGCTGTTAATTATACAAACGAATTTTCTTTCCTTCTTTTTTAATATCGATTTAAAAAAAGTATAAAATAAAACCGGATGATGTATTTTTACAAGGTGTACATTTTTAGCTGGTTGACATTTTGATTGAAATTGTTTATAGGATATTTGCTATAAACTGAGGGGCAGTAAAACAGACAGTCACCTCATCAAGTTTACTGAAATTTTAAAATTTGTTAAAACTCGATTTGTATATTAAAATGCAAATGATCTGCCTAGTCATATCGTGTTGGAAAATACCTAAAAACTTGATCAGTTGATTTGTAGGTTTACCGTTGTGTTTCCCTGCATCCAAAGATATGAAAACACATTGGCAAGCCTTCGAGCCAGCCACTAAAATCGGATTTTCAGATGCTTTCCACCAATATATGACTGGACAGACCAATTGCATTTTAATACACGAATCAAGTTTTAAGTAATTCTGGAATTTCAGCCTCCAACTTCATGAGGTGATTGTGTTTGTGCTGCCATCTCCCGGTGTACTAGTTTTCCAAGTAAATCTGCAAACCTATCAGAAATCAGAAACTTTCGGAAAATATACTGCTTAGTTCAAGGATTAATGCTAGGATAAATCCGCCAGACCTATATTATCCTGTTCCTGTTCAGGATAAAATAGCATTTCTTCTTTAAGCTTTATTCACTAAGGGGATAATTTAAGATAAAATTTAAAAATACGTCTTGCAACATTACATCTGACTGAACGTCATCCACTTTTGTGAAACTGAAGCGACATTAATTAGCCCTTTTTTTTAGCATGACTTATTTTCGAGTGTGTAGTTTTAATATATTATTAACAACGGAGCTGCTTATTCGATTGCAAAAGTAATGAAAATGCTAAATAAAAAGTTTTCTTATACAATAGTCTAATTGCACGTCTCTTGCAACCATTATTTCATGCTTATCCTAATAAAAACAGATTCTTGATGCTGCCATATCAGAAAAAGAAATATACGAGCAATAAACTCCACAGAAAAAGATGATGGCCGCCTGGGGGCGCGGAACTCCTTTTAAGTGTTAATGATCTTCGTTCGATGGGGGGAAGAGAACTGTATGCCCCCATTAACGATGCTGCGGCCACAAAAGGAGGCTATGATTTAAAGCAGACCTGTTTTTGCCAAAGGTACCGCCGCTTCATGATTTGACACTAGCCTGTGGCCTTTGCCCATTAACTGGGGGTTTCCGTAATCCCCCCCCCTTTCTCTTGCTGTTGTAGCACTGCTGCAATCAGGTTTTTCAAAAGCACAGGTAAATTCCTGGCAGTAAGATTGTTTATGTATGAAATGGCGCCATGCCTTCTGTGATATTAATGATGGCTTTTATGCTGCCACCTTTGTTTCAAAATTCTGCATCTAATTAGCGAGTTTCCTTTCAATTAGACAGATCCCCCTGACTGGTCGACTGATAGAATTCAATTTTCCTTTCGGAATACATTAACGTTTAGGAGCACTAATGTTCCATGTACAATTGGATAGGTTAGAAGGAAAAAAAGTACTTTGCTGCAAATCAGCGTATAAAAATGTAAATTGTACCAATCGATTAGTTATGTAACACCTACTAATTTACGCTATACTTAAAATTTGCTTAGGGGGTCGTAGTAATTGTACTGAACTCGAAAAATGTTTCCACACTAACTCCTAATTTTGACACATTGAATTCTCCAGTATTCCTCCTTAGTGTACTGGTATTTGATATGCGATTTGATTTATGATCTGATTTGATATACGAGGTGTTCACAACCCCAGTAGACCAAGTCCATTTTGAAACAAAATGAGAGAGTCCATTTAACAGATGCATAAAATCTATTTTGTCCACTCCCAAGTATGCTTTCACGTAATTTCTCATATGTGGCATCTATTTCGTTTACCGTTGGAGTGAATGAAACAGATTTTATGTACCTTCTACATGGACACTCTCTCTTTTTTCTCCCAAAATGGACTTATTCTACTGTTTGTAATTCCTTGGATGATTTCGCCGTTGTAGAGGGAGAAACATAAAGTGTATTCTTAAATTGCCGTGTTGAAAAGTTCCTATACTGAAAATTTGATATTTTCTGCACATTGCTTTATCCTTTTATTTATTTTTATTTTGTATAATCTAAAATCTATTTACGTATTTATATATATAATTCTGTATTACACACACACACACACACACACACACACACACACACACACACACACACACATATAGTGTAACATCCCCAGTAGTTGGCACATTAAGAATTTGTCTTTAAACTTACTTAAATTTTCATTGCCAAGAAATAAAATATTTACTTGCAAATATTTTTAAATCAAAGAGTGCATATCTGTGCATCTATTTTGCCCACTAAAAGCAAAAATATCTGAAAATATCTGAAGAAGTATTTTTATAAAAATATATTTATAAAAAGTTGCTGTAATCACTCGTGATTGTCACTTAGACTTTTACACAATTAAAGTAACCCTTTTCAACTAAACAAAACTGTTGTCAATTAAAATGTAAAATATATTATAAATCAGATAATAATAAATTGACTTGCATGCATTTCTTAAGCCAGAAAGAAGCATTTTCAACAAAAATTGGCTAATTTGAAACAATTCATAATTGTTTCGCTTTCCTAGGCACTATTGTCATCTAGTAGCATAAATCAAAGTTATAATCTTTAAAGTATATGAGCATATAACTGGTATATGGTCTTGCATTTTTAAAAGACTGGATATAAATCTTATTTTCGGACATTTTTGTAGGATGTGCCAATCACCGGTGCCTGCCAATTACTAGGGATGTTACCCCTATATATATATATATATTATGTTTTCCATTGCAATTAATCTTTTGGTAATTCAATTACTGTCTTATTGTTTTTCTAAAACTTATCTTTGAACTATGTTTTCCATTGCGATTACTCGTACAATTTAGAAATCATTTTTAGGTTTATCCTAATTTCTAATCAGAAATTAATCGCAATTAATGTGTCTATTTAGCATTGCCCTTGAGAACGAGCTAAATACCACATTTCCAATATTATTCCAATTTTTGCCAACTCCTATGTTTGATATAGTTTGTTATTTAACGAGTTATTCCACATTTTGATGTTGATTAGTATTTTCTAATGGTTTTCTCTCTCTCTCTCTCTCTCTCTCTCTCTCTCTCTCTCTCTCTCTCTCTCTCTCTCTCTCTCTCTCTCTCTCTATATATATATATATATATATATATATAGAGAGAGAGAGAGAGAGAGAGAGAGAGAGAGAGAGAGAGCATATTGAAAAAATTGAAAATTTGATTTTATATTAAGAATAAATTAAAATGGATATAATCGAAATTTGTAGAACCAAAGTAGAATCTTCACGTCCACAAATACTTTGGAACTACAAATAAAGTGTGTGGTTTCATCTTCGCATTAGCTATAAAAAAGCAAAATAATATGAATTTTGGGCTACCAACATACATAAAACCAATATTAAATGAAAAGAAAAAAAAAACATTAAAAATAAATCACCAACATTATTAAAATGAATAGAAAAGAAAAAAAAAATACAAAACATTATAGTCATCCCTAAAATGATGTAGCAAAATACATTTCAAGGTTTCTCTAGTATTATATACATTGTTCAGTAAAAAAGAAAGAATTGCTACATTGTTAAAGAATTGTTGCATTGTTACATTGAGCCTTTAATTTAGTAAACTCTTCTTCGCCGGCTCTAGTAGTATGCAGAGCTTTACCTATTGATGCGAAGATAACAACAGCTGTATACCTCACATTTAAATGCAAGAGCAAAACGCTCTCTAGAATGTATTTTTCTTTTTGAGATCGGTATCCCTTAAAGTATTAGTTCCACTCCGTTGGCAATGAATTGGTTTATCGTACTGCTTATAACAGATCCATAAAAGGGCCGTAAATTTTCGGCAAAGAATACAAGAACCTGAAAGCAATGGCGTCTTCACTGGACTACCGTTGAAGTTCCACCTGAGTTCTCAAAATAGAAGACTTAAGAAAGGAATGTTATTACCTTTGAAGAATTTTTTAGTTCCAGCTTACCTATTTCTAATAAAAATGCTGCCAATGAAATTTTATTATTTATAGGATTTGGGATTTCACATCCTAATTTTTTTTGTAATGTTAAAAATATTATCTACTAGTACCTATCCTCGTAACATTTATTTTGATATTTTCCTCATTAACTGTTTCATGTTTCGAATCTATTGCTGAAAGTTCTTAAATTTTATATTTAAGCAAAAAGTAATTGGTGTACCCGTACGTCGAAATCGGGAAATTACAGACGTTTGTTCTACAATAACAAAAGTCTATTATCTTTTAACAGTAAATTTGTTCTCATTTTATTTGGTTGCCATAGAGATAACATTAATGCATAGTTGCCAACTTGTAAATTTTGGGCGCGGAAAAATGATTGCGAGAAAAATGCGAATTTCCACAAAGAATTGTGGGAAAAATGCAAATTTTGTCAAAAGATCGCGGGAAAAAAAGGAAATTTCGTCAAAGGATCGCACAAAAGAACGCTATTTCTGTCAAAGGATTACGGAAAAAACTCTTATTTTCATGAAAGGATAGCGAACAAAAAGCAAATTTTGTTAAGAAGCGCATAAGAAACGTTGATTTCGTCCTCCCCCCCCCCCCAAAAAAAAAAAAAAAATGAAAAACGCGAATTTTATTAAAATATCGCGAAAGAAACGCGAATTACTGAAATGAAAGTAAAAAAAACGCAAATTTCGTCAAAAACTGGGGGGGGGGGGAAACCCATCAAAATTTTACCTGTTTTTGGATTTCATTCTAGATGTACATATCAACAGCTGGCCATTTCGATTGTTATTTATTGTACCTTTTGAGATAAAAACAACCTAGTGAAAACGCTCCCAGTGACTTAGATAGTTGATCATCGTCGTTATCCAGGCTCATTTGATGAAGCTTATATATTTTTTTGAACCTGTTTTATATATAATATAACTTTTCACAGTTATTGAAATAAGAGTTCAAAGACAACAGTGTAACAAGCAGCGGTTTCCTATTTCAATTCAGTCAATTATTATTATTGATGTTCCAATTTAACATCAATTATCTTTGAACTCGATTTACTTCAAAACGAATTTTCGTCGCTCGTATCCCTTCGCTTCTCTGAGGTCGTCATAATGTCTTCTTAAAAATGCACAAACAAGAACCGAAATATAACGATAATTTCAAATTCACAAAATTATGTCTAGATTTTTCACTAATTGTAAAAAAGTCTGGACATACTCCCTGTTCTGAAAAAGGACAATATCTGTTAGGTGATAAAGTGATTCGGATTGTCATCTCTTTCATACAGTCCTTTTTAATTCCCGAAACAAAAATCACCTGGCGCTTTTTTTTTTTTTTTTTTTTTTTTAAATCCGAAAAAATTCTCTTTTCATATTTACAAAATTATTATTAGATTTTTCACTAATTGTAAAAAAGCTGTTTGCAATTTCATAAAAACGGAGCCCTGTGAGAAAAGTCTGGACAGACTTCCTGTTCTGTAAAAGCTCAATATCTGTTAGGTAATAAAGTGATTTGGATTGTTATCTCTTTCATACAGTTCTTGTACCTCTTGAGATAAAAATCATCTGGCGCTTTTTTTTTCATCCCCAAAAGTACTTCTTTCAAAGTCACAAAATTATGACTACATTTTTCACTAATTGTAAAAAAGCTGTTCACAATTTCACAAAAACAGAATCCTGGAAGAAAAGTCTGGTCAGACTCCCTGTTCTATAAAAGGTCAATATATGTTATGTAATAAAGTGATTCGGATTGTTATCTCTTTCATACTGTTCTTGTACTTCTTGAGATGAAAATCATCGGGCGCTTTTGTTTTTTTTTCATCCCCGAAAATACTCCTTTTAAATTCACAAAATTATGACAAGTTTTTTCACTAATTGTAGAAAAGCTGTTCACAATTTCACAAAAACAGAATCCTGGGAAAAAAGTGTGGACAGACTCCCTATTCTAAGGTCAATATCTGTTAGGTAATAAAGTGATTCGGACTGTTATCTCTTTCATATAGTTCTTGTACCTCTTTTTTATGCACCTCTTAAAAATCCTGACGTTTTTTTTTTCCCCCCAAAAATACTCCTTTTAAATTCATAAAATTATGACTAGATTTTTCACTAATTGTAAAAAGCTGTTCACAATTTCACAAAAACAGGGCCCTGTGAGAAAAATCTGGACATACTCCCTGTTCTGTAAAAGGTCAATATCTGTTAGATAATAATAAAATGATTCGGATTGTTATCTCTTTCATACAGTTCTTGTATACCTCTTGAGATAAAAATCACCTGGCATTTTTTTTAATTCCCAAAAATAATCTACTAAGTAGAACCTGGCCATCCCTGGCGTTGCCATTTTTACCTGTTGACTTTTTTTCCGTAAACCTTTTTTTCTATTCCAAATATTTCTTTTAACTCATTTTTTCATTTTTTGTTGATATATATACTTTTACAATTAATGGTTATTATGCATATATGTTTTCTTAAAAATACACAAACAAGAACCGGAATACAACGATAATTTAAAATTCATAAAATTATGACTAGATTTTTCGCAAGTTGCAAATTGTAAAAAAGTATTCACAAAAACAGGATTCTGTGAGAAAAGTCTGAACAGACTCCCTGTTCTGTAAGAGGTCAATATCTGTTAGGTAATAAAGTGATTCGGATTGTTATCTCTTTCATACAGTTCTTGTACCTCTTGAGATAAAAATCACCTGGCGCTTTTTTTTTATCCCCGAAAATACTCCACCAACTGGAACCTGGCCATCCCTCGTTTCCTGGAAAAGAAATTACCCTGAAGCACTCTTCTGTTCCCAAGGAGGGTGGTCGGGAATCGTGGATCATTCCTTTCCAAGAAAACATGCTCCCCCAGATCTTCGGAAAGGGGGGCGGAGAGCGAACAGAAGGCGTGCTGTGCTGTTTGGTCGGCCGCTTTTGCCTTTTTGTAAAGTGTACCGGAAATGTTAGATCTTGTAGGGGTATTTTTGGGCCTACAAAGAGAGAGAAAGCTCCCCCTTGTGTCGAAGTATCGTTTCTCGGTATTCTGTGATGTGGAAAAGGAATGCAGTTCCTGGAAAAGCCGTTTTTTTCCCCTTCTTTTATTGTGTTTTGTATCTTGAAGTGGAAAATTGTTTACCATTGTGCTGTTGCCAATCAAAACTTAATAAAATTAAATAATCATACCTGCTAACATGTGAATTTTGAAAATCGTGAAATTTTTAATATATATTTTTACCAAAAAGGATCAAACCGAAATCTGACCTGTAGAAACATGGTAAACGGAAAAAAGTGACTGAAAAAATAAAAGAGACAAAACGTGACACGGAAAAAAAGTGAGAAAGAATTGATAAATGTTGAACTTATCTATAAATAAATGTTAAAAATTAAAGTGGAAACAAAAAGTGTATTTTTTATGTTCTGATCATTATCATAAGTATCTTCAGGTATTAATAGAATAAATAACGGGAATGTCAAAAACAAAATGTTTTTATTGATGTTGTGATTTATTGTTGATATTATTGCTTTAAAATATATTTCATTTTAATTAGTAAACCATAATCATTAGGTGATGTTAAATATTAAACTTTGTTTTATTAAGAACCGATTAAAAAAATGAAAATATATTTTAATTAACTGATAGCAAATTAATAAAAATAATTGTAAAAAAGTAAAACAAATGTATGCAAATATGTATTCAGTCGGATGGTAGTTTGAAAATTATAAAAAAAAGTTTAATATCATTAATTCTGTAAATAAAATCTAACATGCCATTCTCCCTCAATTCGTATTTCCCCCCAAATACCTTTAATACTATACATTTAACACTTTTTACCCAATAAGGCTTTTCTTCAAAATTTTTGTGAAAAGAAAACCAGGTTAATCAATTCTTATTTATTTACTTCCACACGATCATCCAAATTTCTCATAATACAATGACAGGTTGCAAGAAAATAACAACAGCTGATTCATAAAATCGATACACGTAGAACAATAAACCTGGATCCATTTCTAGTAACTGGGAAAATTGTCACACTGTTGTTTTCCGCACGCGGAAGGAGAGGAACAGCTTTTAATCACGTGACACACCAAGCCAAGCTGTTCCGATTAGACGTCGATAAATTGGGTGGGACTATTTTATATTCTCAGCAGGGGAGAGGTTTCGCAATTATTTTGCTTTTAAAAAGGATCTTTTAGTAGTGGTGTACTATGTATATGTAATAGTGACGTACTATGCGTAGTGCTTATGTAGCGTTATCAGCTTTTAGGTAATTTTACACCTCCTCCTCCCCTTCCGATATCATGCGTTATCATTTCATGACTAACCCCCCCCCCCCCGAATGATATCATTTCTAGAGTTTATTTCTTTTATTCGAAGTGATATACATAACTTATTTTTCGCATACTTTTATGATTAAAATTAAAATATGGTCAATAAAATATCGTTTTGCACACGAAAAAACTTTATACCGAATAAAACTTAAAAAAAAGTTACTATTTAAAAGTATTATATAATAGTGTTTGTTACATAATGCATTCAGCAGTAATGAAGTCCTGTTGCACTTGCCCCAAAAGGAGGGATGGGGAACTGATAGAAGTTCTCATCAGCAAAACAAATGGGCAACATCCAATTTTTTTTCTTTTATTTATTAGTAAACACAAACTTCACTTCAAATATACTTCACACTTCACATATGATTTCTCGAACGTGGTTATATATATGTATACAGTATACAGATACACATATGAAGAAAAATAGGAATATCGTTCGGGTATACCATATTTTGGAATTAAATAATTTTTAATAATTAAGTCATTTTAGTAATAACTTTGTATTTTCAAAAAAAATATGTAACAAGCTAAAGAAAAAAAAATGGATAACATGTTATTTTGTTTAAAAAAAAAAATCTTACAAATAAGTGGATTAAAAATGATAACGATATCAAAATACAAACCCTCTCTCCCCCTAGAGATATCTTACAATATCATATGCTAGACCACGAGATTCCCAGTTTTCCCTCTACTTCCAAATGTAAAGGTAACACTGCTTTTCAAATAATCCTTTTAATTTTTTTACTTTCTTTACCAAAATCGGGAAGTTTTTAGCGGAAGATTACTTTGACCGAGAAACTCTTTTGACCTACTTTTAGGAAGATGATTTTTCTATTTAAGGGTGTATTCGAAAAAATGATTTTCCACCTTCAACAGCTCGAAATTTTCCGATACAATTTCAGACTCATTTTTAAAAGTAGAAACATGAAACTTGCTGGGGTGATTTTTGAAGTGATGTAGAAGATGCCGTGTGAAGTAATTTTTCGCTGAATTAATTAGAATTTGATTTATGAGCAATTATTTTCTCAGCGTGACTTTTTTTTTCGTTCGCAGGTCTGCTGCTTCGGAAAATTTTGTCCAAAACATGTTTTTGATTGTTTTTGATGTTGATGTCATTGTTTTTGACAGCATTTTTTGCAACATTTTCTACATTTATCAATGAATTGATAATCACGGCACCTTGTATAGTTTCTAAATAAGAGAATTTGAAAGTTTGGTGCATCTGAGAGCAAAAATAAATCTAAAAATAAATCTGAAAAAAGGAAGTTTGGATCGAAATACACCCTTAATCCTGACATGGGCGCCGGCTAAGCGAAATCCAGGTAGGGGCAAAATTTTGGAACTACAGTTCGTAATCTGTTTTCAAAGTGGACATAAAATAAGCAAAACTAAGATATACATATGTATATATTAGTGGGACAGAATTTCCTTGCAAAATAAAGAGCCTACTCAAATCTATTTTCCGACTTATTAGGTGCCTTCGTATTTATGTAAATACGTAGCATTTATAATTGTCGTTCAGTCCGTCTGTCCGCATATAACAGAGCAAAAACTACCCAACTGAATCATTTGGAATTCAAAATATATAATTGTTGCATTATTTTGATGCGTCATTTCAAATTTAATGAAAATCGGATTTATAATTCAATTACAGGGACAATCAAAAGTATTCCGTTAGATTACGGCCAAAGAAAAAAAATTCAAATGCATTTTAATGGAGTTACACTCTTTCGAACATAATTAAACTGATAAAAATATACTTTTTGTACAGTCTGGTGTGCAAAGAATATTTTTTATTAAATTAAAGGGCCACGCAAAAGTATTACATAATGAAATAGGAGGAAACATTGTTTTGGGGCGTGTTTTAATTATATTTAATTATTTCACGTTTTATGAGACTGATACATGTTGTTGAGGTTTAATAAAAATTATTTCCTGTGTAATAGAAAACAGATAGAATTTACAGGGACACACAAAAGATTTCGGATACTTAAACTGTATACAATTTACTGCATACTATTACACCAAGTTCTGGATACTTTAAAAACTTCGTTATAGTATGAACGTACCTCATTTGCTACGTTTGACGTGCAATTTCCGACTTGTTAATTTTAAAAGCAAGCCCGAAAATGTGTCAGAAATTTTCAAGTTTCAAGTTGTTGATAGCGTGGAAAAAATATTCTTTTGAATACTGCCATTATTTAACATCAGAAGCAAGTTTATACTGACTCAAACAGAGAAGAACGTAAAAAAGAAAATAAACTGAAAACTTAATGATAAAATGTTATTAAATATCTGAATACTTCATATTGTACACAATCATTGTGTCTGTATCATATTGCATACATCAAAGAAACCGCTTTCCGGCGGTTTCTTTGATATTTATAATGAGATACAGAGTGATAATTGAAGAACGGCAAAGAAGCATGTCTTATTTTGAAAATTCAAATGTGCAATTAATTATTTATGATCTTTTCCTTTCTTCTGCAGTTTTCCTTGGAAACTGCACAAAAACAACAAATAGTAATCAAAATCCCATACGAAGTATAAAAATTTAGTCCTTAAAAAATAAATAAATAAAAAATAAAATTTGCCAATTTTTAAAAAAATATATTTAAAAAAATCGTTAAGGAAATTCCTTTTATATTTAGTTCACATTTCTTTCAAAATAAATTTTGCTTAAAATAAAAATAGTGGAAAAAAATATTGAAAATTAATAGAATTTATTTAACAAGTAGCTGTAATTAAAGGACAATAAATGTCACTTATTCAATAAAAAATAATTGAATAAAATAATTTTATTTCATTATGTTGCAGAACCTAATATTCCTTACTTCCCTTTTTGTTTTTAGCGATTTGAATGATATTCTATGCAATGATTCTTATAAGCGACATATGCAATAACTGCTTTTTTTTAAAACTTAATAGCTTAATTTTACATTTCTTTAACAGAATCTTTTGAAAATTATTTTGGTGTAAATATAACAGATATTAAAAATCTAACTTATTAATTCGTGTCTACATTTGAATTCAGAAATGCTGAATTTGAGAGTAAAATGTCAAGTTTTTAAGTAATCACAAATTTTGTTTTGTATTCTGTGGATTGTGGAAATATAAGCTGAAAACAGGGTGTTCCAAAAATGACGATCCATTTCTATACATAAATGGATGGATAAAAATAGATCGTCATTTTTGGGGAAGAAATATAGGCTTTTTTTTTAATTATTGAAAATGATTTTGATCTGAAATGGTGACCGTGCAGCAATTAACATCGTTTTAATAAATTTGTATGTCAAAAAAAAAAAAAAAAAAAAAAAAAAAAGATTTGTTTTAAACAATTAAATTAATCAGCGATTTATTTTAATTAGAGGCGGTAACTGCCTGCACATGAAAAACTTTAAAAATATTTCTGATTTATTGAATGTTTAGATAATGTTTATATGATCATGTATAATAATGCTGAAATAATGTTAAAAGATACATATCTTATATATAAAAAAATATTTTAAAATTGTATTTCATGAAACAGTATTATTCGTAATTATTATTTCTATTAAGAATATTGTAGCAATAAAATTTCATTTCTTTAATTAGTTAAATTACCTCAAGATTCAGACAAATCAGGACAAACTGAAAACAGAGAAGCCCTTGAAAAAGCTGATGAAGAGAAAAGTGAAAAACAAGATAACATGGTGCTTATATAATCCTTTTGTTCTATTTTCTTTAAAGATTTATTCTGCATAATTTTAAAAGTATAACTAGTGATAGTGTTTACACTGATGTATGATGAAATAGATGCATTTAAATCTCAATATATTTATTAAAAGGGGGAAAAGGTTTTAACCTATTAAAATTAAAAATTATATTATTAGTAAAGTAGCACAACCTGAGCTATCAATTTAAAAAGAGAAATTTTAATAGAGAAACTTTAAATACTAATCGGAAAAAAAATCAAAGGTTTCTCCATGCTAAAGAATCATGTTACAAATTGCTCTAAACAAGAGGAATAAAATTAAATTATCATACTAATAATAACAATATAAAAAAATAATCACCTTTTACAAAAGTTTAATATATTATCAAAGACTAAGATAGTCCAATTTTTCTAAAAATTGATTTATGTATTTTTTAATTTATATGTTCCATCTGTATCTGAATCAGAGAATGTAGATAGCCTAATATATGTCCCCTCCCCTCAACATACATACACATAAATATATTTAAATTGTCATTATAGATACTTAAATACTGTAATAGTAAACTAGTATAGAAGTTTATAAATGGTGTACAATTCAGGAAAAGAGATAACATGTCTGCAGCTTCATGCATATTATTGTACATTTTTAAGTTTTCAAAGCACACGAGAAAACCCACTCACTAATGTTAATCTAATATTTTTTTTTTTTTTTTTTTTTTTTTTAATGATATCTGATTTGCATTGCATAATTGAGATCAATCTGAGCAAAAGCTGTTTTTTACTTTTATGATTTTGTTTGCAATTTTTGTTTTATGAGATTGCTTTCCTGTTCGGAACTGATTCCAAAAAACAGTTGTTTTAATTAAAAATAACTGCAAACAAAATTGAAAAAGTAGAAAAGGGCCATTGTAGAGATCGACTTGTTGGCCATTATAAAGATCGCTATCCAATGGAAACAAGATAGCTTAAATTTCTCTAGGACTAACATTAGGTAAATGGGTGTTTTCATGTGACTGAAGTTCTTAAGATATTAGTAAGGCATTTATAGCTTATTAAGATTAATATACTTAATTATATTTAATTTTAGACTAATAATTTTATAATATATGTTTAAAAAAATGAAATTTTTCAAATGTAAAAAAAGTAATTATTTTTTAATGATACTGTGAAAAGTCATTTTAATGTTAGAATTGGATAAGCTGAACTTTTTTCTTTTTCAAGTTAAGACTGTTTGTAAGTTTATCTTAAATGTTCCTTGATAATGTTAAACCTATGGGCATGTAATGTATTCATATTTTTTAAATATCTCCTCAAAAATTAATATTTTTAAGTTTTTCTTGTATTATTCTTAAAGGATCTCCCTTTATTTAGATGTCAAAATATTTTAAAAATTAATAATTTTGTGTACTAAAGTCTTAGCAAAACTAAGTAAGCAAATAACATGAAATTCATATTTTAGAAATATTTAATTAAAAACAGTACAGGGAAAGAAGTGGAAAATATTATCTACCTGAAGAGATACAGTGGAACTCATTCAAGATACACCCATTTAATATACGTTCAGGGCCTTGGAGCAAGCATTCTGAAGGGCTCCCTTCTATTTATTCTATAGAATTTTTTTTATGAATAATATGGAAGTGACTAGTACTAAATTTCATGCATACTATATGTATGATGAAGTACAAATATGTTTCTGTATGCATAAATTTTGTAGCCGGTACTGCTCACATCTGTATACAGGACAATTCCAAAAAGATATCCAGAACTTAATTGAAAAGTGCTAGTCTGATAATGATAGTGGTATAAAAAAAATTACAGATGAGTTTATTTGAAAATTTCTCTGCAAATTTTTACTTTGCTTATCTACATACATTATAAGAAAATAGCAGGCTTAACGTTGGTCATAATTAAGAATTTTAAGTTATCATATTACAAGGAAACACTAATAAAGGGTTTCTTTTGAAAACAATAGAATACTAAGTTGTAATAAAATTTTGATGATTAATTTTCTAATGATATACTTTTGTTTTTTGCATAGGTAGAGAGAGTACTGGAAATAGTGAGGGATAAGGAAACCACACTCCTTTCCTAAATGCTTGAAAATGTATGAATTTTGGTCACTTTTGGCTAATTTTAAGTATTTGGCACCCTTTAATAAAAACCCTGATAACTATTATGGGGGAAGGGGCTAAAAAAAGGGGTGTCAAGGGCAAACATCCCCAGCATATATTGTGTCGTTATGTTTTTATTTCAGATACGAATGATCTATTGTCCCTTAAAAAAGAAACATGTATAAAATTATTCGGATAAGTTACAATCTCACTTAGGATACAAAAATCTTTTGATTCATTTCTTAAATGAGTTTCACTGTATTATATTTTAAAAATATAATCTATACATGTCCATAAGTTTAAATAGCATTACATGCCCATTAGTAAAGGAAATCTGAGTTATCATTAACCAAGAGTCTAAATGAACATTGACTTAATTACATTTTTATGCAAAAATTTTCACAAAAAATGCTGTTAATTAATAGTTATGTATATAAAGTCTTCTTTTTTCCTTTCCAGGAAGTAACCTGTAGTGTTTCTGTTGATGGCCAAGAGAAACAAGAATTTTGTTTCACTCTCTACGATTTTGATACTTGTGATAAAGTTAACAAACAGGTATATACTATTTAAGGATAAAAATGTATTGCATTGTAAAATGTTAATAATTATAATAATATTTAGACACCACTGTATAGGGTTAGTCTAAGTGATTCATTGGGATTACAAATACTGTGTATTTACAAGTATACAACATACAAACTGGCCTTCATAGATGGGTGATACATGAGAATACACATACAATTACCAAGTTTCTGATATACGTTACAAATGTTCAGTATATGTGCCCTTAGCCACCAAACACATCCCGACAATAATCCAGTAACATGTTTCTGATGTCCACTACAGTAGTAGTGATGCATTCTTGCAATCAAGCCATGAGGTGGGCTTTTAAATTTGGTGAGTGTATGTATCTTGTTAACGTATCACCTATCTTTGTAGGTCACATACCTCTCAATGCAGTATTTTGAAAGTGAATGAATCATTTAGGATAATCTTGTATATTCTATTGCACAACACACATACACAATTTGAAAATGTATTTTTCTATTTTTAGAGATTTTCACTGTTTTATGCTAATTCTATTTTTGTTAAGAAGCCTTCGTGAGATGTGTAGCATGAAAATATAATAAATAGCATTAAAAATATTAAAAGTAATACAAGCTTAACAAAAACAATCAAGTGCAAAATGAGGACATATACTAATGTCAAGTCTATCAGCTTGAATCGCACAAACCATTTGGAATCATCATCCTTCATTCAAATAATCACACATTCGCCCTTGTACAAATCTCTCAGTTCTTCTAGTTAAATTTGAAGCTTTTATTTTTATACACAAACACAGTAAAATGCAATCAATTTTCATGCTTTAAAAATGTGCATTATATGGAATATACAGTAATTACACTAACTATGTATTATGATGTTAAGAGGCTATTTAATTTGTTCAAGCGAAAACACTTACTCGCTAATGTGCTAATGTTAATCCTATGAGAGAAAAATTTTCAAAATATTTCAATTTTCTTCCCCAATATTTATAAATGTTTTTATTAGGTAACTGCAATCGGATCTCTATAAAAGTATTTTTTTTTTTACTTTTTTGATTTTGCTTACAGATATTTTAATTGGGATACTTTCAATTTCAGAAGTGAAACGTCATAAATAAAACCTTCCAAATAAAACTGATAAATTATAAAATGACCTTACTAGAGATCAATTCAATAGAATATATATATATATATATATATATATATATATATATATATATTGAAAATGGAAACAATACACATTTAAAAAGCTTGTTTATAGGATTAACTTTGGTGAGCAGATGTTTTTGTGTGAGTGAAGTAGCTCCTTAAAACTGCATTCTATACCCTTGCTTTCCTTTTCTTGATTTTATGCATAAACAAAATTTTGGATAAATAATATATTGTATTAATAATATGATAAATATTGTGCATTTTGTTACTTAGAGGATCTGTAGAAATTATTTGCCAGTGACAAGGATAACACTGTATTAATTAGCATAATTTTTTATTAATAGTATAATTATTAAAACTACTTACTTATATAATACTTAAAATTAACTAGTATAATTATTAATATTATAGCATAATAATTATTTCAACTCGCACATCTAAATTTTCTTAAAATCAGGTAGCAGAAAGTAGAAGACTGGAAATCTTTTAGGATTTCAATGAGATTTTTTATCATTGGATAGCTGAAAGCTGAAATCGATCTCTAATAAAGTCAATTTTTTTTTTGTTTACAGGTATTTTTAATCAGGACACTTTTATTTCTAAAACGAGTTTGAAAGTAAAAACATTCTTTGTTTAAAAAAAAACCTGCAAATTAAATTTAAAAAATAAGGAATGGCCTTTGTAGAGATCAACCTTACCTCTTCAGTGCAAAAAAAAAAAAAAAAAAAAAAAAATAAATAAATAAATAAATAAATAAATATAAATAAATAAATAAATAAATAAAAAATAAATAAAAAAATAAAAATAATTATTGAAATGAAAACGAGATCTTCAGAAATTTCTTCAATATTATTAACATTAGTAAGAGGTTTTTTTTGCATGAATGAAATAGCCTCTTAATGGAAAATGCTCTCAGATTTCATTATTTCTGAATAAGAACACTTACTAATATTATGCATTCACAAATGAAATAAAACTTGAAAATATGCCAGAATCTAGCCAATCGAAATTTGAGATCAACCTTAATTGCTTTATTAAAACAAATTTTACTTTGATATTAACTTGCTTAGTTTGATTTTAATGATCCAAATAATAATTTACATTTCTTTTACAGGATGTCGAAAAAGTTGTCGTCCGCTCAGTGTGTGAAGCCCTCGGAAAAACTCTAAAACTCCCTCCATCTGGCAGTCGTACTATTAAAGTGAAGTTAGCCATATCTCCAGACAGCAGTAAAGATAGTGATACCAAAGAACCCCAGGCGGATGTAGTAGACTGGCCGCCATCTGAGCCTACAAAAGTTGCTCCTCCACCGTCCAACAAGCTCAATGACTGCTGTAGTGCTCAAAGTGCTAATACTACATCCACTTATTTACCATCCTCTCATTCAGAGAAACCGCCCAAATACTCGAGTCCATCTGTGACGAGATCACCCCAAGTGATGCGCATGTCTTCTTCGGACGTCAGAGCCATGCAGTCCCCTAAACTGCGTCCAGCTCGACAGACACGGCTTCATAAACATGATATAAAGAATAACCTTAGGGAGAAAATAGTCATGCAAATGAATGCTACAGATAATAGGTACTTTTTTTTTTTTTTTTTTTTTTTTTGTACAGGCGCCTTGCATGTGACATTACATACTTCATCTGGTGTCCAAACATAAGGCAAATATGGTGTTTTCACATTTGTAAAAATAGTAATTTGCGCTTCATTTTTTAAGTACTTAGAAGAAATAATGCAAGAATAAGAAAAATCAAAATTAAACAGAAAGACCACACATGCTTTAAACGGCAAACATAGAGTTGTGATGTTTTGTTTGGGCTCCAGATGTGCACCAGATTAGAGTATCATCCGTGACATCAATGCAATGGGTCTATTTGTAATGAGTTGTACAGATTTGCTAAGACTCCTGATTTTGGCAGGAGACTTTCTGATTTTCGCTTGTTTTTTCATACTCCTGATTTTTGGCAAATTTCTCCTGATTTTTGTGTGCATTTTTATATATTCTATTTCACAATAAACTATTCTGTGATTCAGAGATGAAAACTCTAGGACAGGTGTGGTTCTTCTTTAGTATGATCGATCGGTAGTATTTTATGTGATACATTACATTTAATTTCATTATAAATGATGACTCGTGATTTTTTTAATTCTTATGAACATGTTTTGGATTATTAATAATTTGTCTTTATTAAGACTTATTTAAGATCCCTTTGTATAGTTGTACATAAGTTTATGGGGAACAAAACATCTCCTTCCCCTCTTCTGTAAGATGTAGTTAATTTAAAAGTATATTAAAACATCCTAAATGTCATATGCTTAAATGCATACTACTTCTAAGAATTCTACTTCTAAGAAATACATATTTTCTTTATGTGAGTAAGAGTGACATTTCATTTTAATTTTTAGTATTATTAAGCTCTACTTAAACTTGAGCTAAACATGTTTACACTTAAAATTTAGTAAGTTTTCATTGGCAAAAATACATTACCTGATTTCTGAAATGAAATCTCCTGATTTTTGGCTATCAAAACTTGGAAAGTCTGGTTACAGTATACTTTCTCTAATCTGCACAGTTCAGGACCAAAGTTTTAGCGAATTATAGAATTTTGTGGATTATACACCTTTTCTTTGTTTACAGCCTAATATTTGGAATTTATCAATCTATATAGTAAATACAGACTGTAAATAACACAGAAATGAAAGAAAATATTTTTTTTGCATTAAAAAAAATTATAATTCAGTATTAGAATTGCATTTAAATGATATGATAATACAAAACTAATAGAAAACATTGTTGCTTATTTTTAAATTTATTGAACAATGAATAATAGTGGTTTAATAGAAAAAAT
>OZ025303.1:126037098-126105098 GCA_964019185.1 Maratus speculifer | reverse complement strand
CATATCTGCTTTGAATATTTTTCTACTTATCCCTTTTCTCTCTGCCTTTTTTAAGTCATGTTTCAAGATTAAATAAACTAGCGTATTAACTCCTTGTGAGAAATATTAAGTGTAAAACAAATCTACTTTAAATATTTTTCTACATATCGTTATTTTTGTTCATTCCTTTTAATCATGTTTCAATATTAAAAAAATAGCATATTAACTCTTTGTGTGAAATATTCAGTGAAAAAACAAATCTACTTTGAATATTTTTCTACTTCAAAATTTCATGTACTTTTTCAGATATATTTTATCCTTCTTTAACGATGCAGAGATTTCTAAAGTGATTCAGAGACGCAAAAGTGGAGAGGGAGGGGGGGAATTTTTAGCATTTTTGTTTAAAAAACACGCCAGGGATTTTAAAATAGATCTTAATGTTGTTTTGTTTGTATATGGTTACTGTACTTTCTCCTAGTATACTTCAAAAAAGTTTTTTTTTTCAAGATTTATTATATTTAGACTAATATACCTTAATCTTTGTGAAAGATAAAGTTATGAACTGTGCTGTGTCTTTATAGTTATGTATTCTTTAAAATATTGGGGGATATTTTGTTTTAAGTTAAAGTTTTCAAAATATGACTCTAAAAATAAAAGAGCATCAATATGAAAGGCTTTTTATTTAAAAAACAATTAATATTTTTTAAATGAGTAGATTTATGAAAGACTTTTTAGATTGAAAGTAAGGATTTAAATTTAAAAAGTGAAGATTCACCGCCAGATGTGCATCACCAGAAATTTAATGACGTAACTGATATGTAACGACTGAATGGTCTTGATTATCAGAAGGAAAAAAAGTATGTCCAATGTTTTCACTTCTAAAAGGGAGCTAAAATTCACAAATTTTTACTTACGGGTGCTGGTCACTCAGCTTCCGAGCTCCCTCCATAACGTTAAGTCTATGGTTGTTTGATGCATTCGTATATTTAAATATATTCTCAGGAAATTAATATTTTTAACTCTTATTTTCTGAGCAATTTTCTTAAAGTATGTCTCATTTTTTTTTCTAGTTCTGAAAATATTTCTAAAATCTATGCTGCTATTTTCTGATTTACCTTTATATTCAATTTTTGTGTTGGAACGCATCAAACTGGCAATTTTTTTATTCAGAAACTATACAATATTCCGTGTTGTGGATTTTTTTTTACAGAGGTAGAATATATTGAAAAAAGTTGCCAACTTTGGCGTTTTAAATCAAATTTCTCTAAAAGAGAGAGTTGAGAACGAAATAATGGCCGTGATGTGAAGATAATTGTTTATAAATTTATTGTTATTTAACGAATCTTTCTCAAACGCTTCTAAGTGAATTCCAATGGATTTTAAAATAACATGTTCATATGTGTGTCTTTTTGTTCCCGGGTCTTGAATTATTGTAAAAAATATTCCAATAATCATAAAAATTCTGTCGCAGAGAGCAATATATTTTCAATTCCTTAAAAAAATAATTATGTTGAAATAGTTTATTTTTATATCAATACATAATTGGGTATAAGAAACTGAGTTCATCATCTTCTACAGTTTTGCATTAAAAATAAGCAAATTGTGAAGAAAATTAAAATTAAAAAGGTTATTTATTACCCAGTTAAACTGTGTGACATTGAGATCACAGGCTATGCACACTAATTGTAAAAACAAGTTAAAGGGAGGAACTGGTAGCTGCCTATTTCCCTCTTAGAAACTTAATCATTAAACCTCCAAAACTATTCAGGGATTTACGTTATCAGAAAGAACATACATCCAAAAATTGAAGCAAATCGGATAACTCTGCATAAAAATTCTTTCTCTAATAAAAGGGGTGAATAATTGCCCATTCCCTCCTTTATTCTTAACAAAAGAACCCCAAAACAAATTAGCTAAGAGTCTTATCAGTACATATATCCAAAAATTTAACCAAATTGGTTCATTCTGCATGAAAAACCATTTACCTAAATCTAAAGGGGTAGCACCCTAAATCATCTTTTTATACTTAAAAAATGAATCCTCAAAACACCAAACCATCCAAAAAAACCTTTTACATCCCTAAATTAAAGGGGAGTTACCCCCGTCCTCCCCCTTTATACTTAACCATAATCATGTAGATGCCTCATCAGAATGATCCTATAACTAAAATTTGACTGGAATACTAATTTTCCATGAAAACCCAATTTTTTTTAATTAAGGAGGAGGATTATCCCCTTGATCCCCCCCTCTTACACTTATCCAATGAACTCCCAAAACTAAACAGGGAAGCGCTTATCAGACTAAACCTATACCCAAAATTTGAAGCAAATCGGATATTTTTATCAGGAGTCATCGAGTTACGTACGTACATACATATATACAGTACGGATGGACACATAAGCTCTCACAGGCGTTGACAGCCTGGCTAAAAAAATCAAAACTAAATTTGTAGTGGTTACCCGTATGGCTTGTAATGTAGTTTACTTATGTCATAAATGAACAAGCGTCAGGTATAATAAGAACTGAATCATAATTAATATGATTTCAGAAACCGACTGGTATTTAGACGGAATGTACACATTATTTTACACTAGGCGTATTAAACATTTTTAAATTTTATTATTTTATGAACCACTCGATATAGATACACATTTTTAAAAAAATAAGTCCGTGTTTAATTTTCAAATAAATCATCTTTTTTTTTGTTGTTGTTGTTTGTTTTACTTTAGATCTTTTTTCAATTATTTTCAAGTGAATTTTAATTGAATTTTAAAATACCATGTCCATTTGTCTGTTTGTTTGTCACTCGGATCTATAACTATTATTAAAAAAAAGGGTAACTCTTATCGCAGATCGCACAAAAGGTGTCGTTTCATATTTCTTTCAAAACTACTTATCCTTTAGTTAACAAATTCAAATTGTTAATTAATAATTATTAAATTTTCCCATGGATGATAGCACTAATAAATTTAATTTTAAAATAATTATAAATGAAATTTATTTATTTTAATCAAATTAAAATTTCTCCAAATAAAATTATTTAAATAAAATCCAATATATAGGTTTAGTCCATATATATATATATATATGTGTGTGTGTGTATATATATATATATATATATATATATGTGTGTGTGTGTGTGTATGTATATATATATATATATATATATATATATATATATATATATATATATATATATATATATATATATATATATATATACAGAGGTGTGAAAATTATTAGAATAATTGAGATTTTTTCAGTTTTTCTTGATTAATGTTATACATAATTGCAATGCTTCATGAAAGGCAGTTTCATTTGTTGATTCAGTCAATTTTTTACGCATTTAGAACAGTTTTTGGGATATAATTTTGTTAAATGTTGGCATTTCTTAAAAAGAAATATATTTGGTCCAAAGTAATCAAATTGTTTGCACTGTAACAAATTTGTTTGATTAACAAAAAAATTTAAAATAAGATTTTAAAATTTTCTGCTTGCTTTGCGTGTATTATCTTTCTTTTCTTGAGTTGGAATCAGTATTATTTTATTCTTAAAACAAATCTTTTTGCTGTTTTGCTTAGTTTATACTAATTAGTGGCTTATTTTTTATTGTCAAAGGATTATTGTGTGATTATGGGTATAGTGTGATTATGGGGATATTTCACCTAGAAAAACTTGCTGAGGTAAAGAGTATTATCCAAGAAATTAATTATACACAGCACGAAATCGCTAAAACAGCAAAAATTTTGCAAGTATGTGTGAAGATCTTTGGCCTTCAAATGTGAATATGAAAATTTTAGAGTAGGAAAATGCTGAAGGAAAAGAAAATTTACTGCAAGATCAAAAAGGAAATTAATTCAGAATGCTAAAACTAACAGAAGAGCAACTAATCATGAACTAAAAATCTCATTGCAAGCGTTTGGAGTACTTGTATGCGATTCTTCTATTCGTAGAAAACTTCTCAGCTGGACTTAGTACTCACCATTCTCGAAAAAAGACTAACATCATATCTACTATGACAAAGAAGGGATTTGTCTGGGCAAAAATTGTGCGAAAACAATTTGGAATTGGCTGGACCAAAACGAGAACTATTAATTTTCCCGTAATTAATCAGTTGAACTTAACTTGTTCATTTCTTTTCTTGAAATCATGTTTTTTGCATACTGAATGTTTTTTGCATACAGAACTGTTTATAAATTTGATTAAAATTTTCTTTATAAGAATATTTCGCTACAAAATACATACCTTAAGTAATTTCATATCCCTTAGGTATATGTTTTTCTCATGAATCAATCTTTACGGTATCAGGAGAAAACAATCAGTATGTCAGAAGAATGAGAAATTAAAAATGAGAAATTTTCCATAAATTGCTTAGCACAAATGGTCAAACATCCTACTAAAGACATTTTTTGAAATGTGATGTCTTCTCAAGTTACTAGACGTTTATACATTGTAGAAGGCATAATGGACCAGTATCAGTGTAAAAAAGTGCTTAAACAAAGAGTAATTCTACAATTAGAAGACCGTTTCCCAAATGAAAATTTTATATTCATTCATAATGAAACTCCCTCCCATAAAGTTTAATCTGTGACTAAATTTTTGGATGAAAAAAAATAATAAAACCCTTCGATGGCTTGGAAACAGTCTAGATATATATCTCATAATGAATATTGGGCCATTGTAAAGAAAAAAATTAAAGGAATGCATCATTACAAACAAGAAAGATCTGATAGAAAGACTCATTGGAATTTGGCACCTGACATCGAAATACAAACTAATTGACAAAAACCAACACAATGTTAGCCAAAACGTATCAAATCTTTAATAAAAAGCAAGAGAATGCACACTAAATATTAAATGTATCATTATTTTTTAAATAATGTGCTATTTCTATAATATATCAAGATTTTATTGTAAATTTCACAATTATTCTAATAATTTTCACACCTCTGTATATATATATATATATATATATATATATATATATATATATTTAATTACAAGCGGAGATATAAATAAAATTTCTAAGTTCTGAAAGCGAAAAAAATTGTTTAAAATTAAATTAAAAATGCTAAATAATTAATAAATTTTAAAAATAAATAAATAATTGGACAGTAAAATAAATTCCAAAAAGTATTATGAATGTCACATGAACGAATAAATAATAATATAAACCCTTAAATTGGCAAAAAATGCGAAATTTCTTTTTATTAAATTCATCTTAATATGAAAATTTCAACTTCCTGCATCGGAGTTCAAACTAAAATCTTTCTGTTTACCAGCGAGATGATTTATCTCCAAGCTATTTACCTGCAAGAAAAACGTTGAAAAAATTTCAACGCTCTCTTTTAAAATTTAAATCGAAAAATTGAGTCGATAATATTGAAAAATATTAATTCAATTAAAATAATAGACTTTTAATATTATCAGTTCATTTTATTTTATTTTATTTTATTTTATTTTTGTTTTGTTTTTCTTCTAATTGTTTCACGCAAGTTTAAATAGATATAAAAATTATGTATGAAACATAAATTAATAAATTAAATAAGTCACGTAAAAAATGCGTTTTTTTTTTTTTTTTTTTTTTTTTTTTTTTTTTTTTTTTTTTTCATTATATTACATTATATTTATCATCTATTTTGACTCGCGAAGTGATTTTTTTTATTATTATTATTAAGTTGCTATTCATTTAAATTAATAGCCATGTCTGGTGACCAGTTCGGTCTCTCCCAAATTTGTGCTAAGCTTTACAATATTTTACTTTTATTCATAATTTGTGTGTATTGTCATTTACTTGTGTATCTTCACTAAATCTGCAGATTCTGGTAGAGAAATCGACAAATCTATGCGATCAAGGCAACATTTAGTGTTCTGGTTGGCACGATTGGCGAAAAAATCCAAAAACAGCGCCAACAAACCGTTTAGTAAATTCTTTAATTTAATGATAAAGTGTTTTGAAGGACATATTAAGCGAAACCCTGTGTACCTCTGTACAAACCTCTGTGCGATCTGCGATCACAGCTAAGCACTTGTTTTATAATTATATTGTGAATAATTTATTTTTAAATGTAAACATGAATTATAAAGAAAAAAAAAACTTTGAGTACATGATCGTCGACATTTTTGATATAAACTAATCAAATGTTCAAGATAATGATAATAATAATGATAAACTAGTTGGATGTGCCAATCCCAAAACTTTCTTCTATCTCATACGTACATTTTATTAAATAAAAAAATAGTCTCTCATTTTAATGCTTTAATAATTTTAATTCAATACCATACCAACTTTGATTTTCAACTTAAATTTCTGCTGCAATCAATTATTCGGAGTAAAAACGAATTTCCGTCTCTGCACGAGCCAATGGACAATAGAATGATAGGCAGATTTTTTTTTTTTCAAATTCAAGGAGGGCCTACTTGCCTTACCAAAAAATAATCATATGCAAAAAATTTAATTCAGTTCTAAAACTAACTTCATACACTTTTACGTGGTGCAATATTGAAAATGGCATAAAATTCGCTATTGCAGCGCCCCCTTCCGGCGGATTTTTTTCAGATTCAGGGCGATCCAACTAGCCATAGCCATACACTTACACAAAAAATTTCGTTCAATTCGATGTATAACTTTATGTACTTTAGGTCGGTACAATATTGAAAACGGCACAAAAATCGCGATTGCAGCGCCCCCTTCCGACGGATTTTTTTCAAATTCAGGGAGGACTTAGCCATAGTCATACACATACACAAAAAATTTGGTTCAATTCGATGCATAACTTCATATACTTCTGGTCGGTACAATATTGAAAATGGTAAAAAAATCGCGATTGCAGCGCCCCCTTCCGGCGGATTATTATCAAATTCAGGGAGGACCAACTAGACATAGTCATACACTTACACAAAAAATTTGGTTAAATTCGATGCATAACTTTATATACTTTTGGTCGGTACAATATTGAAAATGGTAAAAAAATTGCGATTGCAGCGCCCCCTTCCGGCGGATTATTATCAAATTCAGGGAGGACCAACTAGACATAGTCATACACTTACACAAAAAATTTGGTTAAATTCGATGCATAACTTCATATACTTTTGGTCGGCACAATATTGAAAATGGCACAAAATCGCGATTGCAACGCCCCCTTCCGGCGGAATATTTCAAAACTGAAGGAGTACCTGCTTTCCACAGCCAAAAATATTCACAAAAAAATTGGTTCAATTCTATGCATAACTTCATACACTTTTTGATGGTAGAAGGGCGACATACACACAGACAGACACACACACAGACACACAGACACACGGACAGACAGACATTTTGTAAAAACATGTTTTTTGGAATCTCTGACCCCTAAAAAGTGTAAATCTGTCGAAAACCGGAAGTCGAAAAAAATTTCGATTACAATACTTTCTTCTATTGAAGATAGAAGAAAGTAATAAATTTTTAGGGGTTATTCGTCATGAATGAACAAATCAATACGACGCATTTCCTGTCCAGCCCTGCTTTAAATTCTGTAAAAAGTGCCAAATAACCACGGAATTTTCGTGTGTTCTTGATGCAAGCAATTTAAATATTTCGTTTGAAAAATAGCACGTGTGCTGGGCATGGTTTAAATATACAAGAAGGTATAGAAAATACAAATGTATTATCACTTAATTTTCGTGGAAAAAAAAAAATGCTTCAAATCTCTCCGAAATCTTTTAATAATACACTGAAAAAAAGCTGTAGCAGAGATTTACTGCAGCAGAGATTCCAGACAATGTCCGTAAAAAACGGACTTTATTCCTATATCAACGAACTTTGCAATTAAATTAACGGTTTTTTGCCGTAAAATAAAAAAAAAAAAACTACGGAAGTTGACCGTTTATGTGAAAAAACTGACAAATTCCGTAAATCTACTGGATAATTCACGGTAAAGTTTACATTTTTTAGAGTGTAATATAAATTAAGATTTCGAAGAAGTCTGTTTATATGCTTATAGTGACTTAATAAACTGGCTTATGGTTATTATACATGTTATTATTATTGTAGCTACGAATGAAACAAATGCTGTGGTGAACATCACACAATTGCTACGATTTTTTAAATACCTGTCTATGTGAAACAAGAAACATAATTTCAGGATAAAATCAGATCTATTTACTGAAGTACTCTTACTACTATTCTTATTATGGAAAAAAAAATCCAGCTTTTCCAATATACCACCCAGAAGGTTCTCTTTCATTTCATTTAATTAACTCTTTCATATAACTCGCCAGATAAGCATCTCCCTTTTTTTTTTCTCTTGGGTTCAAAACCTCGAAAATCACTTTATCTTTCTCTAAATGACCCAGAGATTTTTCAAGTATAGTCTTTACATTATCCGAAGCTAAAAAATGCCAGTAAGCTTGTTTATATCAACTACAACTTTGGTTTATTTTTATTAACAGTTATATGACTTTTTTCCCTCTTTTTTAAAGATTTATATTTCTTCTCTGTCTTTGTTTCTAAAAAAGTACCTTTTCATGAAGTTATATTTTTATCACTAAGCTCAAACAATCCAATAAAATGCCGCGTTATAGAATGTTTTTCTTTCATTCTTTTTAGGAAGCTACACTGTAAAAAAAAAAGGGTCATCTACTAAAAAAACTTTAGTAATCCTTGTAATTACTAAAAAATGTTTAGTAATCTTAGTCGGTTACTAGAAAATCTATAAGAATTACTAGAAAAAAGTTAGCAACGAAAAGAGTTACTAGTTTTATATTTTTAATAGCTATTACTAAACCTCACTTGGCGTGGCCTCGATAGCATAGTGGTTATAGTAACGGACTCCAGGCTGAAAGGTCCCGGGTTCAATACTGGACAGCGCCAAGTACGCCCCGAATGTATGTAGTGTAAGTACTCTATAATAAAGGGGTTATGAATTTCCTGTTGGAGCTGGTCGCAATGTTTGGTGCTGCCATCTATTGCGTTTTTGCCGAAAATCTATCGCTTCAGAAGTCTGGATGCAGCTCGAAGGAAGCTCCTGCCCTTCGGATGCACGTAATTGTTATTAAAAATAATTTTGGAGCTATTACTAAAATTTGCTTGGTGGCTCATACTAAAAAAATTTAAGTTAGTTATACAAAATATTCTTTTGTTCAATTTACAAAAGAAATGCTTGTTTCGCTTGCAAAAAAAAGTTTGTAATGGTTACTAAAAAATTCTGTGGAATACAAATTTACTAAAAAATTTTTAGTAACCTCTTGAATTTTTTTTTTACAGTGTAATGGCATATAATCTCCATCTTCTTTTATTTTTTCTAAGCTGTGCCTCTTTTTTATTTTTCAAGCTGTATATTAACTTAGGATGCCTTATGTACAATATTTGATTTAACTACATGCCGAAAAACTTTTATATGTATATTTATTGGTAAATATCACTGGTTTTATTTATAGAAAGTTTATATTATTCGCATCTTGACAATTCTATTTTGGTTCTGCAAATTCCATTTGTATTCATTTTATTTATTTATTTATTTTCCCCCATGTTTCAATGTGGTAATTTTCTATTAAACTCAATGGTTCATATATTGTAATACAAGTAATGGTTATATATATTATATATTCTGATAGCCACAGAATTTTTCTTGACATGAACAGCCCATTTTACAGTACACACTTACTTTTTATAATTATATTGTGAACAGTCTATTTTTATATGGAAATGTAATTTGTCGCAAACCTTTGAGTATATCATCGTCTACGTTTTTGATGCAAAATAATAAAATTTTCAAGAAATCAATCAGAAATAAATTTTTAGTGCTTATTCGTCATGAATGAACAAGTCAGTTACGACGCACTTTGTGTCCAGCCCTGCCTTAAATTCTATAAAAAATAGGTACCAAATAACCACGAATTTTTTGTATGTTCTTGATGCAAACAATTAAAATATTTCATTTAAAAAATAGTACTTGTGCTGAGCATGGTTTAAATCTGCAAGAAGGCATAGAAAATTTAAATGTGTTATCCTTTAATTTTCGACAAAAAATGTGTCAAATTTCTCTGAAATCATAATAGTAATATAAATTAAGATTTCGAAGAAGTCTATATGTTTATAGTGAATTAATAAATTAGCTTATGGTGAATTTATATGCTATTATTATTGTAGTTACGAATGAAACAGATGCTGTGGTGAACTTCACAAAAATATTATGGCTTTTTTTTAAAAAAAATACCTGTCTTTGAAAAACAAGAAGCATAAATTCAAGACAACATCAAATTTACTAACTGAAGCTATTTTCTCCGAAAAAAAAAATCTAGCTTTTCTAAAAAACCACCAAGAAGTTTCTCTTTCATTTCATTTAATTAACGCTTTCATATAACTCGCCAGATAAGCATCTCCCTTTTTTTTCTCTTTGGTTCAAAACCTTGAAAATCTGTTTTATCTTTCTCTAAATGACCCAGAGATTTTTCAAGTATAGTCTTTATATTATCCGAAGCTAAAAAGTGCTAGTAAGCTCATTTATATCGCCTACAGCTTTAGCTTATTCTTATTAACAGCTATGACTTTTTCCGTCTCTTTAAAGATTTATATTTCTTCTCTGTCTTTGATTCTAAAAAGGTATCTTTTTCATGAAGTTATATTTTCATCACTAAACTCAAACAATCCAATAAAATTCCGCGTCATAGAATGTTGTTTCCTTCTCTTTTCCTTCCTTCTTTTTAGGAGGCTAATGCCATATACTCTCCATCTTCTTTTATATTTTCTTAGCTATGCTCCTTTTTATTTTTCAAACTGGATATTGACTTAGGATGTCTTATGGGCAATATATGATTTTACCACTTACCGAAAAACTTTTATATGTATATATATATATATTAGTAAATATCATAATGTTCAATGATTTTATTTATACAGGGTGAGTCATAAATATTGAAACAATAGGCTATCTCCTTAAATATTGCCCCTAGACCCATACTTCCAATTGCAAAGTTTCATCAAAAAAGGTAAATTTTTTGATAAGATAAGTTGCAACTCCATGGGGGGTCTATTTTAAAAAATACGAAAAATAAATTTTTATACGGCCCCCAGAAGATAAAACTTCTAGTTAGAAAATTTTTCCTTATCCATTCCTGAATCGAACAAAAAAAAAAAAAAAAAAAATTATCTCGATATCTAGAAATCCCTGAAAGATATTAAAATCCAAAATTTTCCAAAAATCGTGACTTACGCCACTTAAGCATACCTCTGAGCGCAGCGATATGAGTTCATTTGAAATACAATTTAGGGATCGATCCTTAATTTACCCATTATTAAATGTCGATCCAAGACAATACTTTAACTTTTAGATATAAAATAAAAACGTATAGTTTTTTACTTTAAATGACCTTGAAATATGCTAGATGTCTGCAATAACTCGAGTTTGGCGCCAGGCTCGTAACTGGTACGACCCATTGGACGGAGCGTCTTATTAAACACTTATTAAAAGTGTTATTAAATTAAGTGATTTTAATTAAACTCTCATTAAACGTGCCTTTAAAACTTATTACCGCAGACAATAAGTTTAGTAAAAATAGTAATAGCGATAATGACACACTTCTATTAACTGAATCATATGGAATATATTTTAATGTATATTTTAATGTTAATTGAAATATATTTTAATAAATTACACAAAAATATTTTCAAAAATCTAGTTTTTACTATTCAGCTTCAAAATTTATGTGGTTTTAAACCTATTTTTACTTTTTTCTATCTTTACAAGAGAAAAGTATTGGATGCATGAAAATTTTGAATTCCGGTTTCCGGATTGACACGTTTTAGGGCTCAGAGATACCGAAAAACATGTTTTTTTCAAAATGTCTGTCTGTGAGTCACTGCCCCTGTATTTCTGTATATGACATAAATTTTGTGAGCGCGCTATCTCAAGAACTAATCCACAGAATTTAATAAAAAATCATATTTACTTAGTTCTTGATATAAATTGGTGCTGATTAGTTTTTGGTGTGAATCGCTTAGCAGGTGACCCTAATGTACAGCCATTTGTGCGATTTCCGCGATAGCTGTATCTCAGAATTAATGCAAGGAATATCATCAATATTCAGATTCAGTTAGTCCTTGACATGAATTGATGTTGTTTATATTTTGTTGTATATAGCTCCACGTATGGCGCTGCAACACTGAATTTGTTACGATTTCTGCAATAGCTCTACCTTAAGAACTAATGCAGGAATTTTCATAAAAAGTCAGATTCAGTTATTTTTTGATATGAATTGGTTTCGTTTACGTTTTTGTATCAACCATCTTTCGGGTGGCGCTGTTATAATGAATTTTGTATAATTTACACGATTTCAGTTATATCAAGTACTAATGCACGGAATTTCGTATCTTTAGAGTCCTCCGACTGCTGCATCCGAGTAATTTATTTTTTACAAACGGTATTTAAAAAAACAAATATATTAATTCGAATGTTAAAGTCTACGAGTATAACGTTTCTGTTGCGTATTTTTTTATGCTAAGCTCCCATTAATATTTCGTTATAATTGTATTTAATTAATCAAGGTTTAATGCGTTCGAACCAGACATCTTTTAAGAAATTCAATTGAATAATTTTAACTTAAAACGTTTAAATTAAATATGCCAACGATTCATTAAACCCCTGTTCTTGTTTTAAAGTGGATAATTGATTCGCAAGGTAAACAAAATTTAAAATGTATTTGTAGTTGAACTGAAATCTGTATGTTAAACTCTAAAAAATGAAAAAAAAAGGCAGCGGCCTTTGCGACCGCTCACAGCGGTTAACACCTTGGGATTTTTTTTTTTTTTTTTTTTTTTTTTTTTTTTTGTTTATGCCGGCCAATTATCTACAATAGGGATATTGGCCGTGAGGGGAAGGGTGCCCTCCATGAGGGTCTTTTTAAGGGAACCTAACCCGTATTTACGCAAAGAAATCCAGGGTTCAAAGAAAACCACGGAAAACTTCGAACGGTTAGGCCGACGGCCGCCATTGTATTCGAACCGAGTACCTACAGTCTACCAGTTTGGAGGCCCGTAATTAGAGGTACCTTTTACGCATCGTGCAATAGCAATTTTAACAAGAAAAATATGAAGTTGACAGGGATAAAACAATGAAAAAAATTGAAATCGGCGTGTTAAAAAAATGAGTTTTAAATCAACTGACGCATTTAAATAGTAATTAAAGAAGGCGAGAATGGCAAAACTTAAATAAAATCTGAAATCGAAACTATAGAAGGCGGAGTTAATCACCTAGATACTTTTAAAAAGCGTTTAAACGTTAGGATCCCACCTTTGTTTAAAACTAAACGCACTTTTCTGCATCAGATGTTTTTATTTCAGTATTTCTCATTTTTAAACTGACATAAGTCAATAACCGTCGGTTACTGTAATAGTCCCGCGAATTCAATAGTTTTTCAACACCTAAAAAAAAAAAAAAAAAAAAAAAAAAAAAAAAAAAAAAAAAATGCCCAACGCGCCGAAAGAAGTTTTCACCTCAGAAAATTTACTTTTAAAAATATGATTTGTTTACAAAAAATTGCATTTTTTTTAAATTGCTATTTTAAATACTTTTATTTTGAAAAAAATATTATTTAAAATGCTGAATCAAAATTGAAAATTAGACATTTTCATCTAATCAAAAGAAAAAAATTCAATGCGACAAATAATATTTTGAGTTATGACAATTTTAATTTAGTCTAAATTTTTTGAAAAAAAAATATTTTATTAAGAAAGCTTATGATGTGATAATGCTTACAAATTACGAGGTTAACCATGAGAAAACATTCAAAATTCTAACTCTCTAAACAAATAAATAAAACAAATGTTTCCTGGACAATTTATAGCAACATTGTTTCTTCAATTACACGCATTTCAATTTGTGTCTGATACCTTGAAACCTCACGATTTATTAAAATTGTCATAACTGTTTGAGTTTTGGAGATATCAAGATGATTTTTTTTTTTTTTTTTTTTTTTTTTTGTTCAATTCAGGATAGATGAGGAAAAAGTTTCTAATTGGAAATTTTATTCTCTGGGGATCGTATAAAAATTTAATTTTCGTATTTTTTAAAAGAGACCCCCTTGGAGTTGCAACTTATCTTATCAAAAAATTTACCTTTTTTGATGAAACTTTGCAATTGGAAGTATGGGTCTAGGGGCAATATTTAAGGAGATAGCCTATTGTTTCGATATTTATGACTCACCCTGTAGAAAATTTATATACATATATTCTGATAGCCACAAAGTTTTTCTTGACAGAGATAGCCCATTTTACAGTACATACTTAATTTTATAATTATATTGTGATCAGTTTATTTTTTATACGGAAATATAATTTATCTCAAAACTTTGAGTATATCATCGTCTACGTTTTTGATACAAAAAAATAATATTTTCAAGATAATTAACAAATCAATCAGAAACAAATTTTTAGAGCTTATTCGCCATGAATGAACAAGTCCAGTACGACGCACTTTTTGTCCAGCTCTGCTTTAAATTCTGAAAAATGTGCCAAATAACTGCGAAATTTGTCTTGACGAAAACAATTGAAATATTTTTAAAAAAAATAGTGCGTGTGCTGAGCATGATTTAAATCTGCAAGAAGGCATGAAAAATTTAAATATGTTATCTTTTAATTTTCGACAAAAAATGTGTCGAATTTCTCTGAAATCTTAATAGTAATATAAATTGAGATTTCGAAGAAGTCTATATGTTTATAGTGAATTAATAAATGGGCTTATGGTGATTATATATGTTATTATTATTGTAGTTACGAATGAGACAGATGTTGTGGTGAACTTCACAAAATTATTATGTTTTTTTTAAAATATGTGTCTTTGGGAAACAAAAAGCATGAATTCAAAACAGCATCAAATTTACTTACTGAAGTTATTTTCTCAGAAAAAAAAAAAAAATCTAGCTTTTCTAATAAACCACCAAGAAGTTTCTCTTTCATTTCATTTAATTAACTCTTTCATATAACTCGCCAGATAAGCATCTCCCTATTTTCTTCTTTGGGTCAAAACCTCGAAAATCTACTTTGTCTTTCTCTAAATGACCCAGAGGTTTTTCAAGTATAGTTTTTATATTATCTGAAGCTAAAAATGCTAGTAAGCTCATTTATATAGCCTACAACTTTGTCTTATTCTTATAAACAGCTATGACTTTTTTCTCTCTCTTTAAAGATTTATATTTCTTCTCTGTCTTTGATTCTAAAAAGGTATCTTTTTCATGAAGTTATATTTTCGTCACTAAGCTCAAACAATCCAATAAAATTCCGAGTTATAGAATGTTGTTTCCTTTTCTTTTCCTTTCTTTTTTCTAGGAGGCTAATGCCATATACTCTTCATTTTCTACTCTTCATTTTCTTTTATTCTTTCTAAGCTATGCTGTTTTTTTTTCTAACTGGATATTGACTTAGGATACCATATGCTCAATATTTGCCTTTATTACTTGCCGAAACATTTTCATTTTAGCTAGATAGTTAATGTATTTTCCGCCAGATAGTTAAAATATTAACTTTTCATTTGTGATGTTTCCCTTTATTTCTTTTTTATTATACTAAATTACCGGTATATTTACTCATTTCTTATTTTTTTAATAAATCTGTCATTAATTCTATTAAATTTTCCTGTAACTGTCTTACTCAATTTATTTCAATGTAAAGCTTTTAGTTTAATTCCTAAATTGCATCATCATTTTTGACCAAATTCTATTATTGAATTATTGAATTATAACTATGAATTCAAGTGTTTTTAAATGAACCATTTTTTTTCTTTACTTGTCTTATTTTGTGATCTTTCACGCGCTGGGATATTTTTTACTCCTAGTGTTCTTACGCCTTTTTTGGCAGAACTCTTTGCAGAGTTATTCTCATTGGAGCTTTACGCGTGACTTTATTGATCCTCATTGGTCAGACACGCGCGAAGTCATGATTTGTGTTATTGCGAGGTTGTCACAAAATGCAGCTGCAATCACAAAGACTCTGAATTTGTTCGATTTTCCACTTGCTAATATCCTATGCTGTAGTTTTCTGAAGACGGTGGCTTTTTTATTCGAATTTCTTCAAACATCGACTATAATTTGTAATATCGACCTGAATTTTGTAACGGAAACTGTTTTAGATGATGCGTTGCCAATAATGTATAACAGCTAAAGATGATGACTTATTTTTTATGGTGAAATTCGTAGTTAAATTTATTCCACTGCCTGTATATTCCACTTCACAATCTGCTCTAGTGATGGCTGTTCATCGAAGTACACGAGTTCACGCAATGACTGTGAGGAATTATAATGCATTCGACTGAATGCTTACATGCCCTATGTGCTATAATACAAGATACACATAATAAGTTTTTTTCTAGTTATTAACTATTAATACAAATGAAAAACTGAAAAAAAAAGAATACAGTTATGATACTATAAAACTGATTATTATCTATCATGCTGTATTTCAAAAAGTGTAAGATTTAAATATGTAAGATTAGAATTAAAAAAGAAATGTAAAACAAAACATGACAAAAAGAACAATGAAAACTCATATTTCAGAACACTCTGTCAGAGTAAATATTCCACAATATAAGGAAAATACAATTTATAACACTTTTGCGACCTAACTGAAACACTAACCGAACATAATTATTTGACACTTCTATTTAAAATCGTTTTCGATTGTGCTGTGAAAGTATTGCGAATGTGTTGTGCCAAGTAAAATGTTGTGCAAAAAGTGTTGTTACAAAATTACAAAAGGAGAAAATGTGTTTTCAAAATGTATTTCAAGACGCTTTAATTTTCGGAACCGGTTTGGAAAGCGAAAGCACGTCATAAAAAATGTCTGCAACCAAAATCGAAGAAGTATAACACGGCCCGCATTCAAATCAATCTCAACTGTCCAATGTAAAAAAAAAAAAAAAAAAAAAAAAAAAAAAAAAAAAAAATTAAAATGCAACCGAGATATATTTATAAATTTCTTCCATTAGATTAGCATCAGCGAATGAGTCTTTTCATTTAACTGAAGTAGCTCCTTAATGGAGTAACTATCTTATCTATATCAATTCAGCAAGTATTATAATATTCTTTTTTTCCCCCCTCTCAGCATTTCAGAGATAATCAGGCAAATTTCACACCTTTCAAATGAAATGATAGCATAATTTTTTTAAAAAAATATTTATTACAGTTTTATTTTGTTACATATGTGATTTTTATTTCATACGAAAAGTTACTATTTTTGTCCTTTTCTAGTTCTAAAAGGCATATTTTTCACGAGCTTACTTAAGTTCAAAATATTTTCTTTGATAAGCTCAAACCTACTCAATAGAGATTTTTTATAACCTCTACTTTTTGTCTCTCTTTTTTTAAGCAAATGTTCTAGGATGTTCCCCTTCAACTTTTTTAAAAATGTTTTTTATTATAAATCTTATTTCTTCCCTCCTTCCCAGCATCCTTTTTAAGAACATAATTTTTTCCTATCTGCAAGAATACCAGTTAAATTGTGTTAAACATTGTTTTCTTTTACATCATATTTGTCACATTGCGCTAAACATAGTTATATTTATTTTATTTTATTTTTCAATTAACACAAGTTATAATATATTAATGTGCTCGGTTTATGTTTTTGTTTATATACAATTAAGAGGAAGGCGCAGCATAAGTATTTATTATCACTTTACTATCCTTTAAAATTAATAACATTAATATTGATACTTGCATTAATTTTTAATATATAAATATGAAAATACTACTATTCAAGAATACCTGAAATCATTAAATTATGTTCAGTAGCTATTTTACATTCTTCGTTTTCTTCTTTTTCTTTTCTTTTTCTTTTTTTTCTTTTTCTTATTCTTTTGTTGGTTCATCTTATTATTATTATTACATATTAGATGCAATATTTTTTATTTAACATAGCATTGCCGAAGTTTTTATAAATGATAATAATGTCATAATGTTTTATTCTTTTTTAACGGGTTGGCTGGTTGGTTTTGTTTATGGCGGCTAATTATCAGCACGAGAGATGTGGGCCCTAAGAGGAGGGGATGCCCTCCGTGATAGTCTTTCTAAGGAAACCTAACCAGTATTTACGCATGGAAAATCGAATGAAAACCATGGAAAACTACGAACGATTAAGCCGACGGGCACGATTGCGTTCGAACCCAGGATTTCCCATTTACCAGTTTCGAAAGAAACCTTTCCGCCACTGGTGGAGCCTTTTCTTATCAAAAAATTGCTGTAAACTCCGTCCACAATAAATACATATAACGGCAGCTTATTTTTCTTATTTAAAAAATCATATTCTTTCATTTGCTTCAGAAAAAGTTCCTATTTTATTTCATTTGCATCCATACAATTTAAAGATAACTATCTAATTTTTATAAATCCAACAAAATCTGCAAAATACTTTTTTTCTTTTCCTAAGTGACCGAAAGATTTCTCAAAGGGCTTTTACAACATTCGATGAAGGTTGTGCTTGTTTTATTTCCACTGCAGTTTTGCTTTTATTTACCAATTACGATTTTTCTTTCTGTTGCTTAACAAAGTTTATATTTTTATCTTGCGTCTTGTTCTAAAAGACTTGTTTTTCACGAAGTTATATTTTCATCGCTAATCTCAAACAACTAAATAAAACATCGTGTTATAGAATGTTTTTTTCTTCTTCCTTTGTTTCTTTGATAAAAAGACTGAGCAGTCCATACTTCCATATGATATATATTTATATTGTATTAGTGAAAAATTTCGACAGATTTATAGATCTAAGATTCTAAGACAGGTTCTAAGCATCCCAAGCTTTTTAAAAAATTCTTAGCAAGCTTACAGATTTTTTTTATTTTCAGTGCAAATCTGTATCTGTTACATGAATTTTTGCTGTTGCCGTTACATAAAAAGTTCTAGAAATTCCAGTTTCTTAGAAAACTTTAAGAAACTTTACAGATTTTTTTTACATTGTAGTTTTACATCTTTATTTTTTGTAGAGTGTACAAATAAAACTTTATTAAGCATACTAAGATTTCTCTAATTATACATCTGCAAAATTACAGAATTTTTTTACAATGTAATACAATAAGAACGACAACTATCTCATTTTTCCGTAATTAAATTAAATCTACAAAAATGCTAGGTTAAGCAGAAGATTACTCAGCGAGTCTTAACAGCCATTCGAGTGAAATGTTACTGTATTCGCTAATTTACAATATAGATTTGTTTTTTTTTATGACATATTTTTACCTTGTCCTAAATCCATGGGGGCTGCCCAAATCTAACGTTTTTTAGGGCGGTTGAGGGGTCTGGAATATGATAAAATATGTATTTTGATATCTAAATCATTTTCAATCCAATCAAAACTTTCTTTTTATTTATAACTTGGTCTTTTGTAAAAAATAGCATGTTATTTTTTTTTTATCTTATTATCAACTTTTATGAAAAATACAATGTTATTATTAAAATCGCTAAATTCACTAAATTAATGTAATTTTTTTAATTCTAAAATATTTAATACTCCCAACGTTTGACACCCCTATTCTTCTTCATATGTGCATGCATATATAATTAAGGTTCGAGAAATCATATGTGACGTATATTTGAAATGAAGCTTATGTTAGAAAAAGAAAAGGAATTTTGTCCTCTTGCTTTTTTGATAAGGATTTTTACCTGCCAACCACCCCTACTCCGTTCGGGGCAAATGCAACAGGACTTTATTACTATTGGATGCATTATGTAACTAAAAGCTAGTATAAAATACTTTTAAATATTAACTTTTTATTTTAAGTGTAATTTTACATAAATTTTTTTACATCTAAAGTGATATTTTATTGATTTCTCCTTCAGTTAAATCAAGAGAATATGAGAAAAAAAATTGCCAGTGTGTTATATCACATCGAACAAAAACAATTAATTATAGAAATCAATATTATTTTTATTTATTTATTTATTTATTTTTGCACTTTGATACTTTAATAACGATATCATTGCCGGGGGGAGAGGCGGGGTTCGAGGGTTGATAACGCATGATATCGGAAAATGGGAAGGGGTCCAAAATTAGCAAAAAATTTATAAAGTTATTTTTGCATAGGTTCTTATACACAAGCACACATTTTTTTTAGAGTCTCTTTTTCTTAAGGAATTGTTTTGCTCAAAGATGTACTTTCGTCGCTAATCTCAAACAATCCAACAAACGTCGCAATATAAAATAAATTTCTAGTTCTTTTACTTGTCTTTTATTAAAGAAAAAATAGTCGTATTATTTAGCTTACTTTACAAAAAATTTCTGTTTTATTTCATTTAATTATGGTATTCATACGATATAAAAGGCAGCTGTCTCCCTTTTTCAGCAATTTAATTATATCTTCGAAAGACCCTGGGTGAGCAGAAAATTTATCAGCCAGTCTAGTTTTTTTTTTTTTTTTTTTTTTTTTGTATATTTTTACTTTGTTTTAAAGCTTTATACATAAGCTTTTTTGTTGTTGTTGTTTTTACCCAGTCTCTTTTTCTTAAGGGGGGGGGGGGAGACCACCTGCAGTAGCTCGATAATGCTCAATTTTAACACAGTATTTAAAAAGTTTTGAAGCTGTAAATATTTCTTCAAATTTATCAATATTTTTAAAGTACATTGTACAAACCCTTATTTACATATTCCATTAAACATTTTTAATGAAAAAAAATATAATACTATTTAATTAAGACATACTAATTAAGGATTTTCAAAAAGGTGATTTGACATACATATGTTGCGCGCAGGATTATAAAAAATATATTCAATATATCCACTTAATAATGCATATAATTCTTCAATAAACATTGTACTTTAACTTCAACCTAAAATAACAATTACGTTCACAGATGAAAATATTTTTTTAGGCAATTAAAACTGGAAGTACAAAAATCATGATGAAATTTCAATGAAAATTTAAAAAAAAAGAAAAAAAGTTTCAGGTACTTACTTAAAAATAAGTAGAGGTTATAAAGCTACAAAAAATACAATATAATGTAAAATTTTAAGCTTCTATGTTACTTAGTTTTGAAAATATGATGCGCGCAATGTCGAAAATATATGTTTTGAGATAAATAGCTTTAAAGTTAAAATTTACCTTAAAATGCTATACATTTAGCTAAATTAGTTCCGATGCAAAACCGGTTCTAATTGTCGTATCGTCATAATTTTTTTTTAAGTTAGGTAACAGGTTATTCTTTAAAAATAGGGGAAAATTTTTTTTGACTTTTTAAAAAGTTTTAAGGCGATCTCCCCCCTAGGCTTTTTTAACCCAAAGATGTACTTTCGACGGTAATCTCAAACAATCCAACAAACGCCACATTATAAATAAATTTCTGGCTCTTTTTTTTTTTTTTTTTTTTTTTTTTTTGTTATCTATAAAAAATAAATAAAAAAGGTCATATTCGTTCACTTACTTCACAAAAAAGTTCCTATTTTAGTTCATTTAACTATTGCATTCACACAAAAAGACAAATATCTCATTTTTATCAATCGAACAACATCTTCAAAAACCTTTTTACTGTTCCTAAGCCATGCAAAGTTTTTTCAGCCGACTTTCACAACATTCGAAAAAGGTATTAATATACTTTTTTATATCCACTATACAGTTTTATTTTTATTTATAGCAGTTAAGGTTTTTTTTCTCCTTTCTGAAAAAGTTTATATTTTTATCTTATCTCTTGTTCTAAAAGGCGTGTTTTGACGAAGTTATATTTTCACAGCTAATCTCAAACAAGCCAATAAAACATCGTGTTATAAAATGTTCTGTTTCTTCTATTTTCTTTGTTCTTTTGTTTCTTTGATAAAAGGAATAAGCAGTTCATACATTTTTTTAGTCAAATCTTATCCTTTTTTATGCATGATATTGATGTAGAATGCTATTTGCTAAAATGTTTTATTTATGTCTGCAATCACTTTTGCCAAAGTTGTGCTAAACATAGATGTCTGCTATTTTATGTTGAACTAACAGCATTCACCTACTATGTTGGTCGGTTTCTCTCAAAGAATCTTGAATTAAATAAAAAATTTATAGCAAAGATGAAAAAAAATTTTATTATCTAATTAATTATATCCATAATTACTGTCTTCTTCGCATAATTTTACATTATCCAGTTCAAAGTCAATGACGGTGACATAATAGACAAAAAACCTCTAAAATCCTTCAAATGCGTATTTAATTACTTTTAAGTAACTTTGTTATCGTTAATCTCCTGCTTCTACCTACAACTGCTGCTAAGATATAATGAAATGATCTAAAATTTGCGACTACCCGACTAAACGTATTTTGGTAGAAATTTTTAAAATTGATAAAATATATATTTAAGTTTGTTTTAGTAAATTAGTTACCGTCAAATTCCTGCTTCTATCTAAAACTGCTGCTGGGGTTACATGATTAAGTTGCTACGTGTTTAAGTATGTTATGTTTTTAATATATTATTATCAGAGTACATCATTCCATGTTACAATTTTGAAAATGTAGTGCTCGAATTAAAAATCGCTTTAAAAATACTCCATTTTTTTATACTTTTACATTTATTATAAATTTTGAAAGAAACATTTTTATAAATCCTAGGTTGTATTTAAAATTTTACTTAAACAAAAAAATTTGAAAAAATTTATTTGAAAAGTAATTATTATACAGGGTGAGTCATAAATATCGAAACAATAGGCTATCTCCTTAAATATTGCCTTTAGACCCATATTTCCAATTGCAAAAATTCATAAAAAAATGTGAAGTTTTTGATAAGATAAATTGTGACTCCATGGGGAGTCTAGTTGAAAAGTTGCGAAAATTAAATTTTTATACGGCCCCCGTAGAGCAAAAATTCCAATTAGGAAAACTTTCCTTATTCAGTCTTGAATAAGACACAAAAAGTTGCATCTTCATATCTCCAAAATTTGCAAAGCTATAGCCGTTTAAAAAAATCATCAGGTTTTAAGAGATCAGACACAAATTAAAATGCGCGCAATTCAAAAAACAATGTTACTTTAACAATTCTAGAAAACACGTAAAAAATTTATTTCTTGAGTTAGAATTTTGATTTTTTTCTTTTTTTGTGATGGTTAACCTTATAATTTGCTAAGAAAATCACATTCTAAAATTTCTCATACAATTTATAAAAGTTTCATGTGGTTAGTACTGGTTTAAATGGGACAATCAAAAATCGTTATAACTCGTAACATTATTTATCGGATTTCAATTTCTTTCCATTTAATTAAAGATGAAAATTTGATTTTATTTTGTTCGAAAGTTTTTTTATATTAATTTTAAAACTATTAAAAATGTTTATTGAAAAAATAATATAACTTTTAAAAAAATCATATTTTCAAAAGCAAACATTTTTTTAAAAGTAAACATTTTTTCAAATTTGCCGAAACAAAACTAATGTAAAAAAATCCAAAATGACGTGTTTCAAGTTCTTTTTTCTTTTAAAAATTCTTAACATTTAATAATTTAAAGACAAGAAATGGTGGATAAAAAATTCATTATGCAGAAAAACGAAGTGTATTGTTTAAATGTCCGTCAGTTATTTTAAAAAATGCATTTTCTAAGATGCAGATTAAGTCTTTTTTTTTTCTTTTTAAATTTACCTCTGACAAATTCAGGCTTTTTATCGTCCTCCAGAGGATGTTAAAAAATTTGTATTCTGGGCCCAGGTAGGGCCAGGACCGAGATGTTACTTTTTTCTGAAGACCCGCCAGGCCGGACCTAGCGTACTTTTCATAAAGGAGGTGACTATTTCCTTCAACTTAGGTGAACTCTGGTTGAAATTTTCAAACCCGGTCTCGACAAAACCCGTATTACAATCACTGTTTCTGACTGACTTAAAAGCGTGCATAAAATAAATAAAATTCGGCTCAATCGAATTTTTTACGAAAAACCTATAGATTTTACAATCTTTATTTTACAAAAAAAAAAAAAAAAAAAAAAAAAAAAACTTTAATTTTTTTTTTTTTTTTTTTTTTTAAATAGATTATTCAAAGGCTAAAAAAATTAAATACAGTAAAACCAGTGAAAAAAAAATCTGCCTATGACGGAATTCTGTCTTAAACGGAAAATATATTGATCCATGTAAAATAAATGCAATAGTACCTGAAAAGAAAATAAGCTCCAATTACATCTTCTAAGGAGAGCATCTGTCTATAACGTATTGTTTCTTTCCTATGTGATTCCGTCTTAAAAAGTTTTAGTGTATAACATTTTTCAGAATGTCCAACGCATAGGATATGGATTAACGATATAAAATATAAGTGAAACATTTACATATAAATAGAGATTCATTGATAAAATAAATATATTACACCCTTTGGCGCTTCTTTAATAATAAAAAGTATAAATATAAAAAATGAAAACCTATAAAAGAATTTTTTGGTCAAAACTCCTCTACATGAAACATTTTTTTCCCCACGGCGAATTAAAAAACTATGTAGAAATTTGCGACTGAACCGGGCTATGATTTAAACTATTTTCCAGACCGGTCCGGGTTATGATGTTGACATTTTTTCAGGCCGCGCCGAACTTTTTCCCCTATGGGTCGGTTTGGGACCTGACGTAGATATTTCGACCCGGGCAGATGTCTGGTATACCAATTTAGCGTAAAAAACTATACGCTGCTATTTTATGTCCAAAGAAAAAGCGCTATCTTAAACCGATTTTTATTAAATTGCAATTTGTGAATGTTCCCTAACAAGCGTTGAAATTGAAACAAGAAATCACAGTTTAGAGGCAGGGAAAAGTGGTATAAGTCAGGAATTTTTGAGGATTTTGGGATTTAATATCTCTGTGGGATTTTTAGATACGGAGGTGAAATTTGTTTTGTTCAATTTAGGAATGGATAAGGAATAATTTCCTAATTGGGAATTTTGCCCTACGGGGGCCGTATAAAAATTTAATTTTCGTATTTTTTCAAATAGACCCCCCATGGAGTTGCAACTTAACTTATCAGAAATTTCACCTTTTTTTATGAATTTTTGCAATTGGAAGTATGGGTCTAGGGGCAATATTTGAGGAGATAGCCTATTGTTTCGATATTTATGACTCACCCTGTAGAAAAACGTATTTCATTAAGGGTGTATTCTGATCAAAACTGCTTATTTTCAGATTTATCTTCAAATTCATTTTTACTCTGAAATGCACCAAACTTTCAAAATCTCTTATTTAGAAACTACACAAGGTGCCGTGATTATTGATTTTTTGATAAATGTAGAAAATGTTGCAAAAAAATGCTGTCAAAAACGGCGTTTTGGACAAAATTTTCCGAAGCGGGAGGTTTTCGAACGAAAAAAAGGGTCATGCTGAGAAAATAATTGCTTATAAATCAAATTCAAATTAATTCAGCGAAACTTTACATCACACGGCACCTTGTACATCACTCCAAAAATTTTCTCAGCAAGTTTCATATTTCTACTCTAAAAAATGAGTCTGAAAATGTATCGGAAAATTTCGAGCTGTTGAAGGTGGAAAATCATTTTTTCGAATACACCCTTAAATATTGTAAACAATAGAAACAATAATGGATTAAATGATACACGAATATATACTCGCCAAGATATCCAAATTGTTGTGAAACAGCAACAGTGAAACATTTTAAAGGATAAAAAATAGAAAATACAGTATGAAAAAAAAAATGAAAAGTAATATAAAAAATACGCTTTTATGAATTAATTATTTAATACTAATTATTTTTTTGCGATTATACCTTGTGAAATCAATTCAGATGTCGTGAAAAAAGTTTAAATAATGTTTAATTTTTCTGTCACATCGTAAAAAAGAAACAGAACAAACGTTAGATACATTTTAATAAATTCCCTTGCTTGCGCTTTCAAAAGAAAAAAAAAAGAAAAAAAAGGAAATTTTTTGCAATCGAACTCCGTGTTTACGCCAAATTATGATTTCCAATATATTTGACAATAGCAAAAAGCAAAATACTTAACCCCCCCCCCTCCTCTCCTGGAACCGCAAATATTCTACCGGAGGAAAATGTCTGAATTCAACCCTGCAAATTATATATTGCTTAGGTATAAAAAATTCAAAGAAATTTCAAACAAAATTTATTGTATAAACATGTAAAAGATATTTTTATTATTTATATAATCCTTAACTCTGTAAAGAAATTGCTCCAGCTATACAAAATAAATTAAAATATTCATAATATTCTACAAATATATCCATTACATAAAATATTAATCAATAAAAAATAGTGCCCAAAACTTTGAGTCCCCGATATTCTCTACTTATTTTTCAAATTTATGATCGTAAATATAGGTCCAATTTAAGCAGTTCAAATCGGTCCAATTAAGGCAACTGTGCAAATTTTAAAACAAACAATCTGAAAACAAAAAATAAATGCGAGAGCAAACAAATGCATGTGATAAATATGCGCAATAAACACATGAATTTAGGTATGTATAAGGAAGCATAACAACTTAACTTAGTTTTAAAGTATTCTTTTACGTTTAGTAGGAAAAAACTAGATTAAAACAGCTAATTTTAGGTTTTTTAAAATTGTCTGGAAGCAGCACGTGGGAGGTGTATGCTTCTTCGAATCATAAATGACGTCATTCTGATGGCGTCTCTTTCTGTAAGTTATGGCAGAATAGCAGCAATCGATTTAAAGTTTCGAATATGGCTACTCACCCCTATTCCAAATTTAGCTACTCACCCCTATATATATTGAAATAATATACAAAATATGCAAATAATAATAACTTATCATAAAAAAAAAGAAGTTAGTGATTTGTTTTTGTTTACTTCTTTTTCGCATTGGCTAGTGGCATGTTTGGTTTGATTTTGTGCAAAATTAAAGTTAAAAGTTAAAGGGTCAACCTTTTTTTTTAATTTTTGCAGAGTTTGCATTCGAAAGTTAGGGAGTCAACTTATACACGAGTAATACGGTATTTATTTATTAATTCAATCAAACTTAGGGAATTCTTCTTTGACTTTCACTGGGTAAGCCAGGGATATCTCAGCTACTCTTAACATCATTCAAATGAAATGCTAATATACCTATTTATTTACCGTATAGTTTTATTTTTATTTTATTGCATTTAAGATAGATTTTTTTTTTTTTTTTTTTTTTTTTTTGTGCCAAAAGTTTATACTTTTATCCAGTTTTTTCCTGAGAGGTTTGTTTTCGATGAAGATGTTCTTTCATGGTTAATCTCAAACAATCCAATAAAAAGTCACATTATAGTTTGTTTGTTTTTTTTTTCTTTTCCCCCTTCTTTTCTTCCAGAAAAAAAATCTTTCTTGTCTCTTTTACTGATTTTCTTCTATAATTTTTCTCTTTTCCAACCGTACGATATATGTTGATTTAGAATATTTTTTCGATCTTGATCTCCGTTTTTTTTTATCCGTAGTTTGCTGTAGTTGTGCTAAATTAGAGGATGCACATCAATATACATTTTTTACTTTCTCATTGCAAAAAATAAACACAAATAATAATATATTCTATTGTTATAATTAACATTAATAAGATAATTATACCATTTGCAATTAATATGAAGTCACATGAAAAAAGATGTTTTAAATAATATTAATTTCAAAATTCCCACTATGCATTCTTTTTTTTGTGTGTATGTGTGTATGTGTCTACATGTGGTTGTTCTTATGATTATACTTGAAATGTATACACATGCTTATATTTTAGCTATGATTTACAATGCTATTTATTTAATAATAATTTAGTATTTTATTTTTCTCACATAGGGAAAAGAAAAATTGTTTCAGTACAAAAACAAAAATTTATATTAACTAAGAATTTGATATTTTTTACTACACCAGAAAAAGTTCTTCTTTCATTTCATTTAATTAAATTACCGCACTCACAAAATTTAAAAGATAAGCATCCCATTTTTTCATTTTGATCAATTTAACAAAATCTACAAAATCCTCTTTACATTTCCTCGTTGGTCCAGAGATTTCTTTGTCATTTTTCACAGCACTCAAATAAAATATTAGCATGCTTGTTTATTTCCCGAGGAATTTTGTTTTTGTTTTACTTTTATTTGTTTTGTTTATTCTTGTCCTCTAGAATCTTATATTTTTATCGTGTTTCTTGTTACGAAAAGCATGATTTTCAAGAAGTTCGCTAAGTCAAACTATCCAATAAAATGTCGTGCTGTACAATGTTTCATTTTTTTTTTTTTTATTATGATTATTCCCTTCTTTTTTTAAGTAAAAGGGACGTATGGTCCACAATTCCTTTTTTTCCATTAACTCTGTCTTCTTTTCTTTTTAACAGTTCCTAAAACAGTTGAAAAGTGTTTCTGAAATCGGTTTGTTTGTCCGCCTGTCCTTGCTCTAACTCGCATAAAAATACTCCGATTGCAATTAAATGGATATATGTTATTGGGGTTTACTAATCCTGTTTGTTATTGTAAATGAAGTGTATAGGTTCATTTACAGGTCACTCAAAAGTATTTCGTAACATTTTGGTCTACGGGGAAAAATCATTTACCATGTATTTTAACAATATTACATTACTTCAAATACAATGAAATTTATATACAGTGGCGGTCAAAAATTTCCGGTCATTTAGTTTCTTCGATTAATTTGCCAAAAGGTTTCAGAAAAGAAGTAATTGCTTCAGAAGGTAGGAGTATGTGAATGATCTCTGACCACGTGATCATTTTGATTGGATACTGATGTTCATGCAAAGGGATAAAAAGTTCGCGTGTGAAAAATTTTCCGGCCACTTATCATTTTTTAATCTTTTTTCTATCGGTAAACTCTCTTTTGGTTGTGTTTATGAATGAATCATCGTGTATAGCACAGTCTGAATTCAAAATTAAAAAGTTCAACACTTATTGTTCATAAATGAGTGATTAGAATGTCGCTAAAAGGACAATCTTCTCGAGATATTGTGGCAAAGTTATCGATCGGTAAAATCGACCGTAAACGATATTTAAAAATTATATAAAGATGGCCGTGGCTTTCAGGACTTTCAGTGGTCCGGGAGATCCCGGAAAATTACTATTCCTGTGGACAGAATTATCAGGAGAAAAACAATTGATAATCCGCATAAAAATTCCGCTGCAATATACTGCGATTTACGGAATGAAAATATTGCTGAAATAAGTCCGTATACCGTATCAACATGCTGACGTAATGTATAACTTTATGGAAGAATCGGTGTTAAAATTTTTTCAGAGGTAAAAAAAATACAAACGTACCCGACTGGCATTTTCCAAAAAACACAAAGTCTGGTCAAGTGAAAACTGGAAAAAAGTTCTATTTTTCCATCAATCTAATTCGGAACAGTTTTGAAAAGGATGGCAGACACAACGTCCGATGACCTAACAACAAACGATATGATTCAACCTATGTTTTTCCAACAATAAAGCATGGCGCGGGACACGTTATGCCGTGGGGAGTATTTTCTTCAAAAAGTGTAGGTCCTTTATTTAAAATCCACAGCCAAGTAAATGATGCAATGTATAAGGATATCTTGCAGGACTATTTTCTACCTTATTAGAGCAAAAAATTTGGTCTCAACTATTTTTCTTAACATGATAGCGACATAAATAATGTATGAATATCTCGATAAGCAATGGTTTTCGCACAAAAAATTTCGTTTTTGAAATGATCAGCACAAGCGCCCAACATGAATCCAATAGAAAACCTTTGAAAAGAAGTTGACAAAAGTCTGCGGAACTATAAATATTCACACTCAGACGAAATTTCGCCAAAATTGCAAGGAATGTGGGAAAAACGTACCATAGACGATCTTTAACCGTTGATTGTATGAAAGTCACGTTGCTGCGCCGCAATACTTATTGCTAAAGCTAATAAAATACTAATACGATAAAATACTAATTGTAAATGTTGTTGATCACTGTAATTTTCTATTAAAATACCACTTTTTTAAAAACATATGAAGGTGGCCGGAAACTTTTGAGAACATGCGTTTTCCTTTATACTTAATTTTGTCAGTTAAATTTATTAATATTTACATGTTCTTCTATAAATAAGTTCCTAACTATTATGTCAATAAAATGTATAAATATCACTTTGAGATTCCTCTTCATATGGGTATATTTACAAATTAACTGAAAAATTTTTGCTGGCCGAAAACTTTTAACCGCCACTGTACATCACAGAGATGTACTACAAGGTTTTTACTACAGAGAAATATAGCATATATAATGTGCATAGAACTTATCGTTTGTCTACAGAGATGCGCAAAACAAATTGGCTACAAAAAAAAAAGATACTAGGAATAATTGAATTATTGAGACCTATGAACAGTAGTTGCTGGAAGTGTATTTTATTTTGTTGGGTGGAATTTTAAATTTAACTATTTTTTATATATTACTTGGTGTGAATAAATTCTATGAATCATATAATGTCTTATAAAATGTCTCTCAAATGTAACAGAAGAAATCGGGTTTTAAATGCATTATGTGTTTTTCGAATTGTTCATTTAGATGTCATATTTCAACTTAGTAAACTATACTGTTTTGTATTCTGAATATATTAGAAAGTGTTTCATAATTTATGCTGTATGTATGATTTTTTGGTCTTGTTTATGCAAAATATTTATCAGGAATGCTTGTTGTGTGCATGTTTTCTTTCGACTAGGCTGTACTTTTGCTGTATATGTCTGTCTTTGTTGTCTGTAGTTTGCTATAAATTTGTTAGAGTTGCTTTATGTCTCCCCTCCCCCCCACACTTCCGTCATTCAAAGTGTATATGTATATTTATTTATTTATTTCAAAAAATTATGAGTGTTTTTAATCTATTCGGTTTATTTTTGTACTTGATATTTATTTGTGTTTACATACAACAAAGCAAAAGATGCACATCTATATATTTTGCTTCTTTACCATCGTCAATAAATAAATAAATAAATAAATAAAATAAATAAAATAACACCAACAAATAATAAGTATTGTATTATTATTATTAGCATTAATTATATGAAATTGACACTATTTGTAATTAGTATAAAATTGTAAAAAATATTGTTTTAAGAATTATTATTCTCAATGTTTTCATTTTCACTCATTCTTTACATCTTCTTTTAATATTCTTATTCTTGATGTTATAATTGAATAAGAATATTCTTATTTTTATTTGTTCTTTACAATGTTATTTATTTTATAATAATTTCACAACACTTTATGTTCGCTTTCATCATCAAAAGAAAAACTATGCAGACCAAAAACACAGACTTTTATTAAATCTATTTGATCCAAGAATTTACTATCTTTCATTGCACCAGAAAAGTTCCTATTTCATTTTATTTAACAGCAGTACTCATATAATTTAATAGATAACTATATCATTTTTATCAATAAAACAAAGCCTACAAATTCTTTCCTTTCCCTGATTGATAACTCAAAGACGTCTTATCCAAAGTTTAAACCATGCGAATAAAAAGTTATTATGCTTGTTTATTTCCATTTGAATTTATATTTTGTTTTACTTTGATTTAGGGCTGTACAAAAGTATTCAAGTATTTGTGTATTAATATTATGCTATTTCTTCAGGCATTATTACCATTGTAGAGAAATATCACAGAATAGGCATTTTTTCATTATATATTATTCAAATTATTAAAAACATAAAACATTTTTTTTTTCAAAAAATTGCTTATATTGTTTGTAAAGATTTACATTAAAAACTATTTTTATAAAACATATTTCGTCACTTTTCATAAAAAACATATAATGTAATAGTTTAAGAGCAAGCTATATATCAATATTACAGAGTACCTGGCATACTATTTATAATGTAGTTTCTACACTGCGCAATTCAATTTGAAATAACGTTTTCGCCCCTCCAAAGGAGGCTTTCTTACTTTGAAACGATGATTTTTTTGGCTTCTGCTGCTGATCACTCAACTACAAATGTAATGTCTAGTGGTGTTTGATGCATTTGTATATTTAAAATATCTCCTTGGGAAATTGATATTTTTAGGTTATATTTTTGTAGAAACTTCTTGAAAGATGTCTCTGTTTTTCTTAGTTTTCAAAAATTTTCCAATATACTTAATTTTACGTGAAGTGTTGAAATTTTATTTGCACTTCGTCAGCTTTTAACGCATAATATATCAAATTAAGCATAAATTTTAAAAATAATTTGTAAACTGAAAAAAAATAAGAAGATTACACAGAAAAAAATAAATTTAAAAATATTAATTTTCTATATATTTTAAATATAAGAATACATCAAATGTCCATAGACTTAACATTAGGGAGGAGATTTCGAGGACTTTAAGTTTTCCCTCTGTTTCTTTTCTTCTCTCTTCAGTTTCTTTCCTTTCTTTCATTACAAAAGACAGTTATTTCTGTCCATAAAAATTATCTAAAAAAATAGTTAAATATGTTTCCATCTATTAATAAAACTCATTGTAATATACATTTTCCTATGGGCGGTAACTTTTTACTCGAGCGGTACTTGCTAAAATCTGTTTTTTAAATGCTTTATAATTTTTTTTTTAATGTTTACTTAGATATCTTATTTAACTTATTTCGAAACAAAAAATACTATACAATCTTGTTAAAATATTTTATAATTATTAAAAAGTGTCTCATAATTTATGCTTAATACAAGATTTTTCTTTCTTTCTTATTTCCCCTGGGTGACCGACAGATCTCTAAACCAATGTTCCTGGTATTGGAGTTAAATGTTCCTATAATTGTTTATTTCCACTGGATTTTTTTTTTTTTTTTTTTTTTTTTTTTTTAAATTTTTTTTTTCCCCAAAAATGTTTATATTTTCCCTCAGTTTCTGGTTTTGAAAACATGATTTTTTACGAAGTTACGTTTTCATCGCTAATCTCGAACAATCCAATGAAATGTCTTTCTATAGAATGTTCTTTTTCACCTGCTTTCATTCTTCTTCTAAGTAAAAGGGCTGAGCAGTCCACAGTTTCGTTTTCTGTTGTTATTTTTTCCTTTATATATTTCTCCTTTCTTTTTTTTATGCAAGATATTGATCAGGGATGCTTGTTGAGAACATGTTTTTTATTTCATCTTTTTTATATTTGTGTGTCTATAGTTGTCTGCACTTTTATTATGGTTGTTGTTTTTCTGTTTCCCTTTCCCCATTCATCCTCAATCAAAAAAATATGTTTATTTAACAAAAGTAGGATTATGATTAATCTATTTGACTCATTTTTGTGCTTGAATAAATTTTCTTATTCTCTCTTATTCTCTTCTTTCTTATTTCCCCTGGGTGACCGACAGATCTCTAAACCAATGTTCCTGGTATTGGAGTTAAATGTTCCTATAATTGTTTATTTCCACTGGATTTTTTTTTATTTAAAAAACTTTTTCTTTTCCCAAAAATGTTTATATTTTCACTCAGTTTCTCGTTCTGAAAAACATGATTTTTTTACGAAGTTACGTTTTCATCGCTAATCTCGAACAATCCAATGAAATGTCTTTCTATAGAATGTTCTTTTTCATCTGCTTTCATTCTTCTTCTAAGTAAAAGGGCTGAGCAGTCCACAGTTTCGTTTTCTGTTGTTATTTTTTCCTTTATATATTTCTCCTTTCTTTTTTTTATGCAAGATATTGATCAGGGATGCTTGTTGAGAACATGTTTTTTATTTCATCTTTTTTATATTTGTGTGTCTATAGTTGTCTGCACTTTTATTATAGTTGTTGTTTTTCTGTTTCCCTTTCCCCATTCATCCTCAATCAAAAAAATATGTTTATTTAACAAAAGTAGGAATATGATTAATCTATTTGACTCATTTTTGTGCTTGAATAAATTTTCTGGTTATATACAATACAGTATATATATATATATGTTATAGATATACAGGGTGATTCTAAATTTTTTTTACAATAAAAGAGGGGTGATAGTACACATAAAGACAAACAATAATAAATAGGAGACCAAGGGTCCAAAACGTTTTCCAAAGGAGATAGCCGCCATTAAAGTTTTGGGACCAAAATTTAAAATAAACATAAAAAACGGAAAAATCGGTCGATTGATTTGCGGTTTTCACTAAAATTATTCTTTATGTCGGCATTTTCTTGAAATTAAATAATAAAGATAAATTTCAAAAAATGCCGATAGAGGACGCTTTAGACTTTGAAGTAACGAACAAATATTTTTTGCCGGTATTTTTTGCATCTCATTAAATGTTTTCGTAAGCTTAGAGTCAAACTTAAATTTTGAGCTCAAAATCTGAAAGTGGGAGTGGTTAAGTAGCACAAACTGAACTGTGTTCAGAGGGTTCAAATTTCAAATGATTAAAAAAAAAACGGAAAAATTGGTTCATTGATTTGCAGTTTTCACTAAAACTATTCTTTATGTCGGTATTTTCTTAAAAATAAATTATAAAGATAAATTTCAAAAAATGCCGATAGAGGGCGCTTTAGACTTTAGAGTAACGAACAACTCTTTTTGGCGTTATTTTTTGCATCTTATTAAATGCTTTCGTAAGCTTAGACTTAAACTTAAATTTTGAGCTCAAAATCTGAATAGTTGGGAGTGGTTAAGTAGACAAACTGAACTGTGTTCAGAGGGTTCAAATTTCAAATGATTATAAAAAAAGGAAAAATTGGTCGATTCGTTTGCGGTTTTCGCTAAAACTAATTTTTAAATGAGCATTTTCTTGGAAATAAATTTTAAAGATAAATTTCACAAAATGCCGATAGAGGGCGCCTTAGACTTTGGAGTAGCGTACAACTATTTTTAACTGTTATTTTTTAATCTCATTAAATGCTTTCAAATGCATAAAATTAAATTTTAGGCTCAAATTCTGAATCGTTGGGAGTGTTTAATAGCGAAAAATTGAATTGTGTTCGTGGAGGGGGGAAGGTTAAATTTCAACTCCTAAAGACACTTCAATTTGTGCTACTTAATTACTCCTAATTATTCAGATTTTGAGCTCAAAATTTAAGTTTAAATCTAAGCTTCCGAAAATATTTAATAATTTTTTGCAAGCATTTAATTAGAACAAAAAAATAATGGTTAAAATTAATTATTGCTTACTCTGAAGTTTAAGGCGCCCTCTAATGGAATTTTTTAAAATTTATCTTTAAAATTTATTTTCAAGAAGATACTGACTTAAAGAATAGTTTTATTTTAAACCGCAAACAAATCGACAAATTTTTCTATTTTCTATAATTATTTTAAATTTGAACACCCTCCCCCCCTTAAACACAGTTCATTTTGTGCTACTTAACTACTCCCTACTATTCAGATTTTGAGCTCAAAATTTAAGTTTAAGTCTAGGCTTCCAAAAACATTTAATGAGATGCAAAAAATAACGGCAAAAAATAGTTGTTCGTTACTCCAAAGTCTAAAGCGCCCTCTATCGACATTTATTGAAATTTATCTTTATAATTTATTTTTAGGAAAATACCGACATAAAGAATAGTTTTAGTAAAAACCGCAAATCAATTAACCAATTTTTCCGTTTTTTTTATAATCATTTGAAATTTGAATCCTCTGAACACAGTTCAGTTTGTGCTACTTAACCACTCCCACTTTCAGATTTTGAGCTCAAAATTTAAGTTTGATTCTAAGCTTACGAAAACATTTAATTAGATGCATAAAATACCGGCAAAAAATAGTTGTTCGTTACTGCAAAGTCTAAAGCGCCCTCTATCGGCATTTTTTGAAATTTATCTTTATAATTTAATTTCAAGAAAATGCCGACATAAAGGTTAATTTTAGTGAAAACCGCAAATCAATCGAAGGATTTTTCCATTTTTTATGTTTATTTGAAATTTTGGTCCTTAAACTTTAATGGCGGCTATCTCCTTTGGAAAACGTTTTGGACCCTTGGTCTCCTATTTAATATTGTTTGTCTTGATGTGTACTATCACCCCTCTTTTATTGTAAAAAAATTTTGGAATCACCCTGTATATGTATATGTATATGTTGATACTTTGCCATCTTAAAAAAATAACACCAATAGTAATAAGTATTTTACTCTCAATATTAATGTAAAAATGATACAGTTCATAAGCAACATGAAATTGTAAAACTTGTTGTTATCAGTATTATTATTTCAATGTATTAATTTTTGTCTTGTTCTTATTACTAGCAAAAGCCATGCTTTGTTTGGATTCGCGAAGCATTATTTTATAAAGCATATATTTGAAAGTAACAATATTTTTAATATTATTTTTGCATCTTTATTAAACAAAAACGTTATTTTATGTTTTGGCGCATTTTAATTCTACAAATGTAAGTTCAGCCAAATAACTATCAATTTCCTAGGAATTTTTATTTATGATGTAAGACTGGCATTAAAAAATATTTTCGAAGCAAACTTTTACAAAATATTTTTAAATCTTCAACTAAAAATTCTTTTAAAGATTTTTTTACAATTTCTAGTAGCCACTGGTGTTTTTTAAAGTTGTTTGAAATAGGCATGTTTCCAATCTTTGTAATTATCATCAAATAATCTTTGATAGCCATTTTAGAATAATATATTTGAAGAGAGCTTGAAGAAAGTTACTTCTTCAAAATCCTATTTTCTGGAAAAACATTTGAAATCTGCTCTCGTCGATACTATGAATTTTTAACTGTAAAACTTTTTATTCTAATTTCTTCGTTTTTATACATGTTAGTGCATGAGAATTTTTGATATTGTAGAATTTTTCGTAAGGAAAATTTCTATTGAATGCTTAATTTTGAAGGATTTTCACTCTTGACAACGTTACGTACGTTTTTAAGCCAACTGGTGCCTGTATATCCTGAATATCTACAACTGCTTCATCTAATGTTAAACCTTGGGATTTATGAATTGTAACAGCAAAAGCTAACTGCAGAAGAAACTCTTTCCTTGAGCAATTTATGCTTCCATTTTTCCAGAATTCAATTATTGGGGGAATTGGTACGCACCAATTCTTATAAGTTAAATTACTGTAGTATTCAAATTTATCCATGATTATTCGCGATATCTGGTCTGCTGGCTTGTGATTTTCTTTAATACGTGCAACAAAGTCTAATGTCGCGTTCGCTAAACACTTCTCGGTCCACAAATAAGAACGTAACATTACTTTCGATACAAATGATAAAGTAAGAAATGGTTGAAGTCCATTTGTCATTTCTGAATCGGGTAACTTTTCCTTTAGTACATTTATAAAGAGCTTTAATCGAGGCAACGCGTTCACGCAATTCTTTTAATTTTTCATTTATATAACAAATTTAACAATTAATTTTATTTGTTTACAATTCTTTTGTTGCCACTTTACAAAAAAAAAAAATCCATAGTTCAATACTTTTAAAATTTTAAGTGTCATCTGTGCAAACGATTTTGCTGAATAATGAAAAAATATTTTATTTATTAAATGAATCACGATTCTATCTATAATTACTTACTCAATGATTTATAATTTTTTTTTCTGAAAATATACGCGTTTCATTTTTTATTTATTTGCTAAAATGCGTCCGTATTGGAAATGCATGTAAAATAAATTAATTAAAATAATATTTTTTAAACGTTTTACTGTAAAAAAAAATTATATTCTGCAAATCTACAGATCATATTTTATTTTTGTGTTTAATTTGAAGCCAAAATATTGAATAGTTTTTTTGTAAAGTGTACGACAAATTGTAATTTGAGTGGCCTAGTAGAGGACTCGCTTCGCTCATCCTAATTAAAATTGAAATATAATATTCTTATTTTTTTCTTATTTGCAAAATTATTTATTGCATAATATTTTTACAACATTTTATTTATGTTCTCATCAGCAAATGAAAAAATTGCTTCGAACCAAAACCAAAAACTACATTAAAGATAGTTGATCAAGATTTTACTATTTTTCTTTATACTAGAAATGTCTCTCTTTTATTTTATTTAATAACAGCACTCATACAACATAACAAATAACTACTTTATTTTCATCAATTCAACTAAATCTACGAAATCCTCTTCTCTTTCCTTGGGTGTCCCAGAGATTTCTTAAGCAGGGTTTAAAGCATTCCAATAAAATACTGCTATGCTTCTTTATTTTCACTAGAGTTTTGGCTTTGATTTACTTTGGTTAATGGCTGTACAGAAGTATTCAAATATGTTTCCATATATTGGAAAAATAACTAAAAATGAAATTTCAAACTATTATGCGTTTCTTGCTGGATTAAATTTCCGCATACTATAGAACATGTAAAAGCATCTATAGATAATTCAAAGCTCTACAAAAGAATTGAAATACACATTTGGCTATGGACGGTAATTGCTGAAATTAGTTTTTAATATTTTTTATACAATTTCTAAAATGCTTGCTTAGTTATCTTATTTAATTTATTTCGAAACAAATATTACAACAAAGTTTTGTTAAAATATATGGAATTGTTAGAAAGTGTTTCGTAATTTATGCTTAATGCATAATTTTTCTTTCTTTCATTTTTCTCTTGGATGACCCACAGATTTCTTAACCTATGTTCGCGGCATTTCAGCAAAATGATTTTTTTTTTATTTTTTTACTTTTTCGTTTTTTCCAAAATGTATATATTTTTACCCTGCTTCTGGTTCTGAAGAGCATTACTTTTACGAAGTTACGTTTTCATCGCTAATCCCAAACAATCCAATGAAATGTTTTTCTATAGAATGTTCTTTTTCATTTGCTTTCTTTCTTCTTTCAAGTAAAAGAGCTGAGCAGTCCACAGTTCGGTATTTTGTTGTTATTTTTTCCTTTAAACCTCTCTCCTTTCTTTTTTTTTATGCAAGACATTGATCAGGGATGCTTGTTGTGGACATGCTCTCTTTCTACTTGCCAGCATTTTTACTGCATTTGTCTGTTTATGTTGTCTTAAGTTGTTATCACTTTTATTGTACTTTTTGTTTTTCTGCCTCCCTTCCGCCCCAACCACTACCACTCAAAAAAAAAAAAAAAATTAACAAAAGTACGAATATGTTTAATCTCTTGAACTTATTGCTTGAAGCAAGTTTCTTTTTACATACAATACAGTAGATTATGGAGATATGTGTATTTTTTTTTTTTATACTTTACCATCTTTAAGAAAATAATAATACCAATAATAATAAATATTATACTCTTAATATTAATATGAAAGTAAAAATGATACAGTTCATAAGCAATATGAAATTGCAAAATTTGCTGTTTTCAGTATTATTATTTCAATGCTTTCATTTTTGTCTTGTTCCTATTATTAAAACTGAAATAAAATATTCTTGATTTTTTTTCTTATTTGCAAAGTTTTTTATTGCATAATAATTTTACACCATTTTATTTATGTTCTCATCAGCAAAAGAAAAAAACTGCTTCAGACCAAAATCATAAACTTAGATTAAAAATATTTGATCCAAGAACTTACTATATTTTTACACCAGAAATGTTACTATTTCATTTTATTTGATAACAGCGCTTATGCAACTTAACAGATAACTACCTCATTTTTACCAATTCAACAAAACCTACAAAATCCTCTTTTTATCCCCTGGGTAACTCAGAGATTACAAAACTCATGGTTAAAGCCTTCGAATAAAATTTTATTATGCTTGCTATTTCCACTAGAGTTTTAGTTTGTGTTACTTTGATTTAGAGCTGTATAAAAGTATTTCCGTCAATATTTTAAATTACTAGAAGAGAAATTTCAGACTGTTATGCGTTTTCTTACAGTGAGAAATTAGTTGGTGCAGTACAATATAAATAAATAAAAAATAACATTTAAAGCACAATTTTTTTCCGTCAAGTTTCGGCAGCCATAACGTAACATCATCATTGCAAAATATGATTGTTCACAAAAGAAAATTACTGAAATACATGTTCTAGAACTGAATTCAGTAATAAAGTTTATTAGCAATAAAATTACAGATCATTTATTATATCTTATTGACTGTTACTTTCCTGAAATTTCATTGGACAATAAACTTGATCATTAAATCCACTTACATGGCCTGTAACCTAAAACTTAAGATTTTATTATGCTTGTTATTCCCACTAGAGTTTTGGGTTGTTTTACCTTGATTTACAGCTGTATAAAAGTATTCAAGTCAATAATCAAGTCAATCAAGTCAAGTATATCAAGTCAAAAGTACTCCGTCAATTGGTCAAATTACCAGAAGACAATTTTCAGACTATTGTGTGTTTTATTACAGTGATAAATTACTTGACGCAGTACAATATAAATAAATAAAAAATAATATTTAAAACACAAAAAAAATTATTTCGTCTTGCAAACTAGTTTTGGTAGCCATAACATAACATCATCATCAGTGCAAAACATGATTTCTCACAAAAGAAAATTGCTGAAATATATGTTCAAGAACTGAATTCAGTAATAAAGTTTATTAGCATTAAAATTACAGTAAATTTATTATATCTTATTGGCTGTTGTCTAAACTTTCCTGAAATTTCATTGGCCAATAAACTTGATCATTAAATCTACTTACATAGCCTGTAACTTAAAATTTCCTATCGTAATTATATTGGCCAATAAACTTTGAATCCCCCTCTCTTACATTGGATGCTTCCTAAAATTTACTCTAATTTTATTGGCTAATAAACTTTATCACTGAATTCGTTTCTCCAATATACATATCATCAATTTTCTTTTCTGAATAATCATATTTTGCACTAATGACGGTACGCTGTTTCTAACGAAACTAGTTTGCAAGAAGAAATAAAGTGTTTTGGTTCTTTAAACATTGTGCTTTTATTTACTAATATTATGCGTTTTCTTACTAAACTAATTTTTTGAATACTACATAGTATAATACCAATATAAAAATCAAATACAAAGCTGCACAACAAAAAAGAAAATATAATAATACACATTTGGTTGGGGGCTGAAATTGCTGAAATTCCTTTTCGGATGTTTTATACGTTTTCTAAAATGTTTCCTTAGGTATCTTATTTAGTTTATTTTCAAAAAAATATTATAACTCAATTTTGCTAAAATATTCTCGAATACCTAAAAAGTATTTCATAATCTATCTTTAATGCATGATTTTTCTTTCTTTCTTATAATCTTATATATAAAAATATCTCTCCTCTTATTTTCTTATATATAAAATTATTCTCCTGGGTGACCCATAGCTTTCTTAGCCCATGTTCACGGCATTCGAGTAAGGGCGTATTCGAAAAAACGCTTTTCCACCTGCAACAGCTCGAAATTTTCCGATACAATTTCAGACACATTTTTTAAAGTAGAAACATGAAACTTGTTGAGGGAATTTTTGAAGAGACGTACTATGTGCCCTGTGATGTCATTTTACGCTCAATTCATTAGAATTTGATTTATAAACAATTACCTTCTCAGTAGGACCTTTTTTTTCGTTCACAAATTTCCCGCTTCGGAAAAATTGGTTCAAAAGGCCGTTTTTGATTGCATTTTTTGCAATATTTTCTGTCTTTATCGAAGATTTGACAATCACGGCACCTTGTGCACTTTCTAAATCAGACAATTTGCCAGTTTGATGCATTTGAGAGAAAAAATGAATTTAAAAATAAATCGGAAAATAAGCAGCTTGAATCGAAATACACCCGTAACATGTTACGATAATTGTTTGCTTCTAATGGGATTTTTTTCCTTTGTGTTACTTTTATTTAGAAACTCTTTACCCACCCAAAATTGTTTACATTTTTATCTTGCTTCTTGTTCTGAAGCAAGCAAATCAAGTTTGAAAAGCATGATTTTCCTGAAGTGACGTTTTACCGCTAATCTCAAACAATCCAATAAAATGTTCATCTTCTAAAATGTTTCATTTTCTTCGAATTCCCTCCTTCTTTTAATCCCTTCGCGACGGGAACCTTTTGCGAAATTTTTAATATTTTGTCACCGGTTTTTAAAACCAGAAATTCATGTCTTATTAAATCGAGAAAATGCTCGGATTGAATAAAGCAAATTTTACAGTATAATTTTACTGGCGGGTATAAACAAGAATTCTTAAGCCTTTTTGTGGCAAGAATACGTGACGCTCGTTCCCAAGATGTTAAGTAAAAGAACTGAACAGTTTACAGTTTCTTTCTTTCTTTTTTTCCTTTTAAATCTTTATCCTTTTCCCTTTTTTATGCATAATATAGATCAGAGATACTTGTTATAAACATGTTTTCCTTCTACTTGTCAACACATTTGCTGTACTTGTCTGTCTTTGATGTCTGTATTTTTTCGTAGATGTTGTTTTTTAATCCCCCCCCCCCCCGCCCATTACAAATACAAATAAATAAATAACAATAATAATATTTATTTATTTGACAAAAGTATGAATGTGTTTAATCTATTGGGTTTTTCCTTGTGCTTGATACACGTTTGTGTATACAAGACAATAGAAAATGTACATTTGTATAGTCAATTTGTATAGTCAATTTATTAGTATTAATTTTAAAATGTTACTATTTGTAATTAACATGAAATCGTAAAGATTGCTGTTTTAAGTCAATATTTCTATTTTCTACTTTTTATATTATTCTTACTGATAGTACAATTGAATTATTATATTTGTTACCTACAATGTTATTTACAGGGTGGTCATAAAAAAACTTTGCCGATATATGGAGCTCTAGCGGCCAGTCCGTTCAACCGATCGAGGTGAAATTTCAGATATAGCTATTTAGAGGTATATGAGCTCGAGATTCTGTGAACGGCAACAAAATGGCGCTCACGGTTACGGTTATAGTTACAGAAACTCGAAATTTTCCAACGGCAACACCCATTTTTTTCCATCGCAAAATGCTCAGCGCATGCGAAAACCCTTAAGAGCGTTGGAACGGTATTGTTATTGCAATAAATGGAGGCGTTATGCTCGCATAAAATCACCTCTATGATCGGCCCCAAAAACACACGACCAAGGCGCAAGAAGAAAATTTGAATATGACAGAGACAAAATACCAATCACGGAACATCGTTTGCTAGCTAGTCAGCGTAGAAAACGAATAAAAAGTAGGGTGGGAATGTTAGTTCTTCAGTCGGAGCTCGCAGATTCCAACAAAATAACTTCGCCCGTGGTGAGTTGGTAAAACTATTATCAAAATGAGATGAATGCTGCGAAAACCTGGCGCGTTTACCGTCGAAACCATCGTCAAATACGTGTCATATGCATTTCATAAGCTCTTCATGATTTAGTAATGAAATTCGAAGAAATTGGCTGCATCTGTGATAGTCTGCGATCCGGACGATAGTAGTCCGGACGATCCTTCTGAGGATACTGTTATGGAAATGCATCACATAGAGACCAGAGGACGCAACCAAACTACAAAAGGTGCATCTCGTGTATTTCATATACCAAAATCAATAATCTTAATATTACTGTGCTCTGTAATCCGCATGGTTCTTTACCGGTACCAGCGCGCCCAGATGTTGGAAGTGGGAGACCATCAACAACATATAGACTTTGTTAATGAATTTCTTATCCAATATGATGGAGGTAACGATCGACCTCTTAGCATATTATGAACGGATGAGACACATTTCACCTTAACTGGTAACGACAATGGCCTCCGCAATCCACCGACCTCACTCCTATGGATTTCAGGTTCTGGAGATATCTAAAATATAGTGTGTACATGTGCAATCCGCAAACTTTGCCGGATTTGAAAGATTCTATCACATGTGAGATTTCAAACATCCCTCATGCAATGTAACGTTCGGCTGTATTGCCGTGTAATTTCCTGTGATGGCACCCATGTGGAAAATGTGTAATCAAAATAAAAGTTTTCTCCGATCTGTGTTGTAATCAGACATTAGTGTACTGACTCTGTGTCATAAGCAAATTTCTCCTTGCGCCCCAATCGTGTTTTTTTTTTATGTGGTGGGGATTCGCAGATCAGTTTTTTGTGATTGCATAATGTGTCCGTTTCTTGCTATACACGTACGGTTCCAACGTTCGTTAGGGTTTTCGCATAGGTTGAGCATTTTGCGATGAAAAAAATTGGTGTTGCCATTTTAAAATTTCGAGTTTCTGTAACTATAACCATAACCGTGAGCGCCATTTTGTTACCGTTCTGAGAATCTCGAGCTCATACCTCTGAATAGCTATATCTGAAATTTCACCTCGATCGGTTGAATGGTCTGGCCACTAGAGCTCCATATACCGGCAAAGTTTTTTTTATGACCACCCTGTATATTATAACGCTGTAAAACAAATCCGTTATATTTAAGGCAAAAACTGCTGGCAGCAATGGTGCCAGCAATTTTTGCCGTAAAAATTCTAGTAAAATTGGGTATAAATTTTCTTATTACATCTAATTTTATTTTCAATTTTTACGTCAAAAACTGTCGGCAATATTGCTGTCAGCAATTTTTGCCGCAAATATAACGGATTTTTTACAGTGAATAATTTCACAGCATTTTGTTTACATTCTCATTAGCAAAAGAAAAATTTAAATATACCAAAAACAAAAACTTACATTAATAAAGATATTTAACCCAAGAATTATTATTTTTATTAGAGTATGGAAAAGTGCATTTTAAAGAATGCTGGTCTTAAATGCTATTGCTATTTTCTAGAAATTTTAGAAGATATTAGGACTGTTTTTACATTTACCAAAAAATGAATTTTTACGAAAAAAAAAACTCTTTTAAGTATATCTTATTTTTAAATATAAATTAAAAGACCATTTTTTTCTACAATTTTTAGTATATTAACTTTCAAATTAGAAAGAAAAAAAGCATGTTTTGTAGTTAAAGAAAAAAAATCTTAAAATCTCAAGATCATAATGTATCCTACTTCATTTATGAAAACTCGCAAATGAAAAAACAATTTTAAAAAATGACTATTTTTTTTTAATTGAGCAAAGTTTTATTAGAGTTTAAGAATATTTTCAAATGTTAGAATTTGGATTAATTTACAAATGTATATGTTTGCCAATATTAACATGAGGCAAACGAATACGCTTTTAAATGAAGACGCATAAAATTTGATAGAAAGAAAACAACAGAAGAATCTATACCTAAATATTCATCTACCTTATTTTTTGAAAAAACAACTCATATAATTAATTTAGTTACTTTATTAAGCTAATTCGTAATTTTATATACTTACTTTTAGATAATATTTCACTACCAGAAACTTTTTATTAAAAATGAAAATACTGCATTTCTTCGTATATGATGAAACATGTGTGATTGCTATTCTTTTCATTGTAGTAATAAAAAGAGTACGGTAATGACTTTGTTTTCTAAATCTTTCCCTCCTGATGCGAGCATTTTAATGCTTGAGAACACAACTCTTAAGAGAATACTTATTTATTTAAGAAGTGTAACTTGATAAATATTTCGTATGTACGAGTCTGTTTCCATTCTTGTCTCTTATGCATTACCGAAACATAAACTGTTTATTACACAGAGATTTATTAATATTTTATTTCGGTGATGTAGGTATTCTAAAAACACATCATTATTTCTATTCATGTTTTTTAAAAATGTACTTGGAAAGTTTTGTCATGATCATTTGATGATTTTTTTCAAATGTTGGAATTCGAATAAATAGACAAATTGATATGTTTTCCAATATTAAAATCAGGCAAAAGAATACGTTTTTTAATGAAAACGTGTAAAAGTTCAATAAAAAGAAAGCAGTAAAAAGATCGTCACCGAAATGTTCGTACACTTATTTTTTTTTTTTTTTTTTTTTTTTTTTTTATCATAACTAATATAGTTACATTACATACGCTAAACTTGATTTTAATCAACTCTTTGTTCCCGAAGCTAAATGAATACTACAAATATTTATTCATTGGTTTTAGTAAACAAACAAAATAACATCATAGATGACAGAAAAAAAGAACTTTTCAGAAATTGTTACTTTAGAGAACTAGTAATCTAGATTTGCAAATAGGTATCTAAAATTACAAATCTCCTTAAAAGATCAATTAAATGTTTACCAATCTAAATTGACACACTTACAAATATAAGGCTTTTCCAACAAGTAAATAATACACAAAACACCAAAAATTTTATTGTAAAGAATTGAAGTCAAAGACGTGTGAAAATTTCTCCATTTCTTGCCCACACTATCTTGAAAGCCTTTTTACAAATTCCGATGAAAATAACATTTACTTTACGGAGAAATCAGCATAGATGTTGCCATTTATTGGTTTGCTTTTAAAGCAAAAAAAAATGATTCAGCCATTAAGTGAAGTAAAAATGTAAAAATTCAAACAGTTAGGAAAAGATTAGAGATCCTCATGTGGACCCAAGTAACGATGAGGTTATAATTACCTTTAGATAATATTTCACCACAAGAGATATTTTTACCGAAAATGAAAATACTGCACTTCATCATATATAATGAAACATGTCTGGATGTTATTCTTTTGACTGTGGTAGTAAAAGGTATACGGTAATGACTCTCTTTTCTAAATCTCTCTACTCTAATGTTAGCATTTTAATGTGTGAGAGCGTAACTCTTAAGAGAATACTTATTTATTTAAGTAGTCTAGCTTGATAAATATTTCAGATTTATGTGTTTGTTTCAACTCTTGACTCTTATGCTTTATCCAACCATAAACTGTTTATTACACAGAGAGTTATTAATATTTTATTGTGGTGATGTAGGTATTTTAAAAACACTCATTATTTCTACTAGAGTTTTTAAAAAAATCCGTGCGTCTTGGAAAGTTTTTCGGAACAAACGCTTGCTGTAAAAAGGGATTTTAAAATGTTTATTCATTCGTCGAAGACTTAACTGTTAACTAAGAAAGAAAAATAAACTATTATTAAGTACTTTTATGAATAATAGCTATTTCTTTGAAGTGCCATTTGGTTTAAAGTTTTTTAGTATGTAATACTAATAGTAATCTTATAGAATATGTAAAATATAATAGAAATAAAGAACAAAGACCATTTTTAACCGATTTCAAGGAGTAGGTTATGATTTTTACCTGTATGTATTTCTTGTTCACTCATAACTTCCATAAATATGAACCGATTTTGATAATTCTTTTTTTGTTTGAATGCGTAAGATGCCCACATGGTCCCATTTCAATTTTATCAAATTCTTGCGGTTAGAAGTTTTTCAAAATAAAAACATTAAAATTCCAATTCTTTTTGAAGCAGTCATCCAATTAGAAGCTTTCATTTTTCAGGTAATCGCAGGCTTTCATCTAGAGCACACAAGTCAGATGTGTGTGTACAGTAAATAAATAAAATTTCAGGCTATCACTCTTACACCGATACGAGATTTTTTTTAATAGACTTCAAGAAGGAGGTTATGATTTCGACCTGTATGTATTTCTTGTTCAGTGATGAAATTCTGATTATTATAATTTTTTTAAAAAAATGTGGATTTTATATAAAAAAAAATAATAATGATTTGTCGCAAATCATCTTCCATTGTTGCAACCGTTTTCAAATCATAAGCGTATTGAAACTATGCATTCATATGCGTTAGCGCCAAGTTGTCGCCAAGCTTGATTCTTTTTTTAAAGTTGGTTAGTATTTTTTTTTTTTTTTTTTTTTTTTTTAAGCATATTTTATTACAAAGAAGTATTGTAATTTTTCTTTCAGCCATTTATAAAATTCGAGTATATTCAAGATTGTAATAAAAAAATCAGAATGCGGATAAATGGATATGGTTGATTCAACGCAAATAGGCTATTTTCATCATAGTGATGAAAAATAAATCATGTCAAAAGTTTCTAAATTTTTGCAACAAGACACTAAAAGAGATGTACAATGGCAAAAAAATCGCTGTCCGGATTAACATTAAATTTTGTTATAATTATTAGATTTTTTTAACGTCGAAAAAGGTTTATGTAAGTAAAAAAAATGTGTACCGGAATTTTTATTTAAACCTTTTTAATTTACCTATTTAACTTATTTCTGTATACATTTAACTCTTTAAAAGATTTTAAATGATTTTTAGTTCACAACAAACTATACACATTTGAAATTCTTTTTAATTTCCTTCCTAACTTTTCTTTAACTTTTGTATAATAAATAAATAAATAAAAATCATGCTAATATTATGCATCCTAGATTACTTACAGAAACCTAGAAATAAAGAACAAAGACTATTTTTTAAGAAGTATTGCAATTTCTCTTTCAACCATTTATAAAATTCGAGTATATTCAAGATTATGCTGGAAAAAAAAATGCTGATAAATGGACATGATGTTTGATTCTACGCAAATAGGCCATTTTCCTCATAATGATGAAAAAAAAATCGTGTCAAAAGTTTCTAGATTTTTTACAAGACACAAAAAAGGTATTTATTCGCAAAAAAAATAGATGAACGGCTTAATATTAAGAAATTTTATAATTATTAGATTTTTAACACTAGAAACGCCGGAAAAAGTTTATATGTATTTTTAAAAAAATGCATACCGGAATTTTTATTTAAAGCTTTTTAACTCATCTGTTTAACTTATTTTTATATTTCATCTATACATTTAACTCTTTTTTAATTTCTGGTTCACCTCGAATTATACATATTTGATATCATTTCTGGTTACAAGTTGCAAACTGTTTTGCCAAATAAAAGTTGCAACAAAAAAATAATGTAATATTTAGAAATAATGTTTTATGCGTTCATAATAAAAGACAGAAATCAGACAAAATAAAAAATATATTTCAACAAGAAATGATATTTTTCATAATTTTGTATTATAGTAATTGCATGTGAAGGAATGATATTTTATAGGTTTAACAATATATTTTAAATATAAGTTTTAATTAATGCTTCTGTTTTATAAACTAGTATAATAAAACTATCTTTGAACTAAATGTTTTAAAAACGCATTAGATTCTTTTGTTGAAAAAAAAAATTAAACATTCTCCAGTTACATCATTATGGCCTATATGTGTAGATCACCCATATATATTACCGCTATATAAACATCTTTCTGCAGTTTGAAGTCTTAAAAAAATTGGTATATAAATGTTACATATAATTACAGTAATATATTTAATATAATGCACTATTAATATATTATTATTAATTTTTCCTTTCATCATTTGCTAATCCTAAACTATCTATATTCGCTTTAACTGTAACTGTTTCTTACATTGAAAAGGGATTTTCAGTGTAAGTTTGTTTATGTGAATAATAAGCAATTATTGCTCTGTTTTGTAATACATTCTTAAAATTTCTCTATATTAAAAATTTAAGTCTTTCATTTACATATCCTTATCTTAAAATTTGTAAGATCCAGCCTCTTTATGTCTAATTTTGTTGGATACAGTTAATTGGATAATGAGAGAAATAGTCTTTAAAGCATGCCCCCCCCCCCCACACACCTATTTCTCTACGATAAATTAACCGTATTTTATACTTATGATGTAGAAATATTCCCCCTGACGACGTGTTTCACATCATAAGTTCCATATTTATTCATGACTCGTTCTCTTTAATGCAATCTTTTTGTTATTTTTCTCACAGAATTTATTTATTTTTCATTTTGATATATTGAATTTTGAATAGGGTGTTCAATGGTACTATCAATTATTTCGTTTTTTTTTTGGAGGGGAAGGGGGTCATTTTCCATTTGTTAAAATGTATTAATTACAAAGTTTGACATGTATGTCAAATATTTCTATTTTTCCAAGTTTTTTATGCATTCAACTTCCTGTTCATATTAATTCTTTTTTCATAAATAACATTTATAATGTTTGAATCTTATTTAAAACTTCATTTATAAATGTTCAGATCATGTTTTAAATCTTTACTTATAAATGTTTGGATCATGTTTTAAATCCTCATTTATAGCTATTTCATTTAATAATTTGTTGATCAAAATTAAAAATTCATAATGTTTGAATCTTGTCTTAAACTTAATTTACATTTAATACAGATGATAATTGATAATTAATAATATATATATATATACAATATTACTTTAAAATATCGTTTTTGTGTATGTTAGGGATCTATACCGCAATTTTCATCCATCTTATTTTAAAAAAGCTTTTATCTAACATCTTTCCTCTTATTCGACTAATTTTTACATTTTTATACTTTTAGAAAAAAACTCCATTACCATCATCATTTTTACTAAGCAACAAAATAAATAGACAATGTGGGACTTCCTCGTAACATAATTTAACATGAAGCACAATATGCAATATAATAATTTTAGTCATTCTGGAAATAAAATGTACATGACCATGAGACACTTTTCAAAATTTTTATTCACTATTGTTGAACACTAATGTGCAAAAAACATAACCCACAAGAGCATATTTACTTATTTAAGATTTTCTCCATTTTCGTAAAGCTAAGTTTAGAAAATGGTTCTCAAGTATGCGTGTGTTTCTCCTTTATGACTTTTATGTGTTACCGAAAAATAAACTTATTGCATAGAGAGTTACTAATATTCTAATGAAGTACATAATGTCGGTGTAGTCTGAATACATTATTCTTTTCATTAAAGTAAAGGAAAATGTATCTGAGAAGATTTTAAGGCCAAATGTTTGTTTTAAAGATGAATTTGCTCTATTAGTTAGGAAATATTTCCAGAAAACGCATCTCGAAGAATGAATGAGTGTTTTAAATACATTTATTACATAAAACAGTTTTATTTTTTTACAATTATTAAAAGGGTCCTGGACACAAAAATTTTCATATTTTCTAAATAATATATACATTAAAAATTTCTCTGTTTTTAGGCATATTTCGTACGAAATACTACCAATTGCGTCGCTCCTATGTTGCAATTTTGGAAATATTTTTGCAGATCTACACCGACCATGATACGCTAGACCTCAAAAATACCACCAGTAAAAAAGTTTAATTCTATTTTACAAGTTTTTTATGCATTCAACTTCCTGTTCATATTAATTCTTTTCTAAATTTGACATTGATAACCTTTGAATCATATTTAAAATTTCATTTATAAATGTTTGTATCTTGTCTTAAATGTTTTTTTATAGTTATTTCATTTAATAATTTATCGTTTCAAATTTAAAATGCATAATGTTTGAATCTTGCCTTAAAACTTAATTTATATTTAATATAGATGATAATTTGTAATATATACATATATATTCTTCCTTTAAAATCAAGAAATTAATTAACACATATTCGTTTTTGTGGTGCGTTAGGAGTCTACACCGAAATATTCATCCGTCTTATTTTAAATAAACTTTTATCTAACTACGTTTCTCTTATTGGACTAATTCTTACATTTTTATAATTATTTTTAGAAAAAAAGTCCATTACCATCATCAATTTTACCAAGCAACAAAATAATTTGAAGATACTGAACATCATTCGTACAGAGTTTAACATATAGTATAGTATGTAATATAATAATTTTATTCCTTTAGGGAATAAAAGAACTGTGACGATGAGATACTTTTCAAAACTTCTATTCTCTACTGTTGAACACTAATGTGTGCAGAATATAATCCACAATAGTATATTTACTTATTTAAGATTTTCTCCATTTTCGCAAAGCTAAGTTTTGAAAATGTTTCTCAAGTCCAATAGACTCCCTCTATTCTGAACACTCATGGGACTGACCAAAAATGATCAGATTATGGTGGTGTTCAGTATAGAGGGAGATTGGAAATGCATAACTACCACTACTATGTACGGTGACCAAGCCGGTAGTTGATCAAATAAGGTTGGTTCTATGGGGGTTTTATTATATTTACTTTATTTTAAGTTTTAAAAGTAAACTAACATGATTTATACAATCTTTAATCCTTTAAGCGTACTGCATAATTTTACATGTAAGTTTAACAATTCATAAAATAAAAGCTACGGAAAGTATTGATATAGAGATTTGTATTTTATAATCTTAGATAGTTATTTATCATATGCAGTTCAAAAAATTAACATTAATATCGACTTTCAGTTAAATAAACCTTTGAATAGAAAAACTGTGCGACAGAAAAACCCAGTTAGGGTTAATGAATGTCCTATCATGGGCAGAAAATGAAATCTGCTAAAATTAAATAACAACAAAATTATAAGCAAATAGTTTCTTTAATTGCCATTTTCTCAGCAGTTGATAATCGAAGAAATCAGTCCAAAATTCCAAATTCAGTTTAAAACTGAAAAATTAATCTTTGAAATATGCGTAAACTGTTATTAAAAATATTTCATATAGAACTATTATTTGAAATAAGAACGATGGAAGTTGATTATTTTTACTTACCGCAATTGTCTCCAACTAATCAAAAATTAAATTTTTACATTTTCTAATAAAAAAAAGTCATAAAATGGCTTTTGTTACAGCAGGCGGCTGACAAGAATGTGACAATAGAATGCTCAAATATTTAACTGAAGTTTCTAAGTAACAAATTGAAGTATTCAAAGAAATAGCAATTTAAAGTATGTGCTTACAATCTAGCAGTGATTTTGTCTGTTTATTTTTTAATCAAGTTTGTTGAACTTTTTATTCATCTGTAACAGTTTCTTCGAATTTCCATGATCAGAATTCGAATTTAGATTGCAAACATGTGTTCAGTTTACAGAGAGATGGAGTAGAACTGAGAACCAAAAGTAGCGATCATAATAGTGGGGTGTTCGGATTAGAGGGTGTTGAGAGTATAGAGAGTTCATCTTTTGTTAAGTCTATAGAATTTCGCCGGGACTATGAGAATATGTTCATAATACCGGGATGTTCACATTAGAGAGTGTTCAGATAGAGAGAGTCCACTGTTATATGTGTGTTTCAGCTTTATGACTTTTATGTGTTACCGAAAAATAAGAGAGTTACTAATATTCTAATCAAGTACGTAATGTAGATATATTTTGAATACATTATTTTTTTTCATTAGACTAAAGCAAAAATGCATCTGAGGAAGATTTTAAGGCGAAATGTTTGTACTAAAGGGGATTTTGCTCTATTAGTTTGAGAATATTTCCAGAAAATGAATCTCGAAGAATGAATGGATATTTTATTTTATTTTTTCATAAAATAGTTTTATTTTATTTTATTTTATATTTTACAATTTTTAATGTAAATTATAAAACAAGTGGGTTAGTGTGATTGCAGATCGCACTGAAAGTTTCGTTTAATATTTCTGTCAAAACAACTTATCTTTTAATTGATAAATCCAAATTGATAATTTTAAATTGCTAAATTCTTATTTCAATGGAGGCGCTAATAAATTTAATTTTAAAATAGTCATAAAACAAAGTTATTTATTTTAATCAAAATAAAAATGTTTATTTATTTATTTTTTTATTTTATTTTTATTTATTTATTTATTTACTTATTTTATGTGACGTGTTAGGGATTTACACCGAAATCCACCTTATTTTAAATAAACTTTTATCTAACTACGTATCTCATATTCGACTAATCCCCATATTTTTATAATTACTTTTAGAGAAAAATTCCATCACTATCATGATGAACTTCCTATTACATAATTTAACAGCATTGTATATAACATAATAATTTTATTCATTCTGGGAATAATAGGACAATGACAACGAGATTTTGTTGAACGCTAATGCGTGCAGAATATAACCCACAAGAGTATATTTACTTATTTGAGATTTTCTTCATTTTCATAAAGCTAAGTTTTGAAAATGTTTCTTAAGTATGTGTGTGTTTCACCTTTATGACTTTTATATGTTACCGAAAAATAAACTCTTTATTGCGCAGAGAGTTATTAATATTCTAATGAAAAGTATAATGTAGGTATATTCTGAATGCATTATTCTTTTCATTAGAGTAAAGGAAAATGCGTCTGAGGAAGATTTAAAGGCCAAATGTTTATATTAGAGGGGATTTTGCTCTATTATTTTGGAAATATTTCCAGAAAACAAATCTCGAAGAATGAATTACATTTTATGTATATATATATTTTAATATAAATTGTAAAACCAGTGGGTTAGTGTGCTCGCAGATCGCACAGAGAATTTTGTTTAATATTTCTTGCAAAACAACTTTAATTAATAAATCCCAAAATGTTAATTTAAAATTATTAAAATCTTGCATCAATAGGTTCATCAATAAATTAAATTCTAAAACAATTATACAAGGAAATGATTTATTTTAATCAAATTAGAAGTGTTCAACTCAAACTATTTTTAAAAAATCCAAAATTCTATTTTTTTTTTTTTTTTTTTTTTTTTTTTTTTTTTTTTTTTTTTTGGAAATTTGAAATAAAAAGAAATTAGTGAAGATATAAATAAAATTTAAATCTTTTAAAAACAAAAAAATTGTTCAAAAGAAAATTTTCAAATTTAAAATTTATAACATTTTTACATATATAATATTCCTTTAAAATCAAAATTTTAACTAAGATATACTCTGCAGTTCCATGTATTGACCTTCGATTTGTTCTGTTGAGCTGAACCAGAGTATCAGACCAGAGTGATCGTTGAGGTTAATTGGGTGAAATAGTCTTCCAGTGTTCGTGTCCGGGATGGCTCAGTTGGAAGTACATTGGTGGCTTCAAGCAAATACATCCCTGGTTCTAATCCTGTCCCGGACTTTTTTCACCCAAAAATTCAAAATGAAAAAATTTACATCTGTTATATATTAATTTACCGATTGAATAATCGTGTTTAAAAATTAATCTAATGTAAGATATACTCGTTTCTGTGGTGTGTTAGGAATCTACACCGAAGTATTCATCCATAACTTTTTTAATAAACGTTTATCTAACTACGTTTCTATTCACTCTTTCTTATATTTTTATAATTACTTTTAGAAAAAAATTCCATCACCATCTTCATTTTTACTACGCAACAAAATTAACTGAAAATACTGAGCATCATTCGTACATACATAATTTAACATATAGCACAGTATGCAATATAATAATTTTATTCATTCAGGGAATAAAAGGTCTATAACACTTTTCAAAATTTTTATTCGCTATTGTTGAACACTAATGTGTGCAGAATATAACTCACAAGAGTATGTTTACTTATTTAAGATTTTCTCCATTTTCGTAAAGCTAAGTTTAGAAAATGGTTCTCAAGTATGTTGGTGTTTCAGCTTTATGACTTTTGTGTGTTACCGAAAAATAAACTCTTTATTGCGCAGAGAGTTACTAATATTCTAATGAAATAACATAATGCAAGAATGTTCTGAATACATTATTCTGTTCATTAGAGTAAAGGAAAAATGCATCTGAGGAAGATTTTAAGGCGAAATGTTTGTATTAAAAAGGATTTTGCTCCATTACTTTGGGGATATTTCCAGAAAACGAATCTCGAAGAATGATTTTTTTCTTTTAAATATATTTTTTTCATGAAACAGTTTTATTTTTTCTACAATTCTTAATGAAAATTGTAAAAAAAAAGTGGGTAAGTGTGATAACAGATGGCATAGAAGTTTTCGCTCAATATTTCTTTGAAAAAAACTTTAATTAATAAATTCGAATTGGTAATCTAAAATTATTAAGTTCTTACATCGATGGGGGCACCAATAAACTTAATTTAAAAATAATTATAACAGGAATTTATTTATTTTAATCAAATTAAAACTGTTCAAATCAAATTATTTAAATAAAATTCAAAATTCTAATTTTTTTGAAAATCCGAAATAAAAGAAAAAATTAGCGGAGATATAAATAAAATTTTAAATTTGTACAAACGAAAAAATTGTTTAAAGAAAATTTTCCAAATTTAAAATTTATAACATTATTACATATCTAATATTCCTTTAAACTCAAAAATCCCTGTCGGCTGGGCCTATAGGCGGAGGTAGATTTCGAAGAGTGCTCATTTCAACAAAAAATATATATATATATATATATATGATTAGAGATAAACCCAGTTTAATAACTTCATTTGGCCGTTTATAAAAAATTTTTGATTTCATTTTTCTGCAAAAACTGGTTTTATCAGAATCATCTTAAGAAAAATTCAGCTCAAATGCCCATTTTGACAACATATTTTGAAATAGATTCTGAATTTATTAAAAAATCGACCAAAACAGTACATTATACAGCTCCTAAATAACAAAAAACTGTCAGTTGAATGCATTTGAGAAAAAAATTGAATTTAAAAATGAGTCATAAAATAACCGATTTGTTGTTTGAATATATCCTTAATTCTTTAATCATGATTGCTTCGGAAAATTTTGTGCGAAATACTCACTTTGACAGCATTTTTAAAAATATATTCTATCTTTATCAAAAAACTGGCCAAAGCGTCACAGTATATAGTTCCTAAATAAGAGGATCTGTAAATTGGATGCGTTTGAGAGCGAAAATGGATTTTAAAACGAGTCATAAAAAACGCAATTTGCTATGTGAAAATTTCCTAAATTTTCAAATCACGAAGACTTCGGGAAATTCTGTTCAAAATACCCTTTTTGGTAGCCTTTTTCAAAATATATTCTGTCTTTATCAAAAAATCGATCAATGCATCACATTATTTAGTTCCTAAATAAGAGGATCTGTAAATTGGATGCATTTGAGAGCAAAAATGGATTTAAAAACGAGTCAGAAAAAAACGCAATTTCTTATTTGAACACTTCCTTAAATTTTCAGTCCCGATGACTTTCGGAAATTCTGTTCAAAATACCCTTTTTGGTAGCCTTTTTTGAAATATATTCCGTCTTTATCAAAAAACTGACCAATGCATCACATTATATAGTTCCTAAATAAGAGGATCTGTAAATTGGATGCGTTTGAGAACAAAAATGGATTTAAAAACGAGTCAGAAAAAAACGCAATTTCTTATTTGAATACTTCCTTCAATTTTCAGTCCCGATGACTTTCGGAAATTCTGTTCAAAATACCCTTTTTGGTAGCCTTTTTTGAAATATATTCTGTCTTTATCAGAAAACTGACCAATGCGTCACTTCATACAGTTTCTAAATAAGAGAATCTACCATTTGGATGCGTTTAAAATCAAAAATGCATTTAAAAATGAGTCAGAATATAAGCAGTTTGGATTTGAGGTTTTTTCTCCAACTCCTATTTTTGTTTAATTTCTTTTTGCTATACGAATTGGTCCTATGAAAAACTTGTCAGTATAAAAGTTGTAGATATTTTTGAGAAGATGTAAAATAAATTTAATTAGATTTGATATCTTAAAAATTGACGGAGTTATGGATTTTTCTTTTTTTTCAGCGCCCTTTTTCTTTTCGTTTTTAATTTTTTTCATCGGTAAAAGTTGATCCTATCAAAAACTTGTAAATACAAAAGTTTTAGATAATTTTAAGAACATTTACAAAAAATTTAGTTGGACTTGATATCTTGAAAATCTACGAAGTTATGAATTTTTTTTCTCTCAAAATCCCTGTTTTTTTCGCCCCGTGAGCCCACTTCTAAATTTATCAAATATCTGTCATGCATATACTTTTGGCCCATTTTTAAGAAGTAATATAAACTTTAAACCGATTCGATATCTACTTTAATTAAGAAGTTATGGCGTTTTTTCGGTTTTCACAAAAACACCCCCTATTCCGACCCCCTTGGTCCGATTTTGCCCAATCACGAACTTAGCCAAGATTTTATCGCCTTTGATTTTATGTACCAGTTTGGTTAAGATTGGTGAAGAATTATAGAAGTTATCGTGTCCATAAAAAAGTGAGATGTATATATATATAGATAGATAGATAGATAGATACACTGGTGCGATTGCAATAGGTAGTATTTCTTACGAAATCTACCTAAAATTTAACTAAGATATACTCCTCTTTATGGTGTGTTAGGGATCTACACCGCAATATTCATCCATATTATTTAAAATAAACTTTTATCTAAGGTTTCTCTTATTCCACTAATTCTTACATTTTTATAATTACTTTTATTAAAAATTCCATCACCATCATTATTTTTACCAAGCAACAAAATAAATTGAAAATGCGGGACTTCCTCGCACATAATTTAACATATGGCATAACATGTAACATAATAATTGTATTCATTCTGGGACTAAAAGGTCTATGACGATGACAGTTTTCAAAACTTTTATTATCTATTTTTGAATACTAATGCGTGCAGAATATAACTCACAAGAGTATATTTACTTATTTAAGATTTCTTCCATTTTCATAAAGCTAAGTTTTGAAAATGTTTCTCAAGTATGTGTGTGCTTTATCTTTATGGCTTTCATGCGTTACCGAAATATAAACTCTTTATTGCACAGATAGTTACTAATATTCTAACGAAATATATAATGTAGGTAGGTATATTTTGAATACATTATTCTTTTCATTAAAATAAAGGAAAAAATTTATCTAAGGAAGATTTTTAAGGCCAAATGCTTGTATTAAAGGGAATTTTGCTCTATTACTTTGGGAATATTTCCAGAAAACGAATCTTGTAGAATGAATGAATTTTTTAAATACAGGGTGTCCCAAAAGGTCGTTTACAAACTTAACATGCTGGTCTGTCATATCATGATGAACAATATTAAATAGGAAACTAAGGGTCCCAAACGTCTTCCAAACGAGATATACGCCATTAAAGTTTAGGGTCCAAAAATTCAAATGATTATAAAAAACAGAAAAATTGATCGATTCGTTTGCGGTTTTCACTAAAACTATTCTTTATGTCAGTATTTTCTTGAAAATAAATTATAAAGATAAATTTCAAAAAATGTCGATAGAGGGCGCTTTAGACTTTGGAGTAACGATAAACTAGTTTTACCATTATTTTTTGCACCTCATTAAACTTTTTTAGAAGCTTAGACATAAACTTAAATTTTGAGCTCAAAATCTAAATCGTTGGAAGTGGTTAAGTAGCGCAAACTGAATTGCGGGGGGAGATTCAAATTTCAAATGATTATAAAAAAACGGAAAAATTGGTCAATTGATTTGCGATTTGCACTAAAATTATTGTTTATGTCAGTATTATCTTGAAAATAATTTATAAAGATAAAAATTAAAAAATGCCGATAGAGGGCACTTTAGACTTTGGAGTAACGTACAATTATTTTTTTCCGTTATTTTTGGCCTCTCATAAATTTTTTTTAGAAGCTTAGACATAAACTTAAATTTTGAGATGAAAATCTGAATCGTTGGGAGCGGTAAAGTAGCGCAAACTGAACTGTGTTCAATGGGGGTGGGGAGGTTCAAATTTCAAATGATTATAAAAAACGGAAAAATTGGCCGGTTTTCGCTAAAATTATTCTTTATGTCAATATTTCCTTGAAAATAAATTTTAAAGATAAATTTTAAAAAATCCATTAGAGGGCGCCTTAAACTTTAGAATAACCAACAATTATTTTTAACCTTTTTTTTTTAATCTAATTAAATGCTTGCAAAAGTTTAGACTTAAATTTTGTGCTCAAAATCTAAATCGATAGGAGGGGTTAAGAAGCGCAAACTGAACTGTGTTCAGGAGTTGAAATGTTACCTTCCCCACCCCTCGAACGCAGTTCAATTTTTGATTAACTCACAACGATGCAGATTTTGAGCACAAAATTTAAGTTTGAACTTTTAGAAGCATTTTATTAGATACAAAAAAATAACGGTTAAAAATAGTTGTTGGTTACTATAAAGTTTAAGGCGCCCTCTAACGGAACTTTTTGAAAGATATCTGTAAAATTTATTTTCAAGAAAATATTGATATAAAGAATAGTTTTAGCGAAAACCGACCAATTTTTTCGTTTTTTATAATCATTTGAAATTTGAACCTCCCACCCCCATTGAACACAGTTCAGTTTGCGCTACTTTACCACTCCCAACGATTCAGATTTTTATCTCAAAATTTAAGTTTATGTCTAAGCTTCTAAAAAAAAATTATGAGATGCAATAAAAAACGGAAAAAATAGTTGTACGTTACTCCAAAGTCTAAAGCGCCCTCTATCGGCATTTTTTGAATTTTATCTTTATAAATTATTTTCAAGAAAATACTGACATAAACAATAGTTTTAGTGAAAACCGCAAACAAATCGACCAATTTTTCTGTTTTTTATAATCATTTGAATTTTTGAACCCTAAACTTTAATGGCGCATATCTCCTTTGGAAGACGTTTGGGACCCTTAGTTTCCTATTTAATACTGTTCATCATGATATGACAGACCAGCATGTTAAGTTTGTAAACGACCTTTTGGGACACCCTGTATATTCTTTTCATATTCTTTTATAATTCTTAATCTAAATTGTAAAACAAGTGGGTTAGTGTGATCGCAGATCGCACAGAAATTTTCATTTAATATTTCTTTCAAATCAAGTTATCCTTTAATTAATGAACACAAATTATTAATTTTAAATTACTAAATTCTTACATCGACGGGGAGACCAATAAATTTAATTTTAAAATAATTATAAAAGGAAGGTATTTGTTTTAAACAAATTAAAAGTGTTCAAATCTAATTATTAAAATTAAATCCAAAATTCTAATTTTTTTAATCCGAAATTAAAAAATAATAGCGAAAGTATGATTAAAATTTAAAATTTTAAAAAACGAAATTTTTTTTTAATGAAATTTGAAATGCTGAATCATTAATAAATCGCAAAAGATTTAAAACAGAAAGGAAATTGAATTTAAATAATATATTATGAATGTCAGTGATTATTTATCATAGCGTAATAAATCTTTAAATTGGCAAAAAATATGAAATTTCTTTAGTTAAACATATCGAAATATAAATATTTTCAACTTTCCAAACAAGAATTCGAATTGTGAACCACCTGCTTGCTTGCGAAATGCTTTACATCAAAGCTATGCTGCCTACCCGAAAAAGGCTGTCTTTTAGAACAGCTGTACACAAAGCTTGGGAGCTAGAAAACACAATGATAAACTACGAGTCAACTGTTAAAATCGGGTTTTCAGGTCTTTTCAACCAAGATATGACTTAACAGACTGATTGTGTTTTAATATGCAAATCAAGATTTAACTAATGCTATAATTTCAAATAAAAAATCGATGACGTGATTGTCTGTGCTGCCACATTCTAATACTAACATTTAATTTGAATGTTAAATAGAAGTTAACAAATACCTGTGTTAATCAGGGAAAGAAAAAGAGTTTTTTGTAGGTTTTGTTGAACTGATAAAAATGAGTTGGTTATCTATTAAGTTGCATTGAATGTGATAATTAAATAAAATGAAAGATAATAAATGTCTTACTGGTAAAAACTTCCTTAGAACACCATAAAGTATAACTAAAACACTTTAGGCCTTACAAAAGATCTTTCTTCATCAATCCCAAAAAAGACGTGCTTGTTCTATGAAAGCAGACGACACGACTGCTTATTGATTAACAAAAATTTCAACTTAATTCCTTGATAATAAATGTGTTCTGAAAATGTTTACAACACTTGAATAAAATATTAATAAGTCTCTGTACAATAAACGGTTTACTTTCGGCAACACATGTGAGTCATAAAGTTGAAACAGAACATAGTATTTCAGAAACATTTCCCGAGCTTAACTTCTAGAAATTAAAGAACTTCTTAAATAAGTAAATATTCTCTTAATATTAATGATCTTTACACATTTGACTGCTTATACTGGAGGAGAAAGGCTTAGAAAAGAGACTCATTATCATATACATTTTATTATGAAGACAAAACAAATAATAACTGCGCATGTTTCATTATGCATTAAGGGGTATGCAGTATTTTACTTAGTTGTTTGGTAATATTAGTTGAAATAAGTAAATTTCCTATTATATGAATTAAAACAAATAAATGTAAAATTTAAAGAAGAAAAAATAATCTATTCGAGACTGTTGATGCATTTATGCATCTTTAAAACGTGTACAAAAAATTGTTTTTAATACCAAGAATAAAGAAAAGTAATATTTGACTTATTTAATTAGATTTCCAAAATTGTTCAATTTAGGGTAAACTTAAAAAAAAAAAAAAAAAAAAAAAAAAAAAAAAAAAAAAAAAGGAGGGAGAGTGTTTACCAAGTAAAAATTCTACAAGAGACCATGATGCCGACATGGTTAAAGTATTCATAGTTATTTAATGCTCGTTTAAAATATATATTAATCACTTTATACATACACTACAACATAATTACAATTAACTTTAAGAGTTATTTTTAGAGTGTTTTTTCCTCCATTAAGATCATAAAATTCCTCTGAAGATTACTCATTAGATTGAGTACGAAACGTTAGGGGTAAACATGTTTTAAGTGTGATTAATGCTGCTTTTATCTATATTGTATGTTGATGAATATCAAAGTTTGCTTTAATCAATAACGTATTTAAAAACATTAGACACATTGTTATAAATATTTAACACCTAATTATTAAGTTTTACAACTTTAATAATTAGGTGACCCAAGCTGAAAGTTGTTATGCGAAAAACATCTTAAGTTCATTTTAAAATATGATAATCGGAAAAGATTACTCTTTTAACTTTTGTTTTCGACAAAATTGAAAAGCTCAGAAATAAAAATCCTTAAATGTAGCATCCTAAAAATAATTTTAAATAGATTTTTCATATACAACAAACACACTAATCTCCTTTAGAATGTCCAAGATAAAGAGTTAAGGTATTAAAAACACAAAATTCTAAAAAACAATTATCGCATTTAAAACTTTAGCTGTTTTTTTACACTTAAAAAGACGTTTAAATCATGTTTCTATTCTAATTAGAAGAGGAAATATTAATGCTTTTGTTTAGGTTTGTTTTCAAAATCTAACTTTCAAGAAATGGCTATCATGAAATAACTTCTTGTGAAAATGCGTTTTTCTTCATGATGGGTTTTTAAAATTTCTCGGATTTAAATTGTTATAACTCAAAAACAGTTAAAAAATAAATCTTTCAAACTTGGATGATGTCTTTTTTGATTATTTTACTTTAATTTTGATTCAGCAAATTTGAAAAAATATATATATCCTTTTGAAAATAGGATTTTTTTTAATAAAAAGTACATTATTTATTTTTTTCAAATTTTTACTTTAAATATTTTTAATTTTTCTAAATTAATATTTTTAAAAGTGCCGAATCAAAATTAAAATGATGTTTATTTAAATGTAAAAAAAATGAAAGTCTGGAAATAATATTTTGAGTTATAAGGATTTCAAATTACCTTATTTTTTTAAATAAATTTTAATCTTTATTTTTTTTAAACTGTATACGTTTTTAAAAAGGATGATATAATGTGTGTGTGAAGATCATGTGATTTTATTTATAAATAGTATACAAAACTAATACAAAATTATAAATTAATAAATAAAAATTATTTTTAAATATGCCCCGAATCCCTTGAATAAATGTATTACTAACTCACATTAACTGATAAATTTTCCTTCCAAATACATTCATTTTCTCTAGAATATGTATGAGAAACAGTTAAATAAAAGTATTCATAATCGATAGCTAAATAAATAACAAATTTTCCAGAAAGCTATATTAATCATCAAGTTTAAAATCTAACAGACAGATTTTAAAATCTAAACATTGGGAAACTGAAAAACATGGTCACAACAAAAAGAAATCTGATTTATTAAATCATATTCTTTAATCCTTTCAGTGATCAACTAAAAGAGAAACATTCTGAACAGAAGCTCATTACCATAACTGGAATACCTTATTAGAAAATTGAAAAGAACAGTAAACAATTTTACGTTAAGCAATCTAAGTGTATATGTGAAATGGCAAAAATTTTTAAAAACCTTTTCCAGTTAATAAAAATATTCCATCAAATAACTGAGATCAAACCTCAACTGAAAGTAAATATGAAAATGCATATTTAAAATATGGGGGACATTTTATGGGAGGCTGTAAATATCTACATGAACTGTTTTCCTTAGGATTTCAATGCACAGTTAAAAGACGCACTTTAATAAGGATATTTTTAATTCACCTTTGAAGCGAAAAATTCCCTTTTCTGTACATCATCCTCAAAATTTAAGCATGTAAATATTTCAGAAACATTTCATAAGTTAGCAATTTAATAAAAAAAAGAACATGATAAATAAGTAAACACTAAGCAAACTGTGTATGAAAAGATGCAAACAATTCAAGCCGATATCAAATCTTAATATGTAGCATCATAAGAGCAATTTTAAATAATTTTTTATATACAACAAAAAACAATAATGTCCTCTACACTGTACAAAATGTCAAATGTTTCTCAATGTATAAAAATGTACTGTAATCAAAAAAGAAAGTATGCTGTGACCTCTTCTAACTCACATAAGGTCTCGAAAACCGTTCGTTTACCTTTAAAAATTTCAGAAAACTATTTGTTTTCGAAATTTAAAGAAGAATTTATAAAAATTAATTTTTATTAGCTGCCCGTCCTTTTCGGAAACTTTTCTAAGTAGCTTTTAATATATATATATTTAATATATATATTATATATATATTTATATTACATATATATATTTAATATATATATTAATATATATATTATAAATTTAATATATATATTTAATATATATATATAATATATATCACTTTTTCGGATACTACCAATTCATACAAAAATATTTTGATATTCAGAGAACATGTTTAATAGACAAACATACAATATTAACAGTATTAACATTAATATGAAAATTAACATTATTTTGCTACAATTGCATGCACAAAATCAGTTATGCAGCTGAAAATGTTTACTTGAGAATTGGTAGTATCCGAAAAAGTGATATTTTGATTTGAGAAAAGCGATTATTGTACTGTAAAAGCTACTTAGAAACGTTTCCGAACAGGACGGGCAGCTAATAAAAATTAATTTTTATAAATTCTTCTTTAAATTTCGAAAACAAATAGTTGTCTGAAATTTTTAAAGGTAAAGGAGCGGTTTTCGAAACCTTAGGTGAGTTAGACGAGGTCACAGCATATTTTCGTTTTTGATAACAGTACATTTTTATGCATTCAGACACATCTGAGATTTTTTACAGAGTAGAATATGGAAAGAAATTGTTAAATAAATGTATTAATAACTCATAGTGCAATAATTAATTATTTTTTCTTCCAAATATGCCCATTTTCTCTAGAATATTTATGAGAAACAGTTAAATAAATATATTCTTAATTGATAGCTAAATAAATAATAAATTTTCCAGAAAGCTATATTAGTCATAAAGTTAAAATCTATCAGACAAATTTTAAAATCTAAGCATTGAAAAACTAAAAAACTTGGTCACATGGAAAAGAAATATGATTTCCTAAGCCATATTCTTAAATCCCTTGAGTGTTCAACTAAAAGAGAAACATTCTGAACAGAACTCATTACCATAACTGGAATATCTTATTAGAAAAATGAACAGAATAGTAAACAAGTATATGTTAAGCAAACTAAGTATGTATGTGAAATCCTTTTCCAGTTAATAAAAATACCCCATCAAATAAACTGAAACTAAACCTCAACTGAAAATAAATATAATAATACATATTTAAAATATGTGGAACACTTTGTTGCAGAATCTAAAGCTCCACATGATCTCTTTCCTTTGGGGTTTCAATGCACATTTAAAAGACGCACTTTAATAAGGATATTTTTATTTCACTTCTGAAACGAAAAATTTGTGTTTTTGTATAACACCATATCATTCTTTAAATTCAAACATGTAAATATTTCAGAAACATTTCATAAGGTAGTAATTAAATTAAACAAGTTGGAAATTGCACGTGAAGCGTTTACAAATGAGGTGCGTTCGTACGATCACGAAGTTTTAAAAATATTCAGATCTTGCTGATATAGTACAGCGTACTTCGGATACAGTATAGTAGTCGAAATCTTTGTGTTTCTGTAAATATGCAGGAAGTAATTTTTATTACACCTCAGCAACGTACATCTTATTCATAAAATGTGAAATAGTTGAATATGGTTAAAACACGCCCCAAACAATGTTTCCCAGTATAGCATTATGTAGTGGAATACTTTTGTGTGGGCCTGTAATTTAATATTAAAAATTCTTTGCATCACAGATTGTACAGAATGCATATTTTAGAATATACTTCATAGATTCATGCCAATTCTGTTATGTTCGAATGAGTGTAACATCATTAAAATGCATTTGAAACTTTTTTCCCATTGACCATAATGGAATGGAATACTTTTGATTGTCCCTGTAAATGATCTATGCACCCGACTTTCATAACATTTGAAATGACTCGACAAAATTACGTAATAATTGTATGTTTTAAATTTCAAACGATTAAAATGCATTTGAAAATTTTTTCCCCATTGACCGTAATGTAACGGAATCCTTTTGATTGTCCCTGTAGTTGATCTATCCATCCGATTTTCCTAAAATTTGAAATGGCTCGACAAAATTATGTTATAATTACGTATTTTAAATTTCAAATGATTCGGTTGGGTATTTTTTGCGTTGTTATATGCGAACAGACAGACAGACGGACGGACAGACAGACGGACAGACGGACAGACGGACGGACTGAGCGACAAAATAGGTGCTACGTATTTGCATAATTACGAACGCACCTAAAAACATGATAAATAAGCAATCACTAAACAAATTGTGTATGAAATGACGCAAAATATTCAAGACGGTATCAAATCTTGAAATGTATCTCCTAAAAACAATTTTAAATGCATTTTTTATATACAACAAACGCAATAATGTCCTCTAGAATATCTAAGACATATGCAAATAGCTAAATAAAAGTATGAATAACTCATAGCGTAATAATGGATAATTTTTGTGTAATAATAATTTTTTTTTTTAAATGTTAAATCATAAAAACCATAACAAAAGATTTAATACTGCACAACAAAATAAATCTTGCAAAACTAATTTTGGTACGATTTCGAAGTCCACGTTTCATATTTTTTAATCACCATTTCCTTTTTTTTTTTCTAGTGCTGATTACATTGTAGTTTGATTATGCCTGAAAAACGAACAATGCAACAAATAATATAAAGTTAATGATAGAAAATGTTGGAGCACTTAGAGCGTTATTCAAAGGGTTCCGGGTTCAGTTCCCGGCTTGGACATTTTTCACTCGGTTGGTCTACGCTCAGTTAGTATGTTATCCACTTAATAAATATTCAATAATTTCAAGTGTAATTGCATTGTTAAAAATTAATTGAAAAAATATTAATTAAAAATATATATGCAATTACCGATACTAGGTTTGTTTGTGTTTCGTGTTACGCCGCAGGATTGTGTGCAGATGAAGACTATTCCATCTTGTGCTGTAGTTACAGCCTTGCCAACATATATTTGAGTGTGAGATGCTAAGCTGGATATCGTTCTCGTAGCTTAAATGATAGAGTAATTGGAGCGCTATTCCGAGGATTCCGGGTTTGATTCCCGGCTTCGAAATTTGTCACGCTTAGTTAGCAATGTGATAATTCACATAATAAATATTAAACATGCTGGCTTTGAAAATATGTACTTGAGACCCTATTGCATCCAAAAAAAAAACAATTCCCTTTGTAGACAGAACTAGTTACTAATTTAGTTACTACACTGAAAAAAAAATGGATTCTCAAAATTAAGTAAAAAGTACCCAACTTTAAGGGTGTATTTCGATTCAAACTGCTTATTTTCCGATTTATTTTTGAATTCACTTTCGCTCTTAAATGCATCAAACTGTCAAATTGTCTTATTTAGAAAGTACTCAAGGTGCCGTGATTGTCGATTCTCTGATAAATGCAGAAAATATTGCAAATAAAAACGGCTTTTTGAACACATTTTTCTGAAGTGGGAGATTTGGGAACGAGAAAAAGGATCATACTGAGAAGATAATTGTTTATAAATCAAATTTTAATGAATTGAGCGTAAAATGACATCACACGGCACCTTATACGTCTCTTCAAAAATCCTCTCAGCAAGTTTCACGTTTCTACTTTTAAAAATGTGTCTGAAATTGTATCAGAAAATTTCGTGCTGTTGAAGGTGGAAAAGCCTTTTTTCGAATACACCCTTAAGTACTTCACATACTCAAAACAGCTCCGATCCAAATGTACTCAAAACTGAGAAACATATGTACTCAATTTTGATTCCATGGTTGTATTCAAATATAAATCATTATGAACTGCCCCCTGAACTTACAAATTAAAGTAAAAATATACTGGCATTTATTTCTTGCTCATAATTATTAACAATAAACGTTTAATTGATTATTTATTAAGAAAAATAGCAAAATTACTATCAAAATACCCAAATTGAATATTTTTATGACAAGAGCATTATTTGCAAACACTTTTAAAATATTTTTAAATACTCGGCATAACTTTGTATTTACATTAAATAAGCATCTTTTATGCAGCCATAAATGAAATAAACAAATACAGGATTCAAATTTATCGATTGTTTGGATTTGATAACGCGTGGTGTTTCAAAATTGAGAAAGCAGTGTGCTCATTTTTTATCCAAATATACTCAATTCCGTATGAGTACACCGATGTACTCATTTTTGATTACTTCAT